>JAHZTW010000003.1:3273102-3394021 GCA_020283515.1 Alliaria petiolata | reverse complement strand
GCAAAACTGAAACATCATTTCTGTCCAAATCATTTGAGGGACCTCCATCCGCGTGCACGGACAAACAACGAGCCCCATGCTTTTCTTCAGGTTGACGCTCTTGGTAGAGTTCCTTTCTCTTCGATCCGCAGGCCTCGTCCCCTTCTTGAAGTGGACCCTCCGAATTCGACAAAATCTGGTAATCTGGAGCATAGAGCTACCGATAAGCCCCTTGATCAAGAACCCATGCTTGCAGCTAGAGTGTACATTGAGGATGGTCTTAATCTCCTCCTTGATGTTGATGATATAGATCGTTTCTTAGAGTTCAACCAACTCCAGGATGGAGGAAACCAGTTGAAACAAAGACGGCAAGCTTTGTTGGAAAGCCTTGCGGTTTCACTGCAGCTCGTTGATCCTCTTGCCAAGAATGGGCAAAGCCGGTCCCAGGATGATTTTCTCTTTCTAAGGATTATCTCTCTTCCAAAGGGTCGGAAACTACTTATAAGATATCTTCAGCTTATTTTCCCTGGCAGCGACCTAATGCGGATAGTTTGCATGGCCATTTTCCGTCATTTAAGGTCATTGTTCGGAGTCCTCTCATCCGATCCCGATATCACCAAGATCACGAACAAGCTTGCAGAAGTTGTAAACTCGTGCATTCACAACATGGATTTAGGACCGATCAGCGCATGCCTAGCAGCAGTTTCTTGTTCGTCTGAGCAGCCGCCGCTCCGTCCTTTAGGCAGTCCTGTTGGAGACGGAGCTTCAACGGTACTGAAATCTACACTCGACCGAGCTTCTGAGCTTCTCCGGGCTAATAACTTCAACAACGCCGGAATGGCTCTATGGCGTGCTTCCTTTAACGAGTTCTTTAACCTTCTGATGAAGTATTGCGTCAGCAAATACGACAGCATCATGCAGAGTCTGAATTTGCAATTGCCACCACATTTGGCTACTGAGATATCTGATGCTGCTGCTCAAGCCATTGTCCGCGAAATGCCCATTGAGCTCCTACGTTCGAGTTTCCCACACATTGATGAGCAGCAAAAGAGAATACTAATGGAGTTTTTGAAACGATCTATGCTAGGAAGCCAGAAAACGGAGACAGTCTTAAGTTGATAGTATGGGGAGGTTGAAGCAATATAGAATCAAGAAGCCTTGATGTCAATATTTGAAGCATAATATCATTGCAGACAAAGAAAGGTAGAGAGAATGGTTTTTTTTTTTTTTTGGGCATCAGAGAGTATTCTTCCTTGAAATGGACAAGACTGTTTTTGTGTCTTCCTAGAGAGAAAGCAGCGGAGAAGAAGTTTGGTCTCTGTACAGAGAAAAAAAAAGTCTTTAGCTTTGCAGAACTTTTGTAGCAAATGAAGAGTTTTCAGGCATTTGTGTGTTTCTGTCTTCTGTTTAAGTTCATCTCATGGTGGTGGTTTCGATTTTTCTTTTGAAACCTTCTTTGTTTTTATTTTTGTTTTATTGATTCTCGTTTCCCATCTTCTTTCTATGTTTTTACTTTTTACCAATCAAACAACATTTGGAGTTATTATGCTTCGGTGAAGAATTCCATTTGTTGTTTCTTCGTATCATCTTCTCACAAGCTGTCTCGAGCATTTCACGTTTAGGCAAAGAGAGTGGTGAACACGCGTAGTTTTTTTACGCGTGGATAATAGAGACGGAGGAAAAGAGGAATCTAAACAACAACACAAGAGAGTAGAAATTATATTATTCGTCTGAATTTGATTTTCAGATTTTGAGTGGAAAGTACATTATGATCCTTTTCTTTTCTGGGTTCTGCGTAAAAAATCAGAAACTTTCTCATTTCATCTCTCCTTTCCGGTTTCTGATTGCTGTCTGATTTTAGGCCATGTCGACTCTATTGAACTCAGTCTTATCCATGGCGGCGAATCCATCTCCGGAGTCGCCGAGAAAAGCCCTAGGGTTTGTTTCCCACATACCCACCGGCTTCCTCCACTTCTCCTCCGTCAATAAAGGTGTCGCTAGGGTCTTAGCTTCCACCCAGATAACGTTATCCCCCAAAGACTCGGCCTTTACCATCACCGGATCCAGTTGGAAACCCGATTTCGGTTCGGGTTCAGGGTCGTCTTCTGATGACCCGAGAAGCGACGAGCCGAGTCTGAACAATACTCTCTCCCATCTCGAAGGTTTAGTCATAAAAGGGCATAAACCCAATGTAGCTCATTCTACTCAGCTCTTGTACGATCTCTGCAAGGCCAATAGGTTGAAAAAAGCGATTCGTGTGATTGAGCTAATGGTTAGCTCCGGGATTATACCCGATGCATCCGCTTACACTTATCTTGTTAATCAGCTTTGCAAGAGAGGTAACGTTGGTTACGCGATGCAGCTTGTTGAGAAAATGGAGGATCATGGTTATCCTTCTAATACAGTTACTTACAATGCCTTGGTTCGAGGCCTTTGTATGCTTGGTAGCTTAAACCAGAGCTTGCAGTTTGTTGAGAGGTTGATGCAGAAAGGTTTAGCTCCGAATGCTTTCACCTACTCGTTTTTGCTTGAGGCTGCTTATAAGGAGCGTGGAACGGACGAAGCTGTGAAGCTCTTAGATGAGATCATTGCGAAAGGCGGTGAACCCAATTTGGTTAGCTATAATGTGCTATTGACTGGTTTCTGCAAAGAAGGGAGAACAGATGATGCGATGAAGCTGTTTAGGGAGTTACCTGCTAAAGGGTTTAAGCCGAATGTTGTGAGTTATAACATTTTGTTGAGGTGTTTGTGCTGTGATGGGAGATGGGAGGAGGCGAATTCGCTGTTGGCTGAGATGGACGGTGGAGATCGATCTCCTTCCGTGGTTACCTACAACATACTGGTCAATTCGTTAGCTTTCCATGGAAGAACAGAGCAGGCAATGGAGGTTTTGAATGAGATGAGTAAAGGAAATCATCAGTTTAGAGTCACCGCCACGAGCTATAACCCGGTGATCACGCGTTTGTGCAAGGAAGGGAAAGTTGATCTTGTGGTGAAATGTCTAGATGAGATGATTTACAGGCGTTGTAAACCCAACGAAGGAACGTACAACGCCATAGGCGCGTTATGCGAGCATAACAACAAGGTGCAAGAAGCGTTTTACATAATACAGAGCTTAAGCAACAAGCAGAAATGCTGCACGCACGATTTCTACAAGAGCGTAATCACAAGTTTGTGCAGGAAAGGTAACACCTTTGCAGCGTTTCAGCTCTTGTACGAGATGACTCGGTGCGGGTTTGATCCCGATTCGCACACCTACTCGGCTCTCATCAGAGGGTTGTGTCTTGAAGGGATGTTCAGAGGAGCTATGGAGGTTTTGTCGATAATGGAGGAGAGCGAGTACTATAGACCTACGGTGGATAACTTTAACGCAATGATTCTAGGGTTTTGCAAGACGAGGAGGACAGATTTGGCATTGGAGGTCTTTGAGATGATGGTCGAGAAGAAGAAGATGCCGAATGAGACAACATATGCGATAATCGTTGAAGGGATAGCTCATGAGGATGAACTGGAGCTAGCGAAAGAAGTTCTTGAGGAGCTGCGATCGCGTAAGGTTGTGGGACAGAATGCAGTAGATAGGATTGTGATGCAGTTCAATTTAGATTGATGGGTAAGAGGAAGAAGAAATCATGAGGCTATCCTACAAGACATTGTTATTTATTATACACTTTTTTTTTACTGTTTGTATTAATTTTGACAAAGAGATGATGTTAGTTTTATGAGGATGACGATGATGATTCATGTAAGCTTCAGCTCTTTAACAGATCAGAGATCAATAAGAAGCAAGAAACACGATGATGGTATTCTTCACGTATTAAAGATCCAATTGAAACAATCAAAGCAAGAGAGAGATGATGATAAAGAAGGCAAGTCTGGAAATTTCTTTTTGATTAAAATCTTAAACACAAAACAAAAGTCTGGATATTGTAAAAGCTAAGAACAAACAGAGAAAGAGATAAGGATGCGAGCCACTTAGAAAGAAACTGTTCGTAAACATGTCTATGTCTTCGAGCTTATTACTTGGATCGCTGTCTCATCTTTCTTCTCTTTCTCTTAAGCCTCCTCATGCGCTTCTTCTTCCACTGCACAAACACAGCGGTAAACTGATTATTAACCCAACTTATGATCAATTAGGAAGCACAATTGGCTTCTAAAATGATGAAAAGGCTTGCAGATCATCAAAGATCAATCATATTAATAGAGATCAGGATTGTGAAATTCAAAACTCAACTGCTTAGCCCACAGAAAGAATCTAGTTTCCCCAGAAACCCGAGCTCAATCAAATCGCAGAATCAACAATGACCGAAGATGAGTGAAACCCCAACATAAATTCTCCCTATACAAATCACAATTCGATCTATCCTAACCAAGGTTCCGATCTTCGACTAATTCGATACTAACAAATTAAAAGAATTCTAAAAGAGCATAAACACCTAGCAGATCTAACGAATGATTATAGAAAAAGCTTACCTTAGCTCTCATCTTTTCGCTCGCCCTGAATCGAATCAGAGAGGAATGAAGGCTTCGTTAAACATATATAATACTACTCACTAGTAGAAAACCCTAAATCCTAATCGAAAATAAGTTAACTTCTCAGGGGTAATTCCGTCATTCTCAAGACAAAACTAATTTTTCCCCTTAAAGGCCTTAAAAAAACCATAACCTCGCCGGGAAATGGAGCAGCAATCAGAATCATCAAACCGCCGCGATTCAGCTGACGCGACTAGCTCGTCGTCATCCACCGCCGTAGATGTTCACGTCGACGGTGGAGAAGCTATGGCTCGAGTCATATCAGCGATGCTAGAGTCCGTCATAAAGGACTTCGACTCCAAAGCCCTTGATACGCTCAATAGCCAAGACCAACTCTCCGGTTCGCTCGATCGCTTAGTCCAAGGTACTATTTCTCTCTTCATCTGTGTAGATTCTCCTTTAATCGGTGTTGTATCGATCGAATTGCAGTCGCCTCCCCGTCTCCGTTTTGTTAATCTTCCTGAAATTAGAATGTTAACGAATTAATCCAATTGAGTTTCCTCGCCGTCATGACTTTTTCATTTCATCTAACTAATTACTCAGATTCATTTACAGAAAAACTCGAATTAATCTCGATTTTCTCACATAATTCAAACGTATTCCCAGAATTGATTCTTGAAGAAAATCTCAGATTGGATAGTTTATTGTGATTGTGTGATGGAAACAGAGCTTGATCAATTGCTGGAAAACGCTCCATTGCCGTTCATAGTACAACACGCATCGAGGATCTCCAGTGTCAAACAAAGAGTTTCGTCGCTGAATCTGGTGCTTAAATCAATACAACGGCGTATTGATAACATCGATCAGATGCTCTCTGCCAGCATCACACAAGGTAATCATTTAGTTTAAAACTCTTTCTTTTTAAGGGTCATGGAGATTTTGTTGATTCCTCATCTGTAATAACTCTCAATATCTCGCTGTAACACAGAGAAAACAGCCTCGGAAACTACATGATGACCAAACACGAGTCTCGCTTTCGCTGCTTACTCCTTCGGGCTTGTGAGATGCAAAATCAAAGAGGTGTCAACCGTTTTTGCTCACATTTAGTCTTTTAGCGGGCCTTTATCGGGCTTTCTTTTATCTAGTCGGGTCGTTTTTAGTTTTAAATACCCGGTTTTCATTTTATTTATTTGTTTTACAATTATCGAGTCAAAAAGTGGAAAAGAGTCGATTATTATTTGTGTTTGTTCCAAACTCTAGTCCATCAAATCAATCATGTAAAACAGAATTGTAAAGTTAATATGTCGGCTCCCTTATTTTATGGTTTATATAAAAGTAAATTCGGTTTGGCTGGGTAAAGGCTTTACAAAAAATAATAATACTCTTTTGTTTACAAAATCTTGTCACGTGGGTTGTAGGACAAAATCGATAGGAGATGCCCCGTATATTACTTGTGTTGTGTGTTGTAAACAGAGAGTCACGTGTCTTCTGTGCTGGTCACGTGGTTGAAGCCTATATAATTGGATCTCTTAGGCTTTTAGATAAGTAGACTGAATTATTTAGACTATGGGCCACAGATTTCTTTACTTGATAACCACTACTCCCTCTGTCCATTATAAGTGATTTAGGCTTTTAGATAAGTAGACTGAATTATTTAGACTATGGGCCACAGATTTCTTTACTTGATAACCACTACTCCTTTGGTCCATTATAAGTGATTTTCAAAAGTTTTTAATTTGTTCTATTTTAAGTGATTTTCTCATTTATCTATGTAAAAAATTAATTTATTTTAATGTAATACATTAATTAAAAAGGTTTTGCTTGAAAAAGTTGAAGAGTTTTCTAATTTTTTATTGTTTTCAGTTTTTTATTAGATGATAATCTCTTTCAAAAAGTAGTTTTTTTAATATGTGTATTTTTAGTTTGAAAATCATTTAAAATAAGACAGAGGGAGTATCTTGTTTCTATAACGACCATGTTTTTCTTTATTTTGATCAAACTATATATATACATATGGATGTGTATATATCGATGATGATGATGGGTGTAACTTGTGAGGGAGTTAATAATAATTAATGATGGATGTAAGAAAGAGCAAGTTAAGAAGAGTATAGAGGACCGAGCCTCTGACCGGAAATCTGATTGGTCCGTTTGTGGTAAACCCATACAAACACACAAACCTAAACCCATTTCGGGAACTCCGCCAAAGTTAGTAGTCTTTAAACCACAAAAACTAGCTAACTTTTTCTCCTTTGTGCGCTGCTTTACAAATCATGAGTTTGCAACTTAGCATACTCTAGTAATCATCATAGATGTAACTTTCAAGACAGTATTCAGTTTTTTTCTAACCTAGCTGGAAAATTGACTAGAATTATATATACCCAAATGCTGTTAGGGTTTTCGAGTGATTGGAGAAAGGGGGGACAAGAGAGAGAAGGCAAAGTACAGAGGATAGAGACAGGTGATAGAGATTAGGGGTCTTGTACTTATAACAATCTGTAGCTGGTCCAATCCTATCTTTTTTTCTAGACTTAATAGTCTATGTAATCTTTCCAACACTTTTTGTACCTTTAACGTACCATTATCATAATAAGTTGGGGAAAATCCTGACACATTCCTAAACATGCGATTCCAAACACAACAAAGCCAATGAACAATAAGATCCACAGTATTGATGCTTAAAACGAACCTTCTTTGATTAACATGCCAACAACAAACAATAAATAAACCGCAAAATGCAAAAAAAAAAATACTAGTCAATAAAGAGAGAAAGGTGTGTTAAAGTCTTTCAAAAACTGCATCGTTTCCGAAACCCAGAAAACGACAAAATAAAACTAGAGAAAAACAAAAAAAATATTAATACTCCAATCTAGAATTAAAAAGTATCACATGAAAGAGACAGCTTAGATAAGCTTCAACGTGGGGAGAGCGCAAATACACACAGAGCATATGAGAGAGAAAAAGAATCTGTTTCCTATGACCCACGCGCATCCCCTCTAGCGCGTCAAACTCACACACTCTCTCTCCCTGTCTCTCAAACCCAAAGCAAAGCCAAATACACAGCAGGAGATTTCAATTCCATTGTGTAATGTCTTTTCACAGGATATGTCGAAGAACCCTAGAAAAACCCCTAGAATTTGAACTAAGAAATGATAGAGATATGTACACACCCCTGTGAGATTTGTTGGTACAGTTAACAAACCAAAGAACATGGATTACTACTAGGCTAGCTACTGTTGATCAATAAGGTTGTGTTGTTACCGGCGGGGTAAAGTTGTTACTGATGATTAGATTCGATCCGTGGAGTTACGACCTCTACTTAGACCACCGTGCGGGTGATGATGAGACGACGCTCTGTTGTTGGAGCCATTCCCTGTTCTATTGTGTTGCGACGAAGCCGACGAAGAAGAAGAGGAGGATGCAGAGAAAAACTGCCCGAAGATTACTGAACCACCTCGGATCGAACAGACGGGAACGTTTAGCACTGGAGTCACCCTCACGTTTGCGCTGTACGACCTCTCCATTCCTCTGTGCCTATACCCGCTCGTTCCGCCATTGAAGCTGCTCGGGCTGCTTGAGCTCCGTTCAAGGCTCTGGAACACGATTTTTCCTGACGAGTTTAGCCTCGGACTGTCTACTGAGACTCCTCTGCTCATTGCTGTTTCAGATGCTTCTCCTCCCGCCGAACGCCGCATCGGGCTGCGTCCCACTCTCCCTCCGGTTCCCGCCGCCGAATGGTTGCTGTCACGAGGCTTAACTAACCTCATTCTCGGCGGATTAGGGTTTAGGCTTCGAGCGGGAG
This sequence comes from Alliaria petiolata, assembly GCA_020283515.1. Lineage (NCBI taxonomy): Eukaryota > Viridiplantae > Streptophyta > Magnoliopsida > Brassicales > Brassicaceae > Alliaria > Alliaria petiolata. The sequence continues at coordinate 3,385,770 of JAHZTW010000003.1, read as the reverse complement.
CAAACGGATTCGCGGTGAGGTTATGGTTGAGGATGTGGTTAGGCCTGTCTGCATCGAGGGACAGCCTCGGGATATCCTCGTGGTCGTGGCCGGAGGAGGAAGAGGAGAGGGACATACGAGAAGAGGATAAGGAGAGAGACTCACAGTCGGAATCCTTCAGGAGAGGAAGACTGAGCAACGAAGCCTCCGAAGAGGAGGATCCGGACGACGACGATCTAGAGCTCCGGTGCAAAAACTGCTTCAACGACGAAGTAGACGATCTCGGATTCGCCGTCGATGCGGCCTTGCTGTTTTGAGAGAAGCGCTTGAGCCCTAACAACTCCCTCCACCTGCTGGAGCACCGTGGGGCCTTGGGAGAAAACAGGCAATGATCGGCGCCGGAGATTTCCATCTCCACTTCCATCCTCCTGCAATTTCCGCCGGTTTCCACCGTCTCCGTCGGATGCTGCTTCGTCGCTAGTTTCCCGTCGGTGAAAAGCTCGTCGGCGGGAAGCATTCCGACCGGATCCTCGAGCCTAAACTCGAATTCACCAGCGCCAGCTGGTTCCTCCGCCGAGACATTTGGCGGAACCTGCTTCTTCATCTCCGATGCGGCGGATCCAGAACTCCGAGAGTCTTCACGGCTGAAGGAAGCTCGTGGATTGAAACAACCGTAAGCAGGAAATTCCTGAGAAAGAGCAACATTGTTGACGCAAGCCGAAGCCATCACCGGCGTTCATGCAAAAAAAAACTATCGCCGTCCCGGAGACTCAAACGGCCAGATCTAAAGCGAAGGGAAGAGAGTGTGGGAGAGAGAGAGGGTTTTGGTTTACAAATGGTTTTTTTTGTTTTCTTGGAGCGTTGCGAGTTTGTTTTTGAAGGGTAGGGGCCACGCTGAGAACAGTATTAAAACGAGCCAGGTGGCGCGTGCATCTCACCGCACTCTCAGGGTATTTTCGGCATCTTGTCACTGTCTCTTGTTGGAGGAGCCAATGGCGGAGCCTCTCGGATAACGGCTAATCTACAGATTAGTGGAGCTTGTTAAATGTTAATTCGATTTAACAGTCTTCTTTTTTTTATGGAAACTATATTATCCTAATCTGGAAATTTCCAAAAAGTTAGATATTATTATAAATCTGGGAAAAAAAAAGTTAAGAGGTTGGAAAAGCATGAAATCATTAATAAGAAGATCACGTGATACAAGGGCTGTGCTCTTTGGTTATTAATTTATTATCAAAAAATAAACTGCGGACAAAATAGGAATATCTAACGAAAAAAATATGAATCTGTTAGAGATCCATCGACAGCTAGCGATTAACTGTATTCTTGCAAGAAATCCGACGGATGAGATTAAAATTGACTATTCACTGACCTGAGTAATCTCTGTTTGATCTGAGAAAAATAGACAAGAAGGTTTTTAGGACTTAGTAGGACTTTGTCTTTTCTAGTATTGAAAATCTACCTTCGTTTTCATTTGTGTTCATTAGATTTTAACTGTTTCGATTAAAGGAAAAATGGGTTTCACACTTTGAGATCTGAAGAGAGCAATTGGTGTTTGTACACTCAGTCTCTCTATACACCGTCTTTAATGCTTCTTCGAGTTATGGATTGTTCTGTGTTTGTTTTACTTTCTTTCTCTGTATATGTATAAATACTGACTATCGAGTGGTGCAATGTGCGAGTGTTTCTCTTTATCTGGTGCTGTGTCCATTTCAGGATGGACTCTAGACTAAATACAGGGTTTAATCACTGTCCTTTTGTTTGCAGATTGCACATGACACCGATCAATAGTGATTTTCTTTAGCAACCACATGAATTTTAAAGGGAATAACATGAAGGTACATAGTTTGTCTCATCACTTTCTGAGTTGCAATTTATTTTGATCCAATGATTTCTACTTTTAGTGTAGCCGATTTGAATGCCCCTATTGATTTGCATTATCATCGAGCATTATAATGCAGCTGTGGGATTCACACCACGATTGAAAGCAACTCGTTACGAAATGATGAACAGCTAATTCAATTGATTCATTAGTCTTAATCAAGAAAATATCCCACCAAAGTCATTTGCAACTTCATATAGTAAACTACAAGATTGTGAAAATCTAAGACTTATCACCAAAATCTCAAAGGCTTTTCTCTTACTACCAAGCTTCATTTTCAATAAAACCATTCATGAATCTGATGGGTTTATTTCTTTTCTTTTCTTGTTCGCCTTCACACTCGATTTAAAGAGATATAAATTGTTGTGTAAGAGCAGTTTTGGCTTCAAACTTAAAGCTTAAATATGGTCTGAATAACATCATTGGCAAGAAAAAAAAAGAGAGGCAGAGTGTGGAAAGATGGAGTAGATTAGGACAAGATGCTGGACTTTTAAGTTTGCATTGTCATGGAATATGGTTCAAGAAAGTGAAGAAGATATAGATGATAAAAGTCTGAACATTGTCCTTGCTTGACCAAGAACAAGGCCGATTTCAGCGCAAGACATTTCGCTTTCCTCAGAAGCTTTAAGAGAATCGATATTTTCTGATTCTTTCTTCTTCGAAGTTTGATTAGTTAAATAATATAAAAAATATATTGACGGGAATTAATAATTTTTATATTAATTAATTTCGAAATATATGGGGTTCGTCTTCTTCTCCTTCGTCTTTTCGACTCTCTCTGCTTAAACCCAGAAAATGGATTCATGCCTAGGGTTGTCTCCGAAGCTAAATCCTTGCTTCAATCCTCTTTCTCCTCTCTACCCTTTCACGCCATGTTCGTATTCGCCGCCGCTCCGGCTTTCTTCTTGCTACTCCCGCCGCTTCTGTTCACCGGTCACCGTCAACGCCGCGAAGAAAACCTCCCAGAGCATCCGTTCTGAATTCGATGACAGAATCAACGGCGCTTTCTCTCCCGACTCTGATTCCCGCTTCCTTGACCGTGTAATTACTTCTTCCTCCTCTTTTTTTTTTTTTTTTGTTTTGGTTCACTGTCTCAATACATGGAGCCATACATGGGATTGGGTTTGGTTATTGTCTGTTTATACTGAAATTGTCTGCGTTAGTGCCTTAGTGGATTCATTTTCAGCTGAAATTCTTAATCTTATAGAGGCTGGTCACGTAATCCCGCGTTTGGCCCGGAAATTGTGTCTGAAATTGCTGAGCTTTAGCTGCTGGTAACTCACAGATAGTTATATATCACCTTCGTGACTGTTCGTGCTCGTGTCTTCGTTTCCAAAATGCCTTGTCTTGTTTGATCAGAAGAAGCTCGAGCAGTATATTAGTCTATGGACCAAAGAAAGGAGTTTCATTTCTTTAGTCGAGCTGTTTTCTTGCGTCTTCCTTGGGAAGTGGATACATAGTTTTTGTTGGCTCTGCTTGTTGCTCTCTTGCATTGTTCTGAGTCCTCTCTTGTTAGAGTTCCTTGTCTAACTAGCTTTCGTTTTCTTGGCTTGTTTACAGCAAAAGGCTTTAGACGCAGCTATGGATGACATAAACAGTTCTTTTGGTAAAGGAAGTGTAACTAGATTGGGGAGTGCTGGGGGAGCACTAGTGTAAGAATCTCTGTAGATAGAATCTTACTTTATACTTCTTGCTTTACTTTCCTCTCCTCAAGAGCGTTATCGAGTTAAAAAGCTGTAATGGGACAAGTCCTATAGCATGGCACTATACATCTTGCTTCCACCATATAATTTTTGATTTTAGAAGAAACTAATTGTGTAACGTTGGTCTATATTGCAGAGAGACTTTTCCGAGTGGTATTTTGACTCTTGATCTTGCCTTAGGTGGAGGCCTGCCAAAGGGTCGGGTAGTTGAGGTATGCGCTTTGCTAAAACATATTGCACAGTTTTGATCATAGAAATATGACACGTGTGACTCTTTTGTCTAAGAGTTTTCGTTGGTTTGAAATTCGATACTGCAGATATATGGACCAGAGAGTAGTGGCAAGACCACACTAGCACTCCATGCAATTGCTGAAGTGCAGGTTTCCTTTTTTCTTTTTCTTTGTGAACTACTCCGATCAGATCATTCCATCTTTATATCATCTCGAGTGTGTCGCTGAGACATAGTTCGCTAACTGTGCAGAAGCTTGGAGGCAATGCAATGCTTGTCGATGCAGAGCATGCCTTTGATCCATCATACTCTAAAGCATTAGGTGTTGATGTAGAAAATCTTATAGTGTGCCAGCCAGATAATGGCGAGATGGCTTTAGAAAGTAATCCAACATTCTAAAATATTGTTTTATGATATGGCTATTTTGTCATGTTAAGTATATGCGTGTGATCTAACATGATCTTACATTGTTACTACTCATCAGTTGCAGACCGTATGTGTCGTTCGGGTGCAGTTGACCTCATATGTGTTGATTCTGTCTCAGCACTTACTCCACGAGCCGAGATTGAAGTATGATACTCTTTCCCACTTGTAATTTCTTCATGGTATGAACTTTTCTGAGTTGAACTTGTTTCCTCTCCCGTGTTGTGCATAGGGTGAGATTGGAATGCAGCAAATGGGCTTGCAAGCTCGTCTTATGAGTCAAGCTCTTCGTAAAATGTCAGGAAACGCCTCTAAAGCTGGCTGTACACTTATTTTCCTAAACCAAATAAGATACAAGGTAATTATGACTAATCACTCGCCTTTCAGTGTGTTCCATTTGTTGATGATAATGTCTTATATAATAAGCATGTTGTGTTGTTGAACTTAACAGTGCTTTTCTCTTATGCTATGAAGATTGGTGTGTACTACGGGAATCCAGAGGTGACTAGCGGAGGAATTGCATTGAAGTTCTTCGCGTCGGTCCGGCTAGAAATTCGTTCTGCTGGGAAGATCAAATCTGTAAGGATAACAGTTCTATTAATTTTGTAGTGTGTTGAAACTGAACTCATTTTTAATTCCCAATTACTTATTTAAAGAGCAAAGGGGATGAAGATATTGGTCTCCGGGCTCGTGTAAGAGTACAGAAGAGCAAGGTTAGTATCAAAGGCAAAACATGTCGAATTACTTTAAAAATAAAAGTGAATTTGCCTTATCCCTTTTCTGTTTTGCAGGTTTCGAGACCGTATAAGCAAGCAGAGTTCGAGATTATGTTCGGGGAAGGAGTCTGTAAACTGGTATGCACAATCAGTCTCGGACAACAGACGAACGTTTTTTCCTTGTCTTTTAACTTAAACCTGAATTTGTAGGGATGTGTTCTTGATTGTGCTGAAATTATGGAGGTTGTGGTCAAGAAGGGTTCTTGGTACAGCTACGAAGACCAAAGGTCTGGATTCTACATTGAAAACTCAAATACATTTTGTGAATACAGATGATGAGATATGCTTTTTGTGTGTTGGGGTTTCTGTTTCAGGCTTGGGCAAGGAAGAGAGAAAGCAATGCAACACTTAAGGGAAAATCCTTCTCTTCAAGACGAAATCGAGAAGGTTTGCTTCTTCCGATCTCATCCCATCTCTTTAACAAATGCGAATGTAAATATTTGCCATCAATTCGTTCTCCTTATGCGTTTGGTAACGTAATTGCAGAGAGTGAGATTGTTGATGTTAGATGGAGAAGTGCATCGATCAACTCCTTTGTTTAGCAGGAGCTCCTCCTCGGTTTCACATCCTGAAGAAGACACACCTGACGATTTCCAATGACTATAAACATAAGCCGAGACTTTGGGATCTAATCCATATTTTCTCCTAGTGAGTTCCACCAAAATGTTCCGATCAACAACACTCATTGTTCATCTCTTGTTTCAAGTATCATCATTTTGAAACCTTCATATGGTTCGGTCTAAAAACATGTTGTTGTATTCAAGTTCATTTTTGTGCACTGAAATTGCCGAAAGATGAATATATATGCAAACACTAGAAGTCTTATAAATTCAAAGTATGTTCCCAGTCTTTTAACAACAACATTACAGAGAAGAGAAGAACAACACAAATATTTAGAGAAACATGAGTACACATGTCTGAACAACTTAAGATTTACTGAGCCAAAGCGCTGGTGTTGTAGACAAGAAGAGCTCCTCCGGCAAGAATTCCGGCGAGTGTCACCGCCCAAATTGCCAAGCCGGTGACTCCTCCCTTGTACACGTCACCACCCGGAGCCCACTCGTCCTCGTTGTAAATAGGACTGTAAACACGAAAGATAAAAACATCATTTTGTGATTCTTATATAAACTAATAGTGCTACGAAGATTATTATTATTATTAACCTGTATCCATCGACGTTAGCTCCGTACTTGTCGACGAATTTGTAAACACCGTATCCCTGAGATTAAACGACATCGTTTACAGTGAATCGGCTGAATGAATAATAAAAAGACAATTGCATCCCTAATATGGATAAACGGAATTAACCTTGCCCTTCCTGCCGGAGGCGTCGACGCCGTCCCTCAATTCCATGCTGCCGTTAACTCCTATACACAGATTCGATTAACGGAATAAGCTATACTTTAACGGCAGCTAGCGTAAACAAATGTAAAGTGTGCGTGTGTGTATTATTATTATACGGACCAAAGGGCTTGTCGGTCTTGATCTTCTTGACACCACTCGCGACGATTCTGAAGGAGGAAGGAGAAGCTCTTGCGAGCGACGGCAATCCTCTCGCCGACATCTTCTCCACCGTGAAACCCGCAGGTTTCAACGTCACCGATGAAAGCATCACTGAAGCAGCCATTCTCACGAGATCAAACTTTTCTTCCCTCTAGCTCTCACCCACACTGCGTGTGTGTGGTCTTCAAATATGAGAGAGAGGAGATGCGATGAGTGATTCTGGTCATTACACGTGGCGACTGTTGTGTGGCTATTATCTGGATTTCTTCCTTACCAACGTTATCTTCAACTGGTTATGGAGATCCGTGGATCTTATTATATTCTTCATCAGTTTTTGCCACGTTGGATTTTTTATTATTTTGATCTGTAGTCCCTGTAAATTGTAGTTTACTTAAACCAACCCCACTAGTTTGTCGCAGACTCGCAATGTTCTTCCACGCTGGAGAGATCTTGTCACATTGCACGATGTGAATTGCCAAGGAGTGAAATGAAACGCAGATTGCTTCCAGCGACTAGCGTTTAGAAACCGCGTTTCTGGTCTGCTGTTGGCTAACGACGCAAAGTAATGCTTGCTCCTTTTAACTTTGGCTTCTCCATTACAGGAAACATCAACAAACTTGACCATTGTCTAAATTTTAAAAATTTCTTAACAGCAAACAAGTCCTAATCAGCTACTAATATATAAATCCGTATGTATCACATATAATTGTACACAAGGATATGGTCAATGTTTTTGGTATATATATATAGTTTTTTTTGTCAAGATTACGTTTATTATTATTATTCCTTTTCTCTTCATATTCTTCTACTTTTTTCTTTCTTTTTCTTATACTTGAGTCATTAGAAAACTATCAACTAGAGTATTGTTTTATAAAATAAAATAAAATACTGATCAAAGTCGTTTAACTTAATAACTCTTGGTTGATCAATCGATATAAATGTTAGCTACACGTCTAAGTCGTAAAGAGAAACAAAAATACAAAACTAATTAAGTTTTAATGAGAGCGAGTAAGGTCACAACTTACAAGCCACCGATTTTATATATTCAATCGAAATGTCACCCACCACAATTAAAATAAAACTTGACTGCTTCCAATGAATGTGGACCCAGTAGATAAATGATTTGTTTTCTAAGGACTATAAGTTGTTGTAGCTTATAAGTCAAATGAACCTTTTTTGTTATAAGAAAACATTGAACTCTCCTTCTGAAATTAAATATACACTTTGCCGATCACAAATCCTGCTTGAGATAAACTCAGCTTGATAAAGTATATACAACAATGATACACGTACAATCAAACTGTAAATACAACAGCTAGATGTATTTTTATTGCATGTGGACAGAAGAATAATTTTATAATTATACTAATCTGGTATCTTTGTTGATTTCACATAATCCCAAAAATATAAGCACCACGGATACAGATAGTAGAACATGCTTAACTAAATAATGTAAAATGAAAACAAACAATATTTTCCAAAACAACTTTAAGGAACAAGGAAAACACATGTTCAAAAACCAAAAAATAAATTTAAGCAAATTCCACAAGCATATTTTACCGATATATCAATAATGCCTATCAAAGACTTGAGCAGCGATAATTGTATAACTTGTTTCCTATATAAACGATAAAGCCAAACCGAAATTTAGATTAAATTTCAAACTTTAGAGCATTTTGTCTAGATTAATAAGAATAGGTTACTTTTTTTTTTTTTGGGGGGGGGGGTCACAATGGTTTACAATATTACAAGGTTAAACGTATAAAAAAAACTTGAAAGATTCGGTTCGGTTAAATCTATTAATTGGTATTTTAACGTTTACAGGATTTAACCGGACTCAACGTCGTCCGGTTTTAAGCATGTATGTATAGTACGAGCAGCCGCAGGAGATTTCACACTCTTGGAAGTAAAGTGGGACCCATAAGATTATTCTACTCCAGTAAGTATGTTCATTTAGCAGAACTAAGGCTAATTAATACGCCAAAAACCAAGGCTAATTAATAATTAACGACTTAACTTCGCCTTCTTCTCTATGGATTACACTGCATCTTCTCTCTATATACGCGAAACTCTGTCGTCTCTCTCTCCTCGAAGAACTTTTTGAAACTTTTCAAGTTTTGTTTTTTCGCTTTTTCACGAGCTCTTTTAGGGTTTCTGGAGCTTTAATCTTACAGTGCCCACTCCAATCTACTTTAACTAAAGCTCATTTTCTTACTTTTGTTTATCTCTCTATCTCTCTCTCTCCCGGGAAATACTTGTCGGTGGTGGTGATTCTCCGACGAGGCTATTTATTAGCCGGAAAATTACTATGACTAGTGAGATTTTCTCGGATCCGATCAGAGGATCGGTTTTAAAAGTGGGGCCTTGATGGGTAATTTAGGGAATGTCTTTGAATGAAGCAAAGACTGGTTTTGCTAAAAAAAGGGGAAAAGGAAAGATTCCTTTTTTTGATTGTTTCAGATATTGCGGAGGCTTCGCTTTGCCTTTCTTTAATCTGCTGTTTTGGGGGAAACTTGCATGTGAAGGGATTTGCGTTGAACGAATAAGCGTGACCGGATTTTCTTCTTGCTACTGTGTGTTGCTTGTATATCTTCTCTATGAAGATTATGCGGCAAATCTGTTGAATAAGTTCTTGTGCATCGAAAGATCAAAGTCATGGCGGAGAAGCTAGTTCCGCCGAGAGATGAGTCTCTTTGCTTCTGTTCTCACAGCATCCAATCTCTGTTTCTTACCCTAAATTAATGTCTCTGTGAGTTAACGCAAGCCTGAGCTAGGGACTAAAGTGGTGGGCTTTTCGACAATTTCATCCTCTTTGTTGTTGGATTTGAGCGATGGAGGATATTGGATTAGTTAAACAAGGTTGGCAATGGGTGCAGTCTCAGAAACATATGTGTTCGAATGCTTGTTCTGCGATGCGATGCTTTGGGGAGAAGATAGGAGAGGTCGTGGAGCGTCACTGGCCATTGGTGTGTAGTGGATGTGGGAAGCTATTAGGGTTGCTTCGTCTGTCAATTGTTTATTGGAAAGATTGCATTTTGAGGGGTTTCCGTTGCAGCGCCAAATTGGGCTCAGCTGCTTTGCTTCTGATAATGTGGAGCTGCTTCCTCAGCCTGACTTCCCTATCTTGCTTGGTTTATGTTTTCCTCAGTATGGTATTGTCTTTAGATTTTTGTTTTCCCTCTTTTCTGAATTCTTTATTTCTGGATATTAGATCTTTAAATAGGAATGTGTTCCACTCACCAAACTGATACTACTGAAACTTTGATCTAAGATGCGAAATGCAGAAAGGCGATAATTCTCGATGTTAGATGATATAATCCCCACTAATTGTTTCAAGATTTGTATTAAAAGTCTCCATCAGATTGGAGATCTGGTTGATAGAGTCGGGTTTCACCTATTGTTTTGGATTTACTATTGCAGGGAGCTGCCGCAGCTGTTGTTCTGAACTTGGGTTGCACTCCTGGGCTCTTTATTGTAGGACTATTTGGAATTTTGATTTTATGGATGTATGCAAACTTTTGGATCACCGGAACTTTGTTTATAGTCGGAGGCAAGTTTCAATTTTTCGCTGTGCTCTTATGCTCTCTTCCACTGTTACAAAACAGCCACTTTAAAATTAATTTGCTGGGGGTTGTCTTTGGGGTTATTGGTCAATGAGTCTATTTTGATGCTTGATCGTTTCTAGTTACGTGGTGTTAATTTCTCTAGATTTGTTTGATTTCAGGCTATTTATTCTCCTTAAATCATGCCCGTGTGGTGGTTCTAATGGCGGCCTTGTATGCGATGTACTGTGTCAAAGTCAGACTTGGATGGCTTGGTCTTTTGCTCTCAATGAATCTTGCTTTCCTGTCCAACGATATATTGAATTGCCTTCTTCAATGGTGTGATAATCTAAGTGATAAACCACAACCCGAGGAACCAAAGAAACCCGAAGAAACAATCATAGAAGAAGACTATTCTGGGGAATTTGAGTATCCTTCAGTCCCTGTCGAAGAAGAAACTGAGAAAAAGGTTCATGAGAATAAATCTTCTGCTGAACCAACTGCTCCGACAACTGTTGTTAATAGCGTGAAGGAGATTTCTAGTGTTAAGATCGTCCAAATAGAAACAAGTTCAGCTGATGAAATGAAGAGAATACTGAAAAGCTTGAATCATTATGAAGCATTGGGGTTCCCTCGGCATAAGAAGATCGATGCCGCAGTGCTTAAGAAAGAGTATAGAAAGAAGGTTAGTCCCTGTTTCCAATGTTGATTAGGTTAATGCAATTTCTCTGAAGGTTAATGAAGATTTGTGTTTTATGTTCTAGGCAATGTTGGTTCATCCCGATAAAAATATGGGAAGTCCGTTGGCAAGTGAATCATTCAAGAAACTTCAATGTGCTTACGAGGTAACTGGATGGCGTATAACCTTGACTTGGTGACTTTAGATGTTTATGTTATTGGTATTTTTTGACAGATTAAGTTTGAATATTTTTTTGCAGGTCCTCTCTGATTTCGTAAAGAAGAGAGATTACGATGAGCAATTACGAAAAGAAGAATCTAGGACCAGGAGTGTTTGTCAGACATCTCACGCTTCTTCACATCAGGTTTAGTTACTGTCTCTTTTACTTCCCTGTGATATCTCTTCTGGCGTCTGGTCTCGTGTTCCAATTTTGGTTCTTTTTTCAATTGCAGAGTGGTCCCGATTATCGATCAGAAGAGTCGAGGCGGATACATTGTACAAAATGTGGTAATTCACACATATGGGTATGCACCAATAGGACTAAAGCAAAGGCAAGATGGTGCCAGGTGATGAATCAAACCAACTCACAAACTCTTAAAAGCATCATCTTCTGGCAATTCTCTTCCAGATCACATCTAATATGTTAAATGTAGGATTGTGGTCAATATCATCAAGCGAAAGATGGAGATGGGTGGGTCGAACTCAAAGGGACATTACCCTTCGAAAGAGCACATAAGGTAAATTGAAAAAAAAAGATAGGCTTTTTTCTTCCTTTGTGGCTTTGATAATGAATCTGGATTTGATTCAGTTTGCTTATTATCCTGTGTCGTTTAGATTGAAATACCGCGTGCTTTTGTTTGTGCGGAAAGCAAGATCTTTGACGTCTCAGAATGGGCCATTTGTCAGGTCGGTTCTCTTACCGGTTCCCTTGAGGATTACCTGAATAATGTGAAGATGATTGAGATACATTAACATGTTTTGATGTTTGATGAAATAGGGAATGGCGTGTAGACCAAACACGCATAGGCCAAGCTTTCATGTGAACATGGTTGGGTTAGAGAAGACAACACAGAGATCAAACTCGAGTAGGTTCCCTTGGGATCTAGATGTGGAGATGATGGATGAGGATGAAGAAGAGTTTGAGCTTTGGCTTCAACAAGCTCTCGCTTCTGGTCTCTTTTGCGAAACCTCAAAACGCAGAAAGAGCTGGAGCCCTTTCAAGTTAAGCCAGATGAAAAGCAAGAAACAATGGCGAAGAACATCCACTTGATTCAAAAACTTCCATTAGCTCACGACGGATTGAGAATTAGAAAACCGGATTCACAGCAAGTGAATGCAAAGCCCTGAAAGCATTTTTTTTTGGGGTCTTTCTCTGTAAATAGAAGCTGTGGATTTTGTCTACTTTTTTTTTCACTGTTGTAAACTACTTGAGATTTTTTTTTATTTTAAAAGAAGCTGTTTCTGGTTTTTACAAGCAATGTGTACATTTGATGAGAAGAAGCTCAAAATAGAAATATTAATGATCATTTTACTAAATTTGTTTTTTTTAAGAAACATTTTCCCTTTTAAATATGTTTTGGGGAAAATTAAAGTTGAGAAATCGAACCCGTATTTGCCAAAGTTTTCCCTCCTTGTATGTTACTGACGAATCAAAAACGTCGACCTCCATTAATTTTTTTTTATTTTCGTTTTCTCCCAAGCTTTTGTCTCTTCTTCGATTTTGACCTTCTGGGTAAATCACGGAAGAGTTTCCTTTTCTGGCACCGCCGCAATTTTGCCCGGCAGAGGAAAAAAAAACCCTAGAATCTGGGATTGTACGACGAAGAGGGAGAGGTTTGGAAATTTTGGGTATTGTATTTGATTTTTTCTCGTCCCTTCCAGATTCAAAACAAAAGCCCTAACCCTAGAATTCGCGTTCGATTGCTTTACTGTTTTGTTTGAAACCTATTTAATTTCGTTGCCTATGTTCTGTTTTCTCTTCGTGTAAACGTTTTTCGAGTTACAGGACTCTAGAGTTTTTTTTTTTGAATATTACAGATTTTGCTTCTTCCTGTCTTATTGGAGCAACTGAGATATATATAGATACCTCTCTCTTTCTCTCTTTCTCGCTCTCTCTGTCTGTGTATATATATATATATATAAACTTGTAAGTAGAATTGTGGGGAAGAAGGTGAAATGAGTAGGCTGTCTTTCCGGCCACGGCCATTGGACATTCACAAGAAGCTTCCAATTTTAAAATCGTTTAAAGACTTTGAAGATGACGAGACACCAACTTCCACCACTAGAAATTCTCAGTTGCTGCGTATAGCTTCTGTAGAGGTTGACAATGAGGTGAATTCCAAATTCTCTACTAACTTCAGGCTTCATTTCACCATTGTTAAGCGTAAAGATCTTTTATATGCATTTGGTTCTGTTATCAGGTGCATCCAGTGCCAAGCAAGAAGCTGGCTTCAGAAATACCAACACCTCAATTTGTTGTTGTGGATACATATGAAAGGGATTACTCCGCCACTTTTGGTCAACCTGCTTCTTATCTACGTGCAAGAGGAGGTACCAATACCTCTGATTTGATTTGTTATTCTTGGAAATGAAAGTGGTTTATTTGTTACATGGAGACTATAAGTCTGCTTTTATGCAGCTCGGTCTGAGCTTGGAGAATTTGTGGAGTACGATCTTGACAATGAGGACGATGACTGGCTTTCTGAGTTTGATAAGGATAACAAGGAACTTTCACCTGTAATGTAAAGTAACCAATCCGACTATCATATTCTATATACTACTGTTCTCATCTTAGATGGATCAGTTTGATCCGACTATCATATTCAGTATACTGTTCTCATTTTAGATGGATCAGTTTGCTCTATATATACTCAATTTGATTGGATTCTTCTGAAAGTGCTCAAACCAAACCCCTACTCAAGTAGATACCGGAAGAAGAATCATTCATAAACGTGCTAAATTGTTTGAAACAGGCTTGAGAGCATTATTTTTAAGCTTGAGGTGTTGGATCACAAGACGCGGGAAAGGGCAGGAGTTATTACACCTACCCTTGGTTCTCCAGTTCCTGTGCTTTTGCAGCTTGATGCTGCTATTGAGGTATAACTTTACTTTGATTCTGTTTCATAGTCTTTTGGATTAATCATATCTCTTGTTCTTGTAGCATATACTCATACAGAACCAGCACACGACATTTAAATGATTCTTGTTGTCATCTTATTACAGGCGCTGCAATCATTGTCCGTTAATTATGGAGTCTTCCAGGCTATCTTCAGCTACTGGAAAGACAAGGTTTGGCATAAAGCTTATGTGGCGTCGTTTGATTATTATGAGTTTTCCGGATACAGACGTTGTGTTGCATAGGTTGATGATACTTAAAAAAGAAAACTTTTTTGACAGCTTGAGATAAACTTTGTTTGAAATATCTTTGGGTTCTTGAAGCATATGCATAACCCTTGTGATGGGAGTACTGCTACTTTTCAGATGACAAGCCAGTTAAACACCTGGAGCACGTTTGGCTTATAAGACTAATGCATATGTTTCATTTTTTTTGTATGTGAACTTAGCGCAAAAGATGGCAGAAGCCTATCTTGCGGCGTTTACAGGTTTGTACCATTATTTACGGTTGAAACAATCAAGGCCCATGTTGGAAGGGATCTTACCTCGATTATTTAATTAAAGTTTTGTTTCTTTGTTTGGAACAGCCTCCTCCACCGGTCAATGACACCAATCCCTACAATGTGTTTAGGCCAAGGGAGAAAGCTCACAGACTCCACACAAGAAGGGTAGGCTATACTTTTTTATTTTTACTTTATTTAAATCCAACTAGAGAAAGAAAAACACTAATAAGGCTTTACTTCTACTATAGATGCAGAGGAGAGAAAACAATGTGCAGTCATTTGAAAAGCTTCGACAGGTAAGCGAGGCACCAGCCTTACCTGAAAATCTTTACGTTTCTTGCTCGACTCAGAGCCTTAATCTCCCGAAATCGGAGCAGTTCGCCTTAACAATGCCTTTTTAGCTTCTCTATGGGCTGTTAATTATCTGTTAGGGCTCTTTTATGAATTTCTGTTGGATTCTGAATACAAGTTATATCTTGTGGGATTATATTATTTTATTCAGGTTAGACGCAATCTTGACCAAGCGAAGACCATTCTGGAGGCCCTCATTAAGGTGTTCTTTATGACAGTTTTAAGAGTTATATGACTTGTATGTAACTTGATTACATATCTTAACAAAAGGGTTGGATTCTCAAAAGTTGCTAATTCGATGTTACCATTCTCTAGAGAGAAGAAAAGAAGAGGGATGTCATGGATGGCGAGGTTAGCCTTCAGAGAATCCAACTCCAATACAGGGTACTTACTATATCTTCCTCTAAAGCTCTTTGTTTAAAAAAATACTGTCTTTTGATTCGCTTTCGATCTTATTGAATCTAAAAAACCTTTCATCTTTGGATTTGCAGCATGAAACAGAGCTGTTGGAAGATAGCTTGGCTGTGCCTGGATTTCCACCGGCTACAACATCTTACAAATTTGGCTCAAGCGACGATGAGCTCATGGACTCAGATGACCACACTAGCACCCGTGTACGCACAAGACCTTCCGTTATCCCTTATTCTCGTTTCACCAACTCAAATTTGAATGCATCTCAACCCGGAGGCATAAAACAAGAAGTTAGAAGACGACACTCGCATCAAGGATGGCTTCACAGGCTGGTTAAAACCTTCTCTCTCTCTCTCTGGTTGCTATAATTAATCACTTGAGCAACCTGTAATGGTTTTGTTTTTTTAATCTCCTTAGGATCCTAATGAACCAGTCATGCTGTTCACAAAACCACTGGTTCCGGATAAACTGGCAGCTGCTGGGATCGTTCCTCCAGCACCGGATTCATCGTCCGGTCAACCTCCAAGTCGGTTCCAAGGGAGGATTGGGCGTGGTGGCCGTATCATTTTCGATAGATGGAATCCTTTGATGCAATCTCACATTAACTGCGGAAACTCTTTCTACATTGCACCAAATCACCGATCTACCAACTTCAATTGAAATATAAAATATATTTCACAATCTTTCTTTGTAAAGAATTTTCTATCACCAAACCAATGGTGATGAACAAAGTGTATTCCATAACTGTTCTCTACTAAAATATTTTTAGCACTTTGTAACTCAAGTTATTTGTCTGGTGTATCCGGTTTAATTCCAATAATCCGGTTTAA
This sequence comes from Alliaria petiolata, assembly GCA_020283515.1. NCBI lineage: Eukaryota > Viridiplantae > Streptophyta > Magnoliopsida > Brassicales > Brassicaceae > Alliaria > Alliaria petiolata. Next base: position 3,369,845 of record JAHZTW010000003.1, on the reverse strand, counting down.
TTCCAATAATCCGGTTTAATTCCAATAATCCGGTTATATCGCCGGTTCAGAAAACCAATGGCTATTGTGCCAGGTGCCAGGGACTCAATTGTAATAATAATATGGTAAATTCGTGAACGAAATTGGATTTTAGGGCTCTTTATTGATTTTAATCGGAGGATTTCATTTCTCTCGTCGATCGCAGTGAAGAAGGAAGGATCCTAAATCGGTATTGGGTGCTCTATCAATGGCTTCGATGCTGGCTCGCAGGTCACTGAATAGTCTCCGTGCTCGACATCTCGTATGAATCTCGTTCGCTCCTTGTATTTCTGTCGTTTACTTCACGGTTTTTTTTTTATGCCTAGAAATGTGGAATGTCTCCTGGAGTTTTGGGAATTAAAGAAGATTCTATTCACTCTCTGTCTTTCGTCTCGTGTCGATGGGATTCGGGATTGTATCTGAATCGAAATTGTCTGGTTTAGAGCCAAGCTTTTGCGGGATTTTCGTAGTTCCTAGATTGTAGAGTGAGAACGGGATGTGAGGGAGTGAATTTTATTCGGCTGGTCGATGAATCATGTAGGGAGATTTTATCATGATAAAATCTCGAGGGCTTCGTTTTTTCGTTACTCCTGTTCCAAGGGACAATGGGTTACCATTTGTCATGCCAGTCGTGATAATAATATTTAATTCCTGTGATTGTGAACTTTGAATCCTTTCATTAGCTTCCTATGGTGTGCATGTTATGGATTCCTCTCTTATTACTTCTCTTCATCGATAGGTTTTGTCAGGGAAAGCTTTGCAGGGATCTCATCTTTCTGGACTGCAGTCCCGTGGTATTTCTTATGGCTCCAAGAAAGGTATATATTTCTGTTTTTTTTTTTGGGTTTTCTTAGTGAATCAGGTTGAATTGTGAGTTCTTACCTCTTTCTATGGGTCGTGGTGTATGTTGATGGGCAACATTTACATTGCGGTCTTCACCCTTTTTCTGTTGCTTTTATGACTTATGTCTTTGCCTCTGTAATATTCAGATGATGAAGAAGAGGAGCAACTTGCTAAGGAAATCTCCAAGGACTGGAATACTGGTAGGCTATATCATCTAGACACTTTTTTTCCCTTCTTCTTTTCCCATACATATTTCCTTGCCGTTTTCTTCCCTACGTATTAGGGATTCTTGATATTTTGCATTTTTTTGCAGTCTTTGAACGGAGCATAAACACCCTATTTCTCACTGAAATGGTCCGTGGTTTGTCGTTGACCCTCAAGTACTTCTTTGATCCCAAAGTTACTGTGAGTGACATCTTTCCCAGTTCTTAAAACTTAGAGTGAAAGAAATGTGTATGATTCTAAAGCTTTATCTTGTATGCAGATCAATTATCCATTTGAGAAGGGTCCACTGAGTCCTCGCTTCCGAGGTGAACATGCTCTTCGACGTTATCCTACTGGGGAAGAACGCTGCATTGCCTGCAAACTCTGTGAAGCTGTGAGTTTTGAGATCTATGCTAAGGCTTAATTTAATGATCTCTTTGTATTCATAGCTCTTGTAAGGCATCTCAGGACGATGAGTACCTTTGCATTGATTTAACAAGATTTTTAACCCATTTATGCTGCGGGAAACCGGTTCTGCTGATATAGGCCATAGCTCAGGATCATAGGCTGATGATATGCCTATGGAATTCATCGTAGTCATTAGGAGAATTATTTGAGTATCAGTAATATTTACAGTTGAAGTCGCTAGAGTTCTGATGAAATGCTCATATCCGCTGACAATTATCTGTGTAATGTGTGAAGATCATATATCTTAGATGGCTATGGAATAATTTATTTCCTTGGATTGTGAATTTGAGAGGGAAACTTGTCTATTTCATCAGGTATGCCCAGCTCAAGCAATCACAATAGAAGCAGAGGAGCGGGAAGATGGAAGCCGCAGAACCACTAGGTCATTATCCCTTTACTTTCAATTTACTAACCATATGCTTTCTTTTCTACCATTTCATTGTGTAGTAATGATCAAGAGCTCTACAGGTACGACATCGACATGACAAAATGCATTTACTGTGGTTTCTGCCAAGAAGCTTGCCCAGTTGATGCAATTGTCGAAGGACCTAACTTTGAATTCGCAACCGAGACACACGAGGTCTGTTATATCACATTTTCTAGCTTATAGAGTTTTGTGGCATGCTTATTGAACTTTTTGTTATATTCCCTTTCATAGGAACTTCTCTACGACAAAGAGAAGCTTCTTGAGAATGGAGATCGATGGGAGACTGAGATTGCTGAGAATCTGAAATCAGAGAGTCTCTACCGTTGAAAACATTCTACGACAGTGTTTGCTACAAGTATTTTTTTTCCCGGAAAAAACGCTTTCTTTGCTTTCTGTTAGAAATAAAGATGAGATCATATGCGTTTGAAAACTCCTCCTTTGTATTCCAGCTTTGTGCTGTGTAATTGAATTGTTTGTTTGTATCGACCTGACTCCTGAGTTTGATTTTCGGTTCATGAGTTCCGGTTCAGTGTTTTTCGTTTTTCGTTTTGGAAGTCAAAAGACTGAAAAAAAAAAACAGATAACTACAAGGGTAAAGTTGTAAATCAAGGAAAGCTTTGATCGGACGGACAGGAACATATGCGTAGTTTATCCTAATTTGTCCGAACTAAAATTTTGCTGCGCGAAATTTTCATTTTCGCTTTTTGGTTGCGCCAATTATCGTATTCAGACATCAAAATTAATATTTTAATGAGTATTTTTTTCTTACTATTTTAGAAAAACAACGAATCCTCAGAAAGGAAAGAAAAAAAATCAAAATCCCCAAATCGAGCGAGTCCTACAGAAAAGAAACCCCAATTCGACGAACTCCGAGCCCTGAAAAATCCCCCGATTTGGGAAAAATTGTCTTCATTCGTTATCAATTTTCATCTTCTTTCTGGGATTTGTCCACCTGCTTGATCCTAATTTCTAACCTCGCTTTGGTTGAGTTCACACGTGCGGCATCGGCTGTTCACCGACTTTGTTTCGTTGTCTCGCAAAGTTGATCATCGTAAATCAGTAGCAACCGGTTGGTGTCCGTTAATTTTGTGGGCGAATTTCTCTCTGGGTCCTGCTCTTTGCTGCGCAAGATTGCTCCTTTGTGTGTCAATTCAAAGGTTAGGGGGTGAAATTTTAGGGTTTTTCTTTTTCTTCAATTTTGATATTTCCTCGATTAACTTGGTTACTTTGGGTTTAATTGCTTTACCAGCTTCTTTAGCTTAATCTCAGCTTGCTGATACTATGGGATCAAAATTGTGTCAATTGCAGCTCTTCTGATTTCACAAAATTGTTTTTAGCAGGACATTTTAAAAGGAGCTAATCAGGAGATGAAATTTGGATGTTGTAACTTCCGGAGGAGAGGGAAGTTATGCAGTGCTTGTTACTGTTAGTTACGAGAAGAACTAGAACAAGGCGAAGGAGACTGAAGAGGTAACATGAATGTTCAGGCTCACATGTCGGGACAGATGTCTGGGCAGGTTCCGAACCAAGGGACCATGTCCCAGCAAAATGGAAACTCCCAAATGCAGAATTTAGTTGGTGGTGGTTCTGCTCCCGCTGGCGCTGGTTTAGGACCTTCACGTGTCTCTCCCGTTGACAATGACCTCTTGAAACTTCGGCAGGGCATGCGAATCAAGATGTAAGCCTTTGACTTTTTTTTTCCCCCCCACCATTTGCAGTTGTATTTGCTTCTTCTTCTTATACCGCGTGTTTGTCAGGTGTTTCTTCTCTCAAAGGAGCTTTATTTGTTTGGATTGCAGTTTCTCTCATATTGATTTTTTGCTGTTTAATCAAATCCTTAAAACTTTTGGCTATTTTTCTCTCTCTCTTTCAGTTTCAACATCTTACAGCAAAAACAACCATCTCCAGCTGATGATGCATCAAAGGCAAAGTATATGGATGTTGCTAGACGCTTAGAGGAGGGGCTGTTTAAAATTGCCAACACAAAGGTATTTTAAACAAAATTCATGTGCATAAGAAAAGAATACGCTAAAATTGGTGTTTTACATGCTGCCACTAGATCCAGCTTGTTGGCTAATGTCTTAAAACTTACATACTTAAATTCTTACTTTCTAATGTGTGGCACTTTGAATTTGAACTACAGGAAGATTACTTGAATCAGTCAACCCTTGAACCTCGGCTAGCTAGTCTAATCAAAGGCAGACAGTTGAATAACTACAATCAGCGACATGCTAATTCTTCTTCGGTTGGGACAATGATACCCACTCCAGGATTACAGCATAGTGGGGGGAATTCAAATTTGATGATTACATCCTCTGTTGATGCTACAATGGCTGGAAGTAAAAACATCACAACTACTGCAATGAACACTGGAAACCTGCTGAATTCTGGTGGCATGCTTGGAGGTTCTTTCAGTACGACTTATATAAGTTATGGCCAGAAAATTTTCTGCTCATATTTTCTCTGAACACCTTTCTACTTCTTATGTTTGCAGGTAATCTGTCTAATGGATACCAGCATTCATCGAGTAACTTTGGTATTGGTTCTGGAGGGAATATGGCATCCATGAGCTCACAAAGAAATACTGGCCAGATGATGCCTACCCCTGGATTTGTCAACAGCAGTACTAATAACAATAACAATAATGGCCAGTCTTACTTGAGTGTTGAAGCTTCCAACAATAGTGGTGGGTTTTCTGCTGCGCCCATGATGGTACCTCAGCCTCAGCAGCAGCAACAGCAACAGCAACTGAGGCAGGACATTGGTGGCCAAAATAGTCGTATGTTGCATAACCATGGAAGTCAAATGGGTATTGGCCTTAGACCTGGCAAGCAACACAAAATGTCTAATGTGAATAACAACTCCATAAATGGTGGTGTTGGGATGAATGCAAAAAGTGTAGATTCAGGTACTAGAAATTCACAGCAGTCTTATGATAACCTTCAGCGTACAGGAATGCAGGGTAAAGTTTTTTTTATTTCCCCTCCTTTTTCTGCTTGTCTAGTTTCATATGCATTGTAACTTCTTTTGGGTGCTTGTCCATCAGAATATTTAATTTTATATTATTTACAGCTTCAGGTGAAGGATATGGCACAAACAACTCTGACCCTTTCGGATCTGGAAATTTGTATGGTACTGTAACATCTGTTGGGACGATGACAAATACTCAGAATACCAATGCAGCAAGTTTTCAGTCTGTGTCTAGAACTAGCTCTTCTTTGGTAAGTACTCAGTGAAATTCACTTTGCATGCAACAAGGTGCACCAGTGAAACAACAATCAATTTTTTTTATCTGAGCATACTGATTTGTAATTTCTTCCTGTACATTTTTTTGCAGCCACATCAACAGCAGCAGTTTCAGCAACAGCCTAATCGATTTCAGCAACAACCCAATCAATTTCACCAACAGCAGCAGCAGTTTCTTCATCAACGGCAATTGAAGCAGCAGAGCCAGCAGCAACAGAGATTTATAAGTCATGATGCTTTTGGGCAAAATCATGTGGCTTCTGACATGGTTACGCATGTTAAACATGAACCTGGAATGGAGAACCCTAGCGAGTCTATCCACTCCCAGACTCCTGAGCAATTCCAGCTTTCTCAGTTTCAGAATCAGTACCAGAACAATGCAGATGACCGTCATGCAGGATCTCAGATTCTCCCTGCCACAAATCAGAGTGATATATGCACATCAGTTCCTCAAAGTAGCCAACAGATACAGCAGATGTTGCACCCGCAGAGTATGGCTTCAGACTCTATTAACAGTTTTAGCAACCTCTCTGTTGCAGTGAAATCAGAATCTGGTCTGCGTGGTCACTGGCAATCTCAGTCACAGGAACATACTCAAATGGCTAATAGTATGTCGAACGAACGGCACATTCAGGAGGATTTCCGTCAAAGAATGTCAGGAACGGATGAAGCACAGCCCAATAATATGTCTGGAGGGTCTATTATTGGTCAAAGTCATATCTCAACTACATCAGAATCCCCTAATCCCCAAAATCCTATAGGTACCACTTGTAGATATGGAAATGGAAACCAAGATCCGAGATTCAGAAATCAACAGAAATGGCTCCTGTTTCTACGCCATGCTCGCAGCTGCAAAGCGCCTGAAGGGAAGTGTCCTGACCGGAATTGCGTTACGGTTCAGAAGCTCTGGAAGCACATGGACAGTTGTGCCGCCCCTCAATGTTCATATCCTCGCTGCCGTCCCACGAAGACGTTGATTAATCACCATAAAAGTTGTAAGGAATCTAACTGCCCTGTCTGTATTCCTGTGAAGACCTACTTACAGCAACAGGCAAATGCACGATCCCTAGCTCGTTTAAAAACTGAAAGCGGTGCAGCGAGGTCAGTGAATGGAGCTGGAATATCAAAGGATGCAGTACAGACCTCAGCTGAAGCAATATCTTGTGCTTCGCCTGGTGCTGATATTTCAAATCATTTGCAACCTTCATTAAAACGGTTGAAAGTGGAGCAGTCTTCTCAACCAGTGGACGTTGAGACGGAAAGTTGTAAAAGCTCAGTTGTTTCCGAAACAGAAGCACAATCATCTCAGTACGCTGAACGAAAAGATCATAGGCACAGTGATGTACGTGCACCTTCAAAGTATTTTGAAGTGAAAGCTGAGGTTTCTGAAGTTTCTGTCCAGGCACGACACGGTTTCAAAGAGACAAAAATTGGAATTGCTGAAAATATTCCCAAGCAAAGGCCTGTCAGTGAACCTGTTAAAAAAGACATGTCTGATGCCTCACCTCGGCAAGAGAACATCAAAATGGAGAAAGAACCTGAGCCACTGAAGAAAGAAAATCTGGCAGTGCCTGTTGAACCTCCACCAAAATCTGGAAAACCAGAGATAAAGGGTGTTTCATTAACTGAATTGTTCACTCCTGAGCAAGTGAGAGAACATATCCGTGGTCTCCGTCAGTGGGTTGGCCAGGTTTGTGATTTTCTTAACTTATGATGTTTACACAATAACGTGATTAATTAGTAGTATTCTCTTTATATACGGCTTGTTTGATTACTTTCCCCTTCTTATATGTACTAGAGGATTCTTGTGATTGATGGAGGCTTGATTGAGCTATTCCGTTAAGCACCTTTGTCTATATTTATCTAAAAAGATATTTGATTAATGATGAATATGTTGTCCTCTATGTGCTTGCAGAGTAAAGCCAAAGCAGAAAAGAATCAGGCAATGGAGCATTCAATGAGTGAGAATTCCTGCCAACTATGTGCAGTCGAGAAGCTTACCTTTGAGCCACCACCTATTTATTGAACCCCTTGTGGTGCCCGCATCAAGAGAAATGCTATGTATTACACCGTAGGAGCTGGTGACACTCGTCATTACTTTTGTATTCCATGTTATAATGAATCCCGCGGGGACACTATACTCGCTGAAGGGACGCCTATACCTAAGGCAAGACTCGAGAAAAAGAAAAATGATGAAGAGACTGAAGAATGGGTAAAAGACTATCCATTCTGTAGATTTCTTTTGTTTTTGTTTCCCGTTTTTGCATGGTTTTTTCTGAGTACATTCTATATTCTGTTTCTATCTATGATATTTTGCAGTGGGTCCAATGTGATAAATGTGAGGCCTGGCAGCATCAGATTTGTGCTTTATTTAATGGGCGACGGAATGACGGAGGGCAGGCTGAGTATACCTGCCCGTATTGCTTTATAGCAGAAGTGGAGCAAAGTAAGAGGAAGCCTTTACCTCAGAGTGCTGTTCTTGGAGCTAAAGACCTACCGAGAACAATTCTCAGTGACCATATAGAGCAGCGGTTGTTTAAGAGGCTGAAGCAGGAAAGAACAGAGAGAGCCAGGGCTCAAGGAAAAAGTTATGATGAGGTAATCTAGTGGTGGAATTTGTTAAGGTTTTATGTCTTTCATGTGTGTCCGCATCTGCGAGCTCATCTTTTTTTATATGTTTGCTGTCGTGATTTTTTTGTTGGAAACAGTAGATTGAAGCTGACATTGTATTTTCTTTGACTTGATACTGGCAGATTCCTACTGCCGAGTCCCTAGTGATTAGAGTTGTTTCATCTGTTGACAAGAAGCTGGAAGTCAAATCCCGATTTCTTGAAATTTTTCGGGAGGACAATTACCCAACAGAATTTGCATACAAGTCCAAGGTAAGAATGATCAAGGCTCATCTTTGTTGTATTTTGTTATGTATGCATTATTTTTTTCTTGGTTCCTCTCTTGAAGTATCTTTCCCTCTCCACGCCATTTTATTTTGCCAGGTAGTTCTGTTGTTCCAAAAGATTGAAGGTGTAGAAGTATGCTTATTTGGGATGTACGTCCAAGAATTTGGTTCTGAATGTGCATTTCCTAACCAACGCCGAGTTTATCTCTCGTATTTGGATTCTGTAAAGTATTTTAGACCCGAGGTTAGATCTTATAACGGAGAGGCTCTGCGTACTTTAGTTTACCATGAAATTCTGGTATGTCCTGGTCTTCTCAAACCTTGGTTATTAACCAATATCTGTGTTTTTTCTTTCTAAAACCAATATCTGTGTTTTTTCTTTCTAAACTATATGGAGGATTAACGGTATGATTTGATCCTGTGTTTAGATCGGTTACCTAGAATACTGCAAGTTGCGTGGTTTCACGAGCTGCTACATATGGGCTTGTCCGCCCCTGAAGGGCGAGGACTATATCTTATACTGTCATCCAGAAATTCAGAAGACACCAAAATCTGATAAACTACGAGAGTGGTCAGTTCAGTTACCTTTTTGGGATAGAGTTTTTGTATGAAAAAGTCATTTACGTAATCCAAATGCTCATGTTGTTCTTTGCAGGTACTTAGCAATGTTGAGAAAAGCTTCAAAGGAGGGCATTGTTGCAGAAACTATAAATTTATATGACCATTTTTTTATGCAAACTGGTGAATGTAAAGCTAAGGTTACGGCAGCTAGGCTCCCATATTTCGATGGTGACTACTGGCCAGGTGCAGCAGAGGATCTTATATACCAAATGAGTCAAGAAGACGATGGCAGAAAGGGTAATAAAAAAGGAATGCTCAAGAAAACAATTACAAAAAGGGCTCTAAAAGCGTCTGGGCAGACTGATCTCTCTGGGAATGCATCTAAGGATCTCCTGTTAATGCATAAGGTGATCTTTACGTTCTATGCTTTACTGCCTTTTTGTTTTTCAATTTTTGTTCTTCTTGTTAAATATATTCACCTGTGTTTCCAGCTTGGTGAGACCATTCACCCAATGAAGGAGGACTTTATCATGGTCCACTTGCAACCTTCTTGCACTCATTGCTGTATACTGATGGTATCTGGAAATCGTTGGGTCTGCAGCCAGTGCAAACACTTCCAGATTTGTGATAAGTAAGAAGTCTTTCTTTCTCTTCTTCTCTTTAATTAAACTATCCTTTCTTTATTGTATTTAACATAACTAATTACTGAATAAATTTTTATTCTTCCTTTCAGGTGCTATGAGGCTGAGCAGAGACGTGAAGACAGGGAAAGGCATCCTGTTAATTTTAAGGATAAACATGCGTTGTATCCCGTGAGTTGCATTTGCTTGTTGAGGATAGTGTCTTTTAGCTTTGTCTGTGATCGGTTTTATGAATGTTGGTGGTATTGATGTTGCAGGTTGAGATTACGGATATTCCTACAGAAACGAGGGACAAAGATGAGATACTCGAAAGCGAGTTTTTCGACACTAGGCAAGCGTTTCTGAGTCTTTGTCAAGGGAACCATTATCAGTATGACACGTTGAGGCGGGCAAAACATTCGTCGATGATGGTCCTGTATCATCTACATAACCCAACCGCTCCTGCCTTTGTCACGACCTGCAATGCGTGTCATCTTGACATTGAAACTGGTCAAGGCTGGCGCTGTGAAGTATGTCCAGACTACGATGTGTGCAATTCCTGTTACAGTAGAGATGGTGGAGTTAATCATCCTCACAAGTTGACTAATCACCCATCTTTAGCTGATCAAAATGCTCAAAACAAAGAAGCAAGGCAATTGCGAGTCTTGCAGGTATATTATTCTACATTTCCTTAGTAAAGCTGGTGGTGCTTCTCTCTTGGTCCTGAAATTTCTATACAAATGTTAAACATCCTTTTTTTTTCCTCCTCTTTTGGATTTGCAGCTTAGGAAAATGCTCGATCTTCTGGTACATGCATCACAATGTCGTTCCCCGCAATGTCAATATCCAAATTGCCGGAAAGTGAAGGGACTATTCCGACATGGGATACAATGCAAAGTACGTGCTTCGGGAGGTTGTGTTCTATGCAAGAAAATGTGGTATCTTCTGCAACTCCACGCTCGGGCCTGCAAGGAATCCGACTGCCACGTACCTCGTTGCAGGTAAACGACCTCATGATGATTTATGAAAAACATTAACCTTTCATTGGTCCATGTGATTTTATGTTGATGATCATTGTGAACCTCTGTGTCTTTATTCAGAGACCTGAAGGAGCATCTGAGAAGACTACAGCAGCAATCAGATTCACGGCGCAGAGCAGCTGTGATGGAAATGATGAGACAAAGAGCTGCGGAAGTAGCTGGGAGCTCAGGTTAATCAAAACTTGTACATTTGGAAAGATCATCAAATCAAAGTTCCTTTCCGCAAAGGTAATGAAGATATAGAGCCAATGAACTTGATCATTCTCCTTTTGAAGAAGAAGAAGAAGAAGAAGAAGACCAGGCAGTTAGAGACTAATGGTGAATTTTAGCTTAGATTCGTATTTAACATGCGAGGTCAAAACCCAGAGTGCGAGTTAACTGACTTTCAGAAGAAGAAGAAGAAGAGCAAACTCAGACATGTCTTAAGTTTCAAGGTCAGTAGATTGGATGTGGTTTTGGTTGGGTGATCTTTTGATTCTATACATATTACTACACACGCACACACAGTTTCCTCACTTGTTTTTGTTCTTTTTCCTTTTGGTAATTTATTGTATTTTTGTAATTTGCCATTTCTGATTTGGGAATCGCAAGAGTGTAACATATACAGTACGTTAACGTGTTTCTTGCAAGCAAAGTAAGATATATATATATATATATATTATAGAGAGAGAGAGTCTTTTAGATTCTCTTCCACTCTTTTTGTTATGTTTTTTTCCCTCTCTGTTTTGATGAAATTGTATTCAAACTTTTAATCATAATAAATTTAGTTTTTGGTTTCGAAGCGAGATAATTATATGATCATTCGTTTATGTTTCTTTTCTTTTATTGGAATACATTATGGACTCATTCGTTGAGAGTGTCACAGTGAGTCATACATATATATAGAATCTGATTGTCACATAAGCTCAAAGGCTAAATTCCAAGCCACCAGGTGTTGACACGTGTCTAAAGAAGATAGAGTCTCGAACAAGAACCACTAGCTTAATCTTGTCGAGAAAACAAGACGAGAGAGAGAGAGAATCTGAGGCGGAAACAAAGAAAACTGCAAACGAACAAGTGAAGTATAGAGTAATGATAATACACTCTCCGTCTGCTTCTATCCACCGCACGAATTTCTTGAACAATCCAAGTAGATCTCAGTGTCAGAGCCGCTTGGTCACTAGATCGGCGGCGGTTCGTGTATCCACGGCGGCGATTGGGGCCATAGCGACGGTGGTTATGATGGCTTCCGTGTCAGTAGCTTCTGTAGAGCTTCCTCCGCCGCCGCAAGACGGAGAAACGCTATCAAACGTACCGCAAACGCTATCAGGCGAAGACTGCAAGAAACAGAGGATACAACGACCCAAATCCAAAAACGCAGAGAAATGCACCGTCAAATGCGTCAACACCTGCATTCGCAGCGGAGACGGAGAAGGACCTCTCAATATTCGAAGGTTTCTCAATATTTCTCTCTCTCTCTCTCTCCCTCTCTGTCTGTCTCTCTTTCTTCATTATTGATCGTTTTCTCTCTTATGGTTGTTTTTCTAACTGAAAGGCCATTAGTGGTATTCAAGCAAGGATTTCGTAGCCGTAATTACTGGTAACTTTTTTCCATTAAAACTTGTGTGATTAAAAGTTGTTGCTTCAGCATGAATCTTAATTGAATTCTTGTTATTGGCTTTTTGTTGTTGTTGTTGTTGCAGCTTAGTGGAATGTTCGGATATTTGCAATTTGATCGGAGATGGTGACTATGGACCCTGAAACGTTATTCCAGGAAACAAGAACAAAAACCAATTAAAAAAAAAACAATCTTTGGGAAAGGATGCAGAAGAAAAAGAGGAGAAGTGAACTGATATATCTTCAGAATTTTTGTAGATTCTGTAAAAAAAATAAAAAAATTGATTGATTTAAAACACGATTATAATCTCAATTTAAGCGATTCAAGACGGTCGGTCTGAAATATGTCTTTGTTTATCGTTAATAACTTAAGGCCCAATAGTTTAGCAATATAGCTTAACGGATAACTAATGGGCTTACAAAGTATGTAAATGACAACCCACTTTATTTTTATTTTTCACTCAAATATTGTCAGTTTTTTAGTTCTTTTTTTTTTTTTTAATACTAAATGCAAGTTTGCAATTTCTTTTTGAAATTGCTATTTTACTAAATTAATTTATAATAATACATGGTTCAACCAATTGACCAAGTGATCCAACGATTTTAGAACAATTTGACTCCTTTTTTGGGGTTCGTTTCGAAACACACACTTTTGTTTTAGAATTTGGACTGACCTATGTTTCACTCCGTTAATGATGATATAGTTTGATATTATGGACTCACTCAAACTCTGTTGTGATAGTAACCAGTTACGACTGCGTTAATAAATAATAATAACTTAATAATTTGATATACACATTTTTTTTTATCTATTATCAATTTTTTTTGGGTCTGGTCATTTGACTCATTTCGTATCGTAAACGGTATTAACAACTTGCACTTGAAATTGACTATGGAAAAGCTGTGTGGTCCCTTAACTGCTGCTGCATATTGAACATTATTGGCTTAGGAATCGATATATCACGTATCAATAATCCAACTGGAGGTGTTGGTATCCAATTAAAGTAAAATGTATTTGAAAAATGAATATATACCCATCGCATTATTTCTTTAAGTAGAAAGAAAACAATAATTAAGCAGATAATGCTTGGTCTTAAATCTCAAACTATTGACGTGTTAGAAAAAACTGTACCATTAATTCTAAAAGTAAACAAATTAACGTTTAAGAGTACTGATATATTTGTTGTTTTCTTTTAACTATACTAATACTATTGTACATTTGTAAATGTTGAGATCACGTCCGAGTTACGTATTTGTCATTTTTGTTCTTCTTATTTTAATAAATTATTAGCATTTGAGAAAATCTACACGTCGACAATTTCATATTATGCATCGTTAACAAATACTACCTCCGTTTCACAAAGAATGTTGTTTTAGGTTTTAATTTTTGTTTCACAAAAAGTGTCATTTTGTATTTTCAATGCAAAACTTTAAACAAAAATCCAGTTTTAATCTTATTATATTAGTGTATTAATTAGAAAGAGAATTTTGTTTAGTGTATTAATAAGGGATAAAATAGTCTTTCTATTAGATTTCTTAATATGTGTGAAAAGTGTCAAAATGACACTTATTTTGAAAAGAGGGAGTAGTATTATACATATATGTATTTATTAACTTACAATGCATCGTTAATTTTTTTTTTTATTAATGCATCGTTAATAAATATTTTCTTGTCTACTGTCTCATTATTCCCTGTATTCGTAAATTTATTTACAAAAAATGGGCACCGTCTACAGTAGACAAATTTCATTATTCACGAACACTCGTCCTATCCGTAATTAAGATACATAAATTTTAAGGCAGACGACTTAATGCCAAATTAACTACAATAGTAGTATAAAATTAGACGATGCACAGTTTAACCACCATCATGTCTCCATCAATCCATAATATGTAAGAAATTATACATGTTATGAAAACAAAATTTAGAATTGAGTATAGAATTATTGACCAAAAGACTTGTAACCTAGTAATAGTGTTACATGATATCTAGAAATGTAGGATATTTATATCTAATATATATATGGTGATGGATCTATAAATTCAATTTATTGAGATATAAATAGTTAAATAAATGAAAGACTAAACTAGTACTCCCTCTGTTTTTGTTTAATTGTTGTTTTACCTTGTTTCACACATATTAAGAAAATAACTACTTTTTCTGTTTTATCCCTTAATTAATGCACTATTTTATTTGATCTGATTAATTAATAAGGTAAAAAGTAGGGATAAAACTAGAAAATATATTATAAATTTGCATTGAAAACTGAAAATGACAATTATTTTGAAATAAGAAAACAAGTATAAAACAACAATTAAAACAAAACAGAAGAAATATATCATTATAATATAATATATTTCAGAAATTGTAATTATGCGTAACTTGGGAAGAGCGACCTTGTGTGAGAAACCAACTAATTTTTTTGGGTGAAAGATGTACATATAACTTATATGATATAAGACTAGTATGGTCAAACCTTAATTCTTATTTATTGGGGAATCTCTAGAGAATTCACATTAAAAAACGTATATCTTTGGGACTTATTTGATTAGTATTTTTGAAAAAGAAAAAAAGTTGACCTCTTTTAATTTCTATAGTATATTAGTTTACTAATCAATTTACATTAAAAAAATTACAACACATAATCATGTAATAAAACTTAAAATAAAAATATTTAGATTTCAAATAAATGGTAAAGACAATGTTTTGAATATCAATTAGACTTTCGTTATCGAAAATATTTATAATAGATAAAAGAATCAGTTCAATTTTGAAAAAATAACGATAATTAAATATTATTGTTTGAGCATATGAATATAAAATAGGTACTAAGGTAAGTATTTATATTTGATATTTAATTATTATTTTGTAATTTTTTTGTTTATCGATTCATAAAAATTATTAAACGCGTTTCAGTATATATGTTGTTTTGGCATTTTTTCATTCGAGTCACAAGACAAATCAACAAATCAACATCTATAACTTTATTATCTTTTAATTACATAAAAATTATATGTTTTTTTTATCAGACGTAACTACATTAAAATTTGAAGCTGAAAGTCTTTTTTTAAACAAAATATAGTATGTTGACAAAAAAAAAAAAAAAAAATATAGTATAATAAATAGATATCTTTTTGTGTGTGCTAAGTGTAATAAATATATATCTTTGTTTGAACATTTAGCATACTAATTTCAATTTCAATTACAATTACAATTAAATTACAAAATAATTTTGAAAAACGAATCTAGGAATATTGATATCTGCAAATAAATATTTATATGTAATTGAAGTTTGTATTTAATAGTTTGTACTATTATCGTTATTCATGTTTAAAACATCATGTTCAAAAAAAAAAACATCATGTTCAAATACGATTGTATATGTGTAAGTTGTACACGGGTTTTTTGTGGTTGTAAATACTCAAGTAACACTTGACAATATTTTGAAAAGTGAAACTATTGATTGGTTGCAGAAAAGGGCACTCAAAAGTCAAAACAAATGAATGTTCGAAACTTCGAAGCAAACTTTCGTCCAATTCTCTCCATAATATCATTGTTTTTATATCCTATACAAATACAATATAATTAGAAATGATTCCAAGAAAAAAAAAACCAAACTAATCAATGCAAATAATTGATCGTTAGCCCATTAATTATGATGTGAATTCTGAAACTAAATGCAAATAGTTATGATTTTAATCCAAACAGTTAACCTTTTGTATAAGTATAAAAAAATTAAAAGTATTAATTTTTTTTTTTTAAATAAATAATTCAGCGAAATGTTGGAAAGTTTCACCTAATTTTCTCCTACACTCTGGTTATAAATCTCTTCTTCACAACATCTTCTAACAACCCACACCACACAACATTCTTAATTCTCAAGAAACCAATGGGAGAAGCGGCGGAGCAAGCACGTGGTTTCCACGTGACCACCACGAAGAAGCAGCTCATCACGGCGGTTCTTCCCCTCCAGGACCACTGGCTCCCTCTCTCAAACCTCGACCTCCTCCTTCCTCCTCTCCACGTCAGCGTTTGCTTCTGCTACAAGAAACCACGTAACATCACTAATTCAGTGGCTCATGAAACCCTCAAGAAGGCTTTGGCGGAGACTCTCGTCTCCTACTACGCTTTTGCCGGCGAGATCGTCACCAATCCCACCGGAGAACCGGAGATTTTCTGCAACAACCGCGGCGTAGATTTCGTGGAGGCCGGTGCTGACGTGGATCTCCGAGAGCTTAACCTGTATGATCCTGATGAAAGTATTGCCAAGCTTGTTCCCATCAAGAAACATGGAGTCATAGCGATTCAGGTAACCGTTTCAGCGTAAGACAACAATATAGTTCATTACAACAACATAACTCTGTTTTCGTTTAATTGTCTTAACAGGTGACTCAACTGAAATGCGGGTGCATAGTTGTGGGATGCACATTTGATCATCGTGTAGCCGATGCGTATTCCATGAACATGTTCCTTATTTCGTGGGCCGAGATCTCTCGATCCGATGTACCAATCTCTTGTGTACCATCGTTTCGAAGATCTCTGCTGAACCCACGACGACCTTTGATCATGGATTCATCTATAGACAATATGTATATGCCTGTAACGTCCTTGTCCCCTCCGCAAGAAACCACCAATCCAGACAATATCCTGGCGAGCCGTATCTATTACATCAAAGCCGATACATTAAAAGAGCTCCAGACCCTAGCCAGCGGCTCGAAAATTACGGTTAAAAGGACAAAACTCGAATCGTTCAGCGCGTTTCTATGGAAACTCGTGGCGAAACACGCAGCAAAAGATCCAGTCCCGAGCAAGAACTCGAAACTCGGGATCGTCGTGGACGGAAGGAGAAGACTTATGGAGCAAGAAAAAAAAACCTACTTCGGGAAAGTTCTCTCGATCCCGTTTGGGGGGCAGAGAATCGATGACTTGATCAACAAGCCACTGTCTTGGGTGACCGAAGAGGTTCACAGATTCTTGAAGGGTTCGGTGACCAAAGAACATTTCTTGAATTTGATCGATTGGGTTGAGACTCGCCGCCCAACTCCTGCGGTTTCAAGAATCTACAGCACTGGATCCGACGACGGACCCGCTTTTGTGGTTTCTTCCGGGAGGAGTTTCCCGGTGACCCAAGTGAATTTCGGGTGGGGCTCACCGGTTTTCGGATCTTATCATTTCCCATGGGGAGGTAGTGCCGGGTATGTGATGCCGATGCCGAGCTCGGTGGACGATGGAGACTGGATGGTTTACTTGCACCTTACTAAAGGACAGTTGAAGTTTATTGAGAAAGAGGCTTCTCATGTGCTTCGACCAGTTGACAATAATTACCTCAAGATTTAAAATCCTAATCTGTTCGTTATAATTAATGCATGATCGATTATGGGTATAATTCGTGTTTCATATGTCGCATGCTTGCCTTGCGTCTTTGTATTTGAATTATTGTGTATATTATTATAACATGTTGTAACCGTATACACTGTCTGTACTATCTGTCAAGATATGTATTGTTCAATTCCTTTGATGTTGCTCAATCTAATATTTGTACATTTAATAATTACTCAATCCTTTTTTTTTTGTGTGTGAAAAACATGCATTAAAAGATCTAAAAGATCTGAATTTGGTAGTGACACACCAACAACCCATAGAACTACATATTTTGTTTGTATACTGTAGGTAATAATTCCTCTCAATTTGTCAAAAAGCTAAGTGTTGGTTAATTATGGTTGATTTCTTAATTGGTAAACAGCTAAAGGATACCCAAAAAATAAGTTTCCTCAATCGAAATTACGGTCGTTGCCATGTCAATGCGCGTGTGGAAGAAATTCAATTTCCCGACCATACCTATTCTCGCCGCCTGACGCTTGATGACGTAGTCTGAGTTCAGTGGGATTTGATTGGCCATAACTCTCATATTAATTGAACGTCTCGTCGGAGAATATGTGTCTAAGCTTATTCTTGTTCATTTGGAGCGGGAAAGTTGAAAAATTTGGGTTAACCTAGCTTTGTGGATCTACAATAAATAGGAGTCGACCTTCACCATAATTCCTTAGACATTCAAAGCCAGTGTAGCTAGTGCAATGGAACCGAGAATATTAATTTCACGTCACCAAGGTGCTCATATAATAAATTCGTTGTAAGGTAACAATATGAGTTAATTTGTCAAACCTTCATTTCTTAATCTTCATAACACGTACTTGACTATTTGTATGGTATCGAAATTTGTTTGGTGTGTTTTTGAACGCATGTCTATGTTTTATGTAATATAATTATGTTCAAATTACACCATCAAGTGCTACGTCGTATTATACATGTCTACATTATTTTATACATGTATATATCTTAAAATGAATAACTATATATTGTTATGTGAACATCTTATATTTATATATCTTATGATGTACGTATGTATTTTGCATTTTTAACCTCTACATTTAAGTTTTTTGAGTCTACCCACATAAGTAGACATGAATGGTACATTTACATAGTAAGCTTTGATCTCACACGACAAACGAAGACTGTCTTACAAAAAGAACATTCATGTTAGCAAAATACAAAATAAGGATGCACAAAGTTATGCTTAGACCCACCGATAGAGAATAAGCAGATAATAAAGAAGTTTATAGATAGAAGAGTAGTAGCAGAAATCCAGATTATACTATGCAAATTCCTAAATGAGCATCTCTATAAGAACGATATTGAGGTTGTCGACCTCATCTGACCATGCAAATTCCCCGTCAGGTGTTCCATCAAATTCCTCTTTTATTTCTGAAGTTACGGCAACCTGATATTATGGACACCATTTAGCATAACACTGGATAAATATCTAACTGTATTTATAGATATCTATATATTTAATTAGATACTTAAATTAATAGTTTTGACGCATTCTGATAGTGTACGGTTCTAACTCTGAATGTGGATATCCATCAATGTATACACTTGTGATAGAAACTATACCTCTTCGAAGGTACACTGGATAAATATCTAACTGCAATTGTAGATATCTATATATTTAATTAGATACTTAAGTTAGTGGTTTTGACGCATTTTGATAGTGTACGTCAACTTGAGTTTTACATGTTCTAATAAAATCGCTCCTCTTATATGTAAAATTCTACTATAACAGTTTTCGAGTGACGATTTTCAAGGTTATTTTGCCAATAGATTATTAACAAGTGTGACATATAACGAAATTATCGTAGATTGTAAACATGAGCGGCATAGAAGACTGATTATTACCTATTAATGACCTGACTACCGAGAAGCCACAATCGCCGGTTTGTCGAACGCGAGATGTTCTACAATGTGAATACGGATTTTTATCGGTGAGATTGGGTCGAGCGTCACACGCGTTTGATAGAGATCTTGATAGTCTAAACTGGTGTGGAAGATGAGTTTATAGAAGAAGCTTAACGATGGAGTGTGACTTTAGGATTTCCTGAACTGCAAAAAGAAGAGGTTTGATAGATACACCTTTTGTATAACCAATAAAAAACAAGTGTGAACAATTAGAATTTAAGTTGACTATAAAAAACAATGCACGTTATTTATGTCATTTCTCGGGAAACCATTAAAAAAATGATTTCACACTATTTTTTTCTTTTGGGCGCATGAGAATATAATCGACGAAAAGTATAGCAAATATTTTCATGTTTAAACCTCCATATGAATTTGTGTTTTATCTAATTTTGATTTATATTTGGCTTGTTCACCCAATTATCCCTATTCAATATATGAGAATCACCTTCTCACACTATGATACTATCATTATAACTTAATTATACGCATTTGATGTAATAGAATGATTCCGTGCAATACCAAAATTCGTCTTAACCGCCAACGCCGATAAAAACAACCTCTTATATTATATTTAATTTAATCTGAGCATCAAGTTTCTTCACAGATTCATATAAACAAATATATTTTCACAAATAACCCGTCACATAGTATTTATCATAGATTTTCTTCCATCTACTATTTGTGACTTACAATTTACATTCATCGGAATCAATTGCAATTACAGATAGAAAAGTACGTACTGTTGTTTTTGTTGTATATATTAATGTTAGGATTTGGGATATGTATAATTTTGAAATCCAATAATTATGTATATTTTTATAAGAAATAATAAACGTGAACATTATGATATCTAAATTAATAAGTTAGTACTGTGAGAAGTTGTTGGGATGTAAGTTGATATGTAGTACTCTGCACAGTATAGATGTTATTAGCTAATTGGAGCTTCGTTCTTGTGCGGTTGTACCATTTAGGGTTTAGTCAAGACTACTCTGAGTGTTCTTGGTAACACTGATAGCTATTTATAGTTTTAATTATCCACTAATTGGGTTGTTCATCTTCCTCGAGGTTGTATTTTACCCCAAAAAATCATTAAGCAGATTTAACTACTAAACCTAGACCTACCTAAGCTTTACTATATAATATAAACAAAATTATGTCTTTTTACTTAAATATTACATACTATTGCTTAAATCAGTGATGCGTTCAGTGCGTTTGTCACTAATCACTTTGGTATACATTATACACATTTTTCTCCAAAAGTTCATGAAACAAATACAATATAAAAGAAAAACAAACTTATAGTCCTGTGTAGCATATGTACTTCTCGACAAAACATATATACGTATCACATGTGAATACTTTTTTGATAATCGGAAACCTCGAACGTAATTAAGGTCAGACTATTCTCGAAACACATGATTCACCGGAAGTTTAAAATCATTACATGCAGTTACTAATTATAATTAAAATCACGATGCAAAGACTCACATCCGGATCCTCACTACTCCATAATAATTTTTTCAACTATTGGACAATCAGAAACTGGTTCACATGTGAATTGTGGAAACCATTTAAACAAATATTGTTATATATGTTCTATACGTCAACCACACTCGTTATACTTGTTTTTCAGCATATATCTAACTTAAAGTGTTAAACATATATTATATAAATGAAATATCAACAGCAAAGGAATAAAAAAAATATATATATATATATATCCACCAAAAATATTGCTAGGACGAACAATTAATTTTCAAAAAAAAATATTGCTATTACTTTTTCGTTTTTATTAATTTTTTTTAGTGTTCTTATTTTTAAAATTAGAGACTACGTACATAATCATAATAAAAATAAAAGTAAGTAGAGATACTATCCACTGTTAATTAAAACTTATAATTTTGTTTTAAATTTTTGTGCTGTAAATTAAAAAGTGTGACTATTTTTGTTTAATGTTGTTGGGGAAGATTAGAATTATGTGGTTTTGTCAAATTCGTGTCATAACAACTTAATATCCTTTTTTTTTGTCAACCAACTCTATGTCCTTTCTAACATTTATTATTGCACGACTGATAGTTATGTACTTATTTACTTCAAATCTAATAAGTTCTTTTAAAGAGAAGAAATAATTTTTAAAAAAAAATCCTCACATATAACATAGTAATAATTGAATATCTCATAGCTTTATTCTACTAGCTAGTAAAGGGTTTTTTTCTGATAAAATACACTACTCAAATGCTATACAATATATTTTAAAATTTCGGTTTCAATTTTTTTCACAAATTATCTTATAGATAGAGTACTTATAATAATTACTAGACAAACAATTACTCTTAGATTAGTTCTCGAGTCAAAAAGTATGGTGAGAAAAGAATCTGAAACTTAGACATTAAAATCTTTCGATCCAAAGCGTAATTTTCTAAGGAAGGCTATTTAATATATTTACATACATTTTCCGTCAACAATATTTTTACGTATATAACTCACAACAAGTGCTGTCAAAAAAAAAAAAAAAAAATCATAACAAGTGACCAAGACATATGTTGTTAATGTTGACATTATGCATGTAAGTAGTTTAAATATTTGTGTTTTTTTTCTGAACAAAGGTTTTAAATATTTGTGTTAATGTTGTCACTCTGTCACTATACGAATTCAAACATGCATAATGTCACAAATGTGTGAAAAGGTTTCAGAGTCTAATAAACTAATCTTATACAATACAATATAACAAACATACTAACTATAGCGCAATACATAATGAATGTTGATTACAATGTGAACATGAGTTAATTCTGAAGTTTTGATGCATAAATATCTTGTAAATTAGGCTACCAAAAATGTTTATAAGGATCTATGTTTTTTTTTTTGGGGTGCAAAAGGATCTATGTATTAGTTTTAGTGTTCTCAAGAATGGGTCTATATGAACATTAAGAGAGTACAGATGGGCTAACCACTGGGATATCATACCACCAAGTATACTTTATTTATTCTACATTCACAAAAAAAAAAAAAAAAACTAAACGATTGGTTAATTAAAAAATCAAACACACACACACACATATTCACTGTCATTGCGCATCTTTCGTTCTCCCTGAATGATCTAAAATGAATCAAATTTAGTAAACAATTGTTCAGCAGAAGTTAATGGTCGTGATTTATCATTTCTTTTCCGTGAACCAATACTCAAAATGTATCTAACCCTAAATCCAATCACAATGGCACATTCTCTCAAATGATCTTCGTCTTGTCCGTGAAGCAAACCTGGGAACGTAACCCTATCCGTAAATCCATTTTCTATATATTTCTTGCAAATCAAGATGATGCAGAAGATGATGCAGAAGCTCGTATGGCTCTTGGTCGCCTCTCTCGCTATTCTTGTCACTTTAGTTCAAGCAAAAACCGAGAACAAAGAAGGTAATTACAATTACGGCTTAAATGTCATTAGAAGAAAAAACACGTTTTATGTGATTAAACAATTATAAAAAAAATTGGCAGTCTCTGCGTTGAATGTGATGTTCACGAGCTTAAATTCGCCGTCGAATCTCAAAGGCTGGAAATCTAGCGGAGGTGATCCCTGTGACGGTTCTTGGGAAGGCGTCAAATGCAAAGACTCTTCGGTCACCGAACTGTATATATAATCATTCCCCTAATTTAATGAAGAGCCCTAATTTCGAAACTTACTTGCATCACAAGTTATCTTCTGATTTGCCGCCTTTTTTTGGTCCACAGGCAGTTATCAGGATTTGAGCTAAGTGGATCTCTCGGTTATCTACTAAGCAATCTCAAATCTCTCACAACTTTGTGAGAATCCTCATTTTATAATCTCTATTAGGTTTGTTAAAATTTAAATTCAGAAAATAACAGTTTTGGTTATTAATTCTGGTGATAGTACAGTGATCTCAGCAAAAATAATCTCAAAGGAAATATACCTTATCAACTCCCACCTAACATTGCCAATCTGTAAGTTCATACATTTGTTTTCTTGGATTGTTTGTCACACAAGAAACGGATCTTAATCTAGACATTAATACAGAGACTTTTCCGAGAACGAACTCGATGGAAACGTACCCTACTCGTTATCTCAAATGAATCGTCTTGAAAGCATGTGAGTGAAACCAAAGAAAATTAGTAAATATCTCTGTTGTTAATTAGGGTTTAAGAGACTTATGAATTTATATGTGAAATGCAGTAATCTTGGACACAACAAGCTCGATGGAGAACTTTCAGATATGTTTCAGAAACTGTCCAAACTCGAAACTCTGTAGGTACAATTCCTTTAGTTATATTTTTCTAAACACAAAATGTTTACACAAATCATTAAATTTGAGACCTTATACACCCAACTTTATGTTTCCAGGGACTTATCGTTTAACAAACTCTCCGGGAAATTACCTCAGAGCTTCGCTAATCTCACAAGCCTGAAAAAACTGTAAGATTAAGAAACAAATATTTTTTTTAGGTTTTTTTTCTTTCACAAACGTTAATTTGGTTTTTTTTTTCTTTCGTGTTATTGTACAAGACATTTGCAGGAGAATCGATTCACAGGCGACATAAACGTTCTCAGAAACCTTGCCATTGATGACTTGTAAGCCTAAAAAATCTCTAATTGTTTTTCGTCGCAAAACCAAAAGGTCAAAAACATTCGTTTTCTTCTTACGTGTGATTACAGGAACGTCGAAGACAACCAGTTCGAAGGATGGATACCAGATGAACTTAAGGAAATAGACAGTTTACTGTAAGTGAAACAGGTTGCCTGCTATACAAGAAACAGTTTCAACATGGAAACAAAACAGCGCATACTTAAAACTTCCCCTGTTTCACTCTGTTTTGCAATTGATTCTGCTAAAGGACTGGAGGCAACGACTGGTCAACAGAAACTGCTCCGCCACCACCACCGGGTGTTAAATATGGTCGAAAAACCGCTGGTTCTAATGACGGAGGAGGTATGACTGCCGTGAACGGAGTTATGATAGCCGGAGCAAGCTTAGGAGTTCTTGTGTTAATCGCGGTTTTGATCGCTCTCGTCTCCAAGAAAAAATCATCTCTCTCTCCTCATTTCATCGACGAAGACAACAGCCAACACACACCAAAATTCAAATCTCTCGCATCTCATGGATCTTCACAAGAGCTTCGCGTGGATTTCGGCAACGATTACAAAGGTATATGAGTCATTTCGACCTAGCTTGTTTCGTAAGTAACTGATCAAGAGTAGCTTATATTGCAGGAGGGAAATCTGGAGATTCAGATGATGAAAATATGCACGGGATTGGTTCAACCGGACTAAAGCATTCGGTTTCATCGCGTGTGATGTCTTTCAACGATACCGAATTCGCAAACAGGCTCAACGCCAAACGAACCACTTCGACTCGTTCTGCGACGGAATTCGAGCTCTATGATCTGCAAACCGCAACTGCCAATTTCGCGCCTGGAAATCTACTCGGCGAAGGCTCAATCGGACGTGTTTACAGAGCCAAATATTCTGATGGACGCGTAAGCCTCTCTTCTAGCGTGTTTCACAATTAAACAAGACCATTACAATTAAACCACAAAATATCTGATCAATTCTGTTTTTAATTCAGACTTTGGCGGTTAAGAAGATCGATTCAACATTGTTTGATTCAAGTAAATCAGAAGGAATAACGCCGATTGTGATGAGCGTCTCAAAGATTCGGCATCAGAACATAGCAGAGCTCGTAGGTTATTGCTCAGAGCAAGGTCACAACATGTTAGTGTACGAGTACTTCAGGAACGGCTCACTCCATGAGTTCCTACATTTGTCAGATTGTTTCAGTAAACCTTTGACTTGGAACACAAGAGTCAGAATCGCCTTAGGAACCGCTCGAGCCGTCGAGTACGTTCTTAAGACACAAACGCACATGCTAATTAAATTAAAATTAAAATTATATGACCACCTTTGTTTTGTTTTGTGTAGATACCTACACGAGGCATGTTCACCGTCTCTGATGCACAAGAACATAAAGTCTTCTAACATTTTGCTAGACGCAGATCTCAACCCTCGTCTCTCAGATTATGGGCTCTCGAAATTCTATCTTGTGAGCACTAATTTCTATTTGGTTTTTGTAGCAATATGGATTTGAGATTATGAGAATTGATATATAAATTCATATGGTGTGACAGAGAACGAGTCAAAACCTAGGAGAAGGATGCAATGCACCAGAAGCCAGGAACCCTTCTGCTTACACACCAAAGAGTGACGTCTACAGCTTCGGCGTCGTCATGTTAGAGCTTCTCACCGGTCGGGTTCCATTTGACGGGTCAGTTCCATCATGAGATTATTTATCTTGAACCGAATCTCAATTTTTTTGTTTGTTCCTTAAGAAATCGGTTTTAAATATGTTGGCTAAATGTGATATAATAAACAGAGAGAAGCCAAGGCCGGAGAGATCGTTGGTGCGATGGGCGACACCGCAGCTTCACGACATAGAGGCATTGTCGAAAATAGCGGATCCAGCTTTGCACGGACTTTACCCACCAAAGTCATTGTCAAGGTTCGCCGACATTATCGCTTTATGTGTACAAGTAGAGCCGGAGTTCCGACCACCGATGTCGGAAGTTGTGGAAGCTCTTGTACGGATGGTTCAACGGTCAAGTATGAAACTTAAAGATGATCTTTCTTCTTCCTATCGAGCCCACGATGATTATGATTACTAGTGTTTAAAGAAAAAATAGTGACATTAAGACGAGATCGTTATTAATTTCTCGAAATGAAAACAAGAAAAGAAGGAACAATTATTTATTTATTTTAATATTTTTGTGTTCATTTTTCTTTGAGTGTATTACTTTATAAAAATAAGATATTCCTGACGATGTGGTTTAAGAACCAATCAGTTCGTTCTTTCTTCTAAGTAATAATATTACATAGCTAAGTAAAATGATTAATTAGTGACAAACACAGCTTTTCGGTACTCTGCAAGAGCCCATAAGGGAAAGGTGTTTCTGTATGTCGCATAGTGTAGCATACATGTATTCATGAACACTCCTGATATTTCCTGCAAACACACACAACATAAACATTAAATACTAAGCTCAGTACATATACACACATCAATTTATACATTTAATATTGTTAGAAACAAGAAAAGTGGAGGATGTCTGAAAATTACCTGTTGAGGAAAATCTCCATTTTCAAGTTGCCCCGTGATGATCAATTTTGCCGCGCGATGAAGAGGTATAGGATCTCTCTCGGCCTGTTGTATAAATATATAACATCACGAGGAAACGATAGGTTTCAAGATAATATTGTTGTGACTGAAAAATTTGCAAATGTAAGATACGAAAATATTTGAACCTGTCCCGCGTGAATCAGACCCATCATAGCCCACGCGGTTTGCACCAGGTTTGATCTGTTCCCTTCTAATGGTATGTATCTCTGCATACAAACCATACAAGATTTTTAACGCTTCTTAAAGAAATTAGGTGAAATTGACATACTAGAATTTTGTGTCGATTCATAAAATTACCTGCTCAGGGCATGACATATAGCTTTCGCCCCAACCTCCATTTTCTTTCTGTATCCTAAGCAGGAAATCTACACCTTTGCGCATAGCCAGACAGCTTACGTAAGTTTTACCAGCGGCTGCTAGGCCGCTTAGAGCAAACCATGTGCCGTAAATAAAACAAACACCCCAGTTTCCATACCTATCATTACTCAAAAATAAAACTATTGTGTTAAGAGATTTTTCAAGAAATTCATTAAAATGTCTTAATTATATTCAAGTAGCATACCATGAACCATCTTGCGTTTGTTTGATTTCAATGAATTGCACTGCTTTCTCGATCGACTTGGTGATCTCTTTTGTCCTGTGATCCGGATAAAGTTGTTTGAACAGAACGAAAGCTTGTATAACAGCTGAGGTACATTCCACGTACTCGCGCTCGACCATAACATTAGTAAAAAAATCTGTGGGATTGAGCAACTGCAACACCAGTTAAAAAGGTTAAACATGAGGAATTCTCTTCTTAAGGATTTTCAAATCCGCAAAAAGAAAGAAAAAATGTGAACGCCTTCAAGTGTTGTAGCTCTTACTTCCAACCATTCATGTGCGCGGATGGGCTCCCATGCAGTCAAACCTCCATTTTCACTCTTCATCAAATAAACTTGTATTCGTGAATATTATTTACAGAGTAATTTTCGACAGAATTAATCTTATATATATATATATATATATATGTGTAATCTCACCTGGAAAGATAGCAAGAGATTAACAGAATCGTACATTTGTTCAGGATCTATTTTCTGTCCAACGACCTCAGTTGGCATCATGGAGAGCAGCATGCAGCACTACAAAACAAAAGAAGTAAAGGTTAATTTGGGACATAACTCTTGTGGAAATTATAATTAACTTGTTCAGCTCCAACAACTAATTTGATTACCTTCAAAGCTTCGGCTGTACAATCTGAAACTTGCCATCCATGATCTCGATCAGACAAAGTCCATGCTCCTTTGGACATATGACGATACATGCTCTTGAAGTCACCTGAAGGGTTCTCTCTAACCTGCAAAGTTATTTAATTTAGAAAAAAACCACATTCAGTTGTTCTAAACGCGACCATAATAAAAACGAAAAAAGGATATTAAACCTGGGAGTTTTTTATGTAACTGTGTCCTTTCTTGAGTACATCATCAGTTTCATCACAAAGATCACTTGCAATCAAAGCTTGAATCGCAAATCCTGTCTCCCAGAGTTGACTTCCAAAGCTCTGCAAAATTTGGGAATGCTTAAAAAAAATTCTCAACTATAACATACTATAAAATACTTATTTAAATCTGTTAGAACCTGCATTTTCAGTCCGTCTTCAGCTACCCACATGAAGTCCGGAATTCTAGCGAGATGTTTCTTAAAGTGATCTCCATTCGGATTCTCAATCCAGCAAGCAAGCATGCACAGAGCCTGCATAAACATTCAAGCATGTAAATTTACAGCTTTGAGAGAATACATGCACAATTATTCAAAGGTTTGAACAATGTCTTACCTTCTCAACACATCCGATGGTAATATAATGGCTATTTTCGTCCTCGTAATGTATGTGTTTCATTGCCAGCCGAAGAGCCTTTTCCCTTACAAGCTTGTTTAACGGCCATCTTGTAAGGAACGGCTCCACAAAGGTGTTAAGAGTGTCCCATATCAAATCTTGAACCAGAGGATGAGGATAAAACACGTCTTCCTGCAAGGGTAAATGATGTATTGCTTTTGGATTTTCTCCCATGAAAGAGTAGTTTGAAGATTAAAATTGGTTAACCATACTTTTGCAAATAGACGGCGCGCTTTATTCCAGTTGATTTCCTCGTAAGGTTGCAAGTGGAGTTCTTCGCGCAGTAGCATGATAAGTGGCGTTAGAGGACCAACAAATCTTTTCCCATATAGGTAAGACATGGGCATATAAACCATCCGGGCATAGCACAAAACTTTTCCTGTGTTTTTTTTTTTTTTGCGTTAAGAGAGGACATATTAATACTAAATCTACAAACACAAGTGCATATAGCAGCTTCAAGTTGATCGGTCCATACAGTATATAATCTCTGAAATAAGAAAAATAACAAACCTAGGTGTATAGGAATGAAAGAGGGTAGCAACCAGATCTCGGGAGGCATCGGGTTTGTTCCAGACCAATCATAGATTCCGAGTATCTACAAGCGAAAAAAATTCGAATATTGATGATAGTACTAAAACTGTCAACATCTCTGAGATATAAAATATCACATGGTCCAAAAGATTTTACCGAGAGCCAAATTTTACCCCAAGAAGGAATATAAGTGACACCACCACGGTCAAGAATCCATTGCCTGGCCCGTTTGCAGGCGTTTTCTCGTCCTCCATTGGGACCTTCTCCGAGCATACGCAAGCAAATGTAATTCAGTGCGGTGCAGAACATAACGCTCTTGCCCTCAACATGTAATCCCCATCCGCCGTCTTCGTTCTGAAAATTAAGGGATAAATCAGAACCTCCTGTGAGCATCACCTAGTCCAACAAATGTATCGTTGGAAGAACCTGGTGACAGTAGATATGTCGAAGCATCTCTCTGCGGTGTTCTGCATCGAAAACCTTCTCGAGGTGTCCTGTGATGTACAAACAATAAACCTGCAGGAAATTTTCTCCGTTTCAGTGATTCCTCTTCGTTAGGTCCTTGTTGGAGACAGATTCTTTAAATTGCGAAACCATAGATCTCTAATTCTAGCCCTAAGAGTAAATTACGAAAGAAATTGATAGTATCGAAAGGAAAACAGAGAAGAAACATACCAGCGGAGGAAGGAAGAAGAGAGGTCCGGTGATTTCTCCCGGCCAGTGGCCGTCGGAGGCCTGCAAAGCCGAGAAAAAAGACACTCCTCTCCGTAACGCATTCGTGGCCTTTTCAGAAGTTACGCCTTCGCCGTCGTCAATCTTCACCGGCGGGATCACTTGCTCGAATTTCGCCTCTTTCAAAAACTGTGCTCACAACCAAAATGAAATCAACTCTTGACTAAATTAAAAACATTTATTCGCGTTGAAAATGGATTAAAAACATCTTTTCCCCACGTTTCCACATTATATTATATGTGTTCCAAAAATTCTAATCGAGTGACATGGCCCATTCACTTTTAAGGCCCAAAACTAAAATGTTTCACCCCGATTTTGTCATTGGTTTGGTTCTTTTTTCTTTCTAGTTGTATACTTGATTATCCCAAAGCCATAATAAGTTGATTACCTCTTCTTCTAATGACTGGCATAAAATAGAAGATTTTTTTCCTTCTTTAACATAAAGAAGAACTACGCGATTTGGTTGACTATTGTAAACTTACTATATACTGCTAAGATCCATTTTTATTCTAATAAATTATTTCTTAATATTTTATAGCTTTTCTTTCATAGGGGCAGCATACTTAAATATTAACACAGATCCTTTAATGTTTCCAAAACGGCGCAGATAAATAATTAAATACTAATTCTCTCTCTCTCTTTCTTAATAACAGATGTTATAAATAAATAAAATTGTTTCAAAAATTTAGATGTTTTCTATTTTCTAAATGTAGTTTTTTTTAAAAAAATTACCCTTGTTATTTTAAATATTTAAAGAGAAAACTAGAATAGTAATTAATAGAAAATCAAAAATAAAATTGTAATTACAAATACTTTTTAATATGTGTGAAAAACCTAAAACATCTAACAATTAGAAATAATGTATAGGGAATAACATTCAGTTTTCTTTTTACGACAAATTTGATGACTTGATGACAATTCTACTTGAGAAAACTCACATTGTTTATGTGGTTGTAATTTTTTTTTTTTTTTTGGTCAACATGTGGTTGTAATTTAACGGTACAAATTATGAATAATTTGGTATAGTTATATGTGTGAAAGATTAAATGTGAATACGAGATTGTAACCACAACAAATACAATTAATTCTAGGGGGAAAAACTATATCTGGTCAATATTACAAATTTACAACCTATTGAGATTTTAGGGCACTTTTTGTCATGATAAACAAATAGAACTCACTTGTGAACCAAACAAAAATACTTACTTGCATTCGCCACAAGAGATCGCTGCAACCTTTAACACGAGAACGGTTAACCAAGAAACCCCGGCGAGCTTCTTCGACGGCGGCTCGTTCCTCCGGTGTGCCGGCTTTGGGATCAAACTCCCATGTTTGACGTCCGACAAAGTTGTTGCTGCTGAACAAGTAAGGGTCTTCCCCATTTCCTTCTCCTATCTTCAACCTCCACATAACGACGATGATCCTATGTATACGTACATGTCCATATTTATATATTTATATATTTATATATATTTATATATATATATATATATACTCACTGACTTTAGAATTTCATGATGATATATAGTGTATGTATATCTAAATGATCGCATGATGATATAGTGTATATGTAAATAATCGCCTGATGATATAGTGTAGTGTGTATACCGTATACGCACGGTAGGTATAGATTAATTAACTCTATATATAATAACACTATATTTACATTATTACATACATATAGAGATTTGATATGTCTTTTTATTGAAAGAGCCCTTGTGTAACGAAGATGAGATAGAGAGGATGAGGGAGATAAGAGGGAGAAAGGGAGATTACTTGTGCTGGGTCGATGTTTGCCTTTGCGATTAATAATCAGTTAAGTTTGGAAGAGGTTCATATACGTCTGTTTATATATGGGTCAGGAACGCATTAAATAAGTTAAAAAAAAAAGAACGCATTAAACCAGAGTAATTTAATTTGGACTATTAATCAAATAGATTATTAATTAAAACCCCTTGTAATTGTGTTAATATATTACTATTTTTTTTTTGGAGTAAACATAAATTGAACTCACAAGACTCAATCAAGTTCTCACTAAATTGCAAATCACTAGTTTCCCACTCCATTATTCAGCGGATATTATCAAAAAAAAAAGTATTTGTGATTTTGTTTTTGATGGATCTATAATTTTGTAATTGGTTTTGTTCTGAAAAAAGTATAAATATCCAAATTTTTAAATGTTTTAAGAAATTACGAACATTTGTGGATATTCAATTTGATCCGTTCAATACAAACAAAAATCTAAACAATAGTAATTTTATTTAAAATATTATATTTATTTAGTATAAACGAAATTAAGTGAAATCAATTAATTTTTTAACATGATAAATAAATATATCAAAAACTTACATATTTTAAAAATATAATAGTAGTGAAGAAAATTTTCATTTAAAACTCTAGTATAAGCTTTTAATTTTTTTATTAAGATTTTCTTATTAGTATGTAGTTTATATGTATTTTTATGCATATTTTTAATTAATTTATATTTATTAAAATTATAAAAATGTAAATATTAAAGTTTTTATTATTTATGATTTACTTTGTTTTAAATAGATATTATATTTTAATATTTGCTCCGTATAGATTTGAATGATTTGATATTTGAAATTTTGGACCAATACTGAATCGAAACGAATCTATGTCCAGCTATGACAAGATATGAAACTCAGATACTCCCAAAAATCAAATTTAATATATGATGGATATGTACATGCAAAATAAATAAAATAAATAAATCAGAGAAAAGATGTGAAAGAAACACTTTTTGTTGTTTTGCTTTCGCGAGAAAGTGTAGAGACCACCCAAATAGATGAATATCGTTGTTGTCTTGTTGATTATTATAATTTTTCTTTGTTTTTTTTGTTTTTAACGACTCACGACCATTCAGACGTTTTTTTTTTTTTTTGTTAGAAGCAGTGAGCAGATAAACACGGCTTTTTTTTATTCCGGTTCAAACCTCATTTAGAACATAACGGTATTTTTAAAAATTAGTAGAATATTTAGAAGCTGATTTCAGATATTAGAGAAGAGTATGAACCTAATGTCGGAAATTTCCACGGTTTAAACAAAAAAAACACACACACACACACACACAGTTTTCTTATATTAAAAAAAAAAAAGATTAGGACTTGAGTTTGTCTACCATGTACTTGAACTTGTATTTTTATTTTGTTCTAAACCAAGACAATAAAACTGTGTATTTATTTATTTTGTTTGGTCTCATATATCTACCATGTCCTAGAACTTATTGGCCGATGAGGTAAATTAATCGCCACTTGCTTCTGAACCGTGTGTAGATAAATCCCAACTGTTAATTCATACAAAATACACGTTTGACGATTACAAGATGAAAAGGTGTTATCAATCAGCATTTAATCACAACCGTTGGGAGACCGAACCATAAAAGCCACGTGTAGACACAGAGTGGCCAGATGTCGTCATCTTCGCTGAATGATTTGAGGCAGGATGTACCCGCACATAATAACGTGTCCCGCACATGATCCTTATGCTCTAATATAGTAGTAAATTGACAAAAACACATAAGCACTGTAGTGCGACTAGTGAGAGTGAGAGAGGACCAACTCAATTTGTCAAATGGCCCATTAACGCTTACGTACGGCCACGTGTAAAATGGGTCCCGCACAAAGATAATCCTCAGTCCGTGATGTGACAGGTTGGTGGGGTGGTAACTCTTTATTTTGGCACCGTTTCTAACTCTTTATTCGGCGTTTTATTTGTCATTAAGACATTTAACCATACTTATCCTAGGGCTTTAAATACATCCATTTGTCGTTAATTATAACCTAAACTGATCTAGATTTCTATATACTTTTCAACAACCAATAAAAACTCTAGATTTCTAGATAGTAGTGTGTACACGCTAGTCTCTAGATGAAAGAGATTATTCTTCATTGATATTTGTTACTCACGTATCAAACAACCAATCAACAACAACAAGTCTATCTTTTTCTTTTTCTTTTTTACATTCGTGAATATGGGGGTATTTATATATTATTAATATTATTTTAAATTGTTTTAGCATCCTCCTGACCGCAGGATGGACTCAAATTATACAAATACTTGCAGATTACTTGCTTTTTGTTCAACCACCAACCAGTTTTCTCCCAAGGTCACATGTCATTTTTTTATTTTTGTTGGTCAGCGAAACGTGACATTCAAGAAGACCACTGAACAAAGTTAATTTATATGTTTCTGGGCTCACATTTTCCTCTATATATGATTGGAAAAACTTTGGAAGATGATTAGATGATAATTTCGAACATATAAGCTTTCAAAGGATACATTGGTACCTGCAAATACAAGTAATCCGATTGAATAATTTCGAACAAAGATACATATCTATGGAATTCACATGTACAATGGATAATTTATGGAATTCACAATGGATAATTTCGAACATTAGCTTTCAAATGACTGGTCTGCAAATACAAGTAATTACTATTGCGATTGTTTCAAAACTTTGATGAATTAATTTGAACAAAAGATTTGTTGTGCTTCATTATTTGCGTTTACAGTTGATATGTATTTACATAATTAATGTATTCATTTGGAAAAAAAACTTTCGTTCATAAAAAATCATGATTTTTTGGCAACATAAAAAAAGAAATGAAAAACCATGTTATAACATATAGACACATTATAAAACCAAAAAAAAAATATATATATATAGACACAACATATGCAAATGCAAATAACTTGATGCAGCTCAGGTTTGGAAAACTAGTTTAGGCTCAAGGTTTTGATATTCTTCGACCCCCAAAAAAACACTAGTTTAGGGATCGGATAGTGGTTTCGATAGAAGAGAAGATGTCTTGTATATATGTAGGCCATATATCAACTCTTTTCAAACGTGTAATTGTATAACTATATTTGACTAGTCGAAATAATGTTATGTTAATCATTCAAAAATCTGATGAATATATTACTCGACGGTTACATATTGTTTCATATATATTGTTTAAGAGGTTGCATATTGTTTTAATTTTAAAAGAGGTCCCTGAATGAGTTGCATAGATTACAAGTGAACCTCAAGCTTCCAAAAGTTTTCAATATTAACACCATTGTCTAAAAAATTAAAGTTTATTATTGGAAGTTTCAAATACCAACTCAAATTTTCACGCAAAATGAAAATATAGAATTCGTTTTTTTTAGGTTTTTTGTTATTTCAATGTTATATATAAATTAATAAAATTTTACACAACGAATTATGTATGTGTGCGCGTGTAAATCAACTCAATTTCAACTACTTCTCTTCTTTTCTCCACATATATTACGTGCATCTCTATATATATACACTCGATGCATAGAATATGCCATATTTGTTTTAGGTTATTAATTAATTAAGATCTAAAGAATGTGGAAGTTGAAAATAGCAAATGGACACGAAGATGCCTACTTGTTCAGCACCAACAACTTCCTCGGACGGCAGACATGGGAGTTTGATCCGGACGCCGGCACAGCGGAGGAACGAACCGCCGTCGAAGAAGCTCGTCTAAAATTTTTTGATGATCGTTTTCGGGTTAAAGCTAGCAGCGATCTCATTTGGCGTATGCAGGTATTTATTTCTCGTTTTTCTTTCTTGTCAACAATACTTTATAAATTAAAAGTAGGATTACATACCAAACAGGTGAAGAGAATTTACAAATGCGAAGTAAATGATTTTTTTTTTTTTGTTGTCTTTTAATTATATTATATGTTTTATTTGATTGAAGTATGGACAGTGCTGTTTTTTTTTGTTTCCTGTCATTATCAAAACTTAAGTAAATGTTTCCTGTCATTATCAAAACTTAAGTAAGAAAATGAAAATGAGAAACGTTAGAAAAACAATTTCTTGAACACCTTTTTATATTTAGATATTCATAAAATTCAATAGTTATTACGTTCACTGACGAATTAATAAATTAGTATTTTTAGTTTCAAGTACAACTATCCCATTACAAGCCTAAATTGGTTGAATCTATGTAGAAGGCATGCACTATATGTAACTCCATGAAATTAATTTCCAGACAAAGGGTTGCATAGTATTTTATGCAAATATATATGTACACGAATACACGATCGATGATTAATTGAAATGATGTAAAGTTGTAAGAAAAAATGTTGCAAAGTAATATTTGTCGAAGTTGCTTTTGTTTCGTCCACCAATGTTCATGGATATATAAAAACGAGAATATTGTCAGTTTACATTGATAAAAAAAGATTTTGACATCCTATCCTGTACATTAAGTTTATAACATGCAACTGGCTAAAGAACGTGATTATGGGTTAGGTCCATATTTTTAGTTTTTAGCTAACCCTAAAAGGCAAAAACCCTTAACCTTTTTATTTAAAATCATATGAAGTATACAACTCAAATAATATAATACTATAATTTCAATATTCATTTCTTTTAAAAAGCACGCTTAACGTTTACGGGTTGTATTACTCCTTAAATTCATCCTATGGTTGGATTTTTCTTAATACTTTTTAAGTTTTGAGTAAAAACAATTTTTATTTTGGAATCAGTTCCACAAACATTAGACCCGAAATGTAAATATATTATAATTGCAAGGGCCTAACAATAAATAACGAGTAAAAAGAATTCGCCGGGAAAATTCGCCAGAACAGGTATCGACGGTGAGACCTTACTCGACGTCGCCCTGAGCTTGAATGAAAATTCCATTTTCTAATCTGAGAGGCGAGAGAAAACCCCTCTCGCTTCAACTTCCCACTAGAAGCCTAATCGTGTTTCTTCAATTCAACTGGGTTCGCTGGAGTGAAACAAAACAACATCCCTTCTTTTTCAAAATCCGATCGAGATTACGATGGGGCCAGTAATCGCTGGTCATGTGTTGATGATAATTGGAATTCGTGTCATTAGCGCCTATGATACGGACCTAAATCGTTTTAGATGCGAATCCTGTTGGATGATTGATGCAGTTTTTGAAGGAGAAGGGATTCGAGCAAGCTGTACCTCCGGTGAAGGTTGAAGACGCCGAGAAAATCACGAGCGAGACAGCTACAAATGCGTTAAGGAGAGGAGTCAATTTCCTATCGGCATTGCAGGCAAGCGATGGACACTGGCCTGCTGAGAATGCTGGTCCCTTGTTCTTCCTTCCTCCACTCGTATTCTGCCTATTCGTCACTGGGCATCTTCACGAGATACTCACCAGAGAGCACCGTCGAGAGATCCTTCGATATATCTGCTGTCACCAGGTACATTACAAGCACATCTGCAGAACGTACCACTTGTGCTACTTTATCAGTCGATTTTCACCGTTGAGGTGTGTGTTTGTTTTGCAGAATGAAGATGGTGGGTGGGGATTACACATAGAAGGCCACAGCACGATGTTCTGCACCACACTTAACTACATATGCATGCGCATTCTTGGAGAAGGCCCAAATGGAGGACCTGGTAACGCGTGCAAACGTGCCAGGAAGTGGATTCTTGGCCATGGTGGTGCAACATTCATACCATCTTGGGGGAAAACCTGGCTTTCGGTATATATCCGGATGATTTTTGTAGTTCAAACAGGCAAAAGAAGATTCAGAAGGTTGTTTTGATTTTTGGTTAGAGTGTTTGTAGATACTCGGTGTCTTTGATTGGTCAGGGAGCAACCCCATGCCTCCAGAGTTTTGGATCCTACCTTCGTGTCTTCCTATACATCCAGGTTTATTTCCTAACATCTTGAACATCTTCAGCTTTGTCCTCAATAGCTTACTAAACACCTGGGAAATAAAATAAGTAGTGACTAGGCTGCCCTGTGTTTTGGATTATAAGACTTGAGCTCTTGAAATTGCGTCTTCACTTCTGGAAATTTGGTTTGACATAGTTCAATGCAAACCTGCAGCGAAAATGTGGTGTTACTGCCGGTTGGTTTACATGCCAATGTCTTATCTTTACGGGAAGAGATTCGTTGGTCCAATAAGTCCTCTTATTCTGCAACTACGGGAAGAAATATACTTACAACCTTACGCGGAAATAAACTGGAATAGAGCACGCCATCTATGTGCAAAGGTAAGATCGACTACTGTTCTTCTTTATATACTTTTTCTAGGAAGAGAGATTCACAGAAAATCTTCCACTTTATGTCAGGAGGATGCGTACTATCCCCGTCCACTGGTTCAAGATGTTATATGGGACTGCCTTTACATCTTCACAGAGCCGTTACTTACATGTTGGCCATTCAACAAGCTCCTCAGGGAAAAAGCTCTAGGGGTGGCAATGAAACATATACATTATGAAGACGAAAATAGCCGTTATATCACCATTGGATGTGTCGAAAAGGTAAAACGAATAAGATCCTTATGCAGAAATGCCGGAGTAGTCAGAATCTATCTTGAGTTAACTGAAAATCTCAGATTTCTTTATGAAGGCATTATGCATGCTTGCATGTTGGGTTGAAGACCCTAACGGAATTCATTTCAAGAAGCATCTTTTGAGGATTTCTGATTATTTGTGGATTGCAGAAGATGGGATGAAAATGCAGGTATCAATGAAGATTTGGAATCTTATTGTTACGTTACTAAATGGGAAATTCGTACGGCATACAAAAATTTTGAGTTCCTGAGACACGTATTCTTGCAGAGCTTTGGTAGTCAATTATGGGATTCTGGGTTTGCCCTCCAAGCTTTAATTGCAAGTAATCTCTCTAATGAAATCCCTGATGTACTCAGGAGAGGTCATGACTTCTTTAAGAATTCTCAGGTTCGATATCCTCTGCAGTATGATTTTTGTGACTTGAAATTATCAGAACAAGTTAACATGTCTTACAGAACTGAGATTTTTTAAGGTTAGAGAGAACCCTTCATCTGACTTCACGAGCATGCACCGTCATATGTCCAAAGGGTCGTGGACTTTCTCTGATCGGGATCATGGTTGGCAAGCGTCTGATTGCACAGCCGAAGGACTCAAGGTGCTTAGTCAGAATATTTCAATTAGTATAACGAACGGGTCAGCTTTCCACCTAATTAGCACACTTATCTTGGTTTACAGTGTTGCCTATTGCTCTCTATGATGCCACCTGACATTGTTGGCTCGAAACTGGATCCTGAACAGTTATATGAGTCTGTTACCATCCTACTGTCTCTACAGGTGAGCTTTTTAATTTCAATATAGAACGCACTTCCTCAAAATGCTGCTTCATGGATAGGAAAATTTCTCTTGCTGCAGAGTAAAAATGGAGGTGTAACTGCTTGGGAGCCTGCCCGTGGACAAGAATGGTTGGAAGTAAGAACGAAATCCAATCAAGATTTTATATCACAAGGCTTGTGAGGCTCGGGAAAGAAAGTCTCAGAAACATCTCTCACTTTTTTTTTCAATCTTGTTTCAGTTGCTAAATCCTACTGAATTTTTTGCTGACATCGTGGTTGAGCATGAGTACAATGAGTGTACTTCATCAACAATCCAAGCTTTGGTTCTGTTCAAGCAACTATATCCAAATCACAGGACAGAAGAGATCAACAGTTCCATCAAGAGAGCCGTTCAATACATAGAGAACATACAAATGCTTGATGGTTCATGGTATACTATATATATTAGCTTTTAGACACATTGAAATTGTTCACAAAGATTTAGGTGATACCAACAAATCTTTGGGTTGAAAGGTACGGAAGCTGGGGAGTTTGCTTCACATATTGTACATGGTTTGGTCTGGGAGGCCTCGCAGCTGCTGGAAAGACGTACAGTAACTGTTTGGCTATGCGTAAAGGGGTTCATTTCCTTCTCACAACCCAGAAAGATAATGGAGGTTGGGGTGAAAGCTACTTGTCATGTTACAAAAAGGTATAATCACCAAATATCTTTGCAATTTACGCGTCCTGCAGTTCAAGAAAAATATACTCTAGTTTGGTGTGCAGAGATACATTCCAAGTGAAGGGGAGAGATCAAACCTGGTGCAAACCTCTTGGGCAGTGATGGGTTTACTTCATGCTGGACAGGTTCAGAACCGCGACATGCTAAGAACTTTATTTTGTTCACCATATATAGGAAAGATCTTAGGCATCACCCCCATTGAATTGTTTCTTCCAACTTCACATTACAGGCTGAGAGAGATCCGACTCCTCTTCACCGGGCTGCAAAACTCTTGATCAACTCCCAACTAGAGAACGGCGATTTTCCTCAGCAGGTACTTCTGAAATTATTAAACAAAGTTAACATGAAACCCTCTCTAAATATATATATAGAAGCTTAATTATAACTCCCTTGTCTCGAATTTTAGCTTGGTTTGTTTGCTGTCTAACATTTTTGTCGGTTCTTAGACACTAACACACAAACACACACACACACAACGTATGCGATCCTTATGCAGAAATGCCGAAATGTATAGCTTTTAAAGAGTCCAAATATTATATTTTACAGGAGATAACTGGAGCTTTCATGAAGAATTGCTTGTTACACTACGCAGCATACAGAAACATCTTCCCAGTATGGGCGCTCGCAGAGTATAGGAGACGAGTTCCACTTCCATATGGAAAACCTTGAAAGGAGAGAAGATAAGAAGAAGATTCATCATCACTTCTCAAACGCAAAGGGTCACTTTTGTTGTAATCTTAATATTATTATTTATATGTAAGTGGTTGGAGTTTTCTACTGAATTATAAGCAAACTAATCATCTTATACATACATACATACATACACATTTTCTGTTATATGTTCATATTTATTATATTTATTTGTACGTATACAAGATTAACCAAAATCTTTTCCACCAACAAATAATCTCTTCTTTGTCTCTTCATTCTCTATCATCCAACTCCAGATGTAACCTGTTCTTGTCGGTGTTTTATTATCACATATTTACCAAAATTCCACCAACTTTATCTTAAAATACCTATTATTATTGTTTTGGAAATGCCAAAATGCAAAATAGCGTGAATATCACATATAATATATATGTTTAAGAATCATGAGGTAGCTCACAAATTTGTAATGTGGAGGTTGAAGATTGGAGAAGGAAACGGAGATTGGACCAGAACACTTACCGTCCGCTGGTTCAAGACAAAAATGGGTACTTATAGTATCATCTTTACACATCCAAGCAGATGTTGCCATGATGACACTTCTCAACGATTTCGATTTTAAAAAATATTATTTTCAGGGAAAATGTGAATCTATTAACCTATTATAAGATTTATTTATGCAATACATGTCAATCCAGTTTTTGTTGTAGTAAAAGCATCATCATTCCAATTTTAAAGTTCTAGAAAGTATTTCTGGTTTTATGTCTATCGTCCATTGTTGGCAGGCAAGTTCCACGAGGTGATAAAGAGATGTGATCGTTAGACCATTTGTTACACTTTTTTACCAATATTCAACATGTTGGAAAAAAAAGTCAAACCACACAAATGAGCTTGGGGATCTTGTAATTACCTGAAATTAGATTATCGGCCAAAAATAAAACCCTTAAATAACAACCATCAAGGAAAAAAAAGAAGAAGAAATTCTCGAACCCATTACAAAACCTGATTTGCTAACTTTATCTTGCATCTATTTCCTCCATAAAGAATCTTTGACCAATAAAACTTTTTTTTTCCTGAAACCAAAGTGAAAACTCGAGAGGGAGATTTCTGTTTCTTATTTGTGTTTGTTTGTTTTTCTTCAAAAGGGTAAGAAATAA
Organism: Alliaria petiolata; assembly: GCA_020283515.1. Lineage (NCBI taxonomy): Eukaryota > Viridiplantae > Streptophyta > Magnoliopsida > Brassicales > Brassicaceae > Alliaria > Alliaria petiolata. The sequence goes on along the minus strand of JAHZTW010000003.1, from coordinate 3,328,693 downwards.
AAAAATTTAAAAAAATGTGGCTACCAAAGGCAAATGTGGCGAAGAAAGAAACAGGAAGTGGTTCGGTGGCAGTTGCAATAGACAAAGACAAAGGAAGCCAACATGCTCTTAAATGGACAATCGACAATCTTGCTTCTCGTGGACAGACCATTTCTCTTATCCATGTCCTCTCCAAATCCCATTCTTCTTCCTCAGGTTTTTATGTTTTTTTCTCATCACGTAATATTTCATCATTTACGGTTTATTTTCTCGATGGAAAGTTTGAATTTTGCTTTTATGTTTTGTTGCAGATATTGAAGAAGCAACGCCGCAGCAGAAGCAGCAATCGGAGAAGTTAGCGAAAGATCTATTCGTATCATTCCACTGTTATTGTTCCCGTAAAGAGGTATTCACTGTTATCGATTAGTTTTTTTTTTCTTTAAACTAGGGTTCAAAGTTTGGACCTTTAAGGTATTTTTTTTATTTTTTTTCTTGGAGCAGATTAATTGTCGAGACATATTACTCGAAGACGTAGACAAAGTCAGAGCCATCGTCGAATATGTTTCAACTTCCGCAATCGAGAATTTAGTCGTTGGAGCAGCATCACGTAATGGCTTCATGAGGTAATTAAACTAATCTTCTTCTTTCAAAATCTGCATCTTTTCATCGAGTTCTGTAAATTTATTTTATTTTGATCGAGTTGGGATTCTGAGCAGAAGGTTCAAAACGGATCTGCCAACAACTGTGTCAAAATCAGCTCCAGATTTCTGCAATGTTTATGTCATTTCCAAGGGCAAAATTGCTTCAGTGCGAAATGCATCTCGTCCTGCTCCTTACCATAATTCCATGCAGCTCTCTGAATTTGACAATCAACAACCAATCACTCCTGAGAAAGCACAAAAGCACCATGACCATAGCAATTCTGCAGGTTCATTTCTCTTTCAAAAGAAGCCAGATTGGTTCGTTTTTTCAAAATCTGATCCAATCTGGTGTTTCATTGATTTTGCAAACAGGAAGTACGCCGTCTAGGCCACGTAAATCAGTTGAATCAGATGCTACAAGGTAGGGAGTTTTTTAAAAGCTATGTAGTTTAAACTTTGATGTGTTAAACTAAGTCTAAAAAGATTCAACATTTGTGTTCTTGTAGATCTCCGTTGGTGAAACGACAAGGAATGATGAAGCCATATGGGGATTTATATGATTCAGATAGCGACCTTTCATTCATCAGTCCTTCTTCTCATCGGGACTCTCATGACATCTCCTTCATCAGCTCAGGGAGACCGAGCGTCGATCGCTCCTCCTTCACCCTTGATTTCCCTGAGTCTGGAAGGAGTTCAAGAATCTCAACGAGCTCAGAGCAAAGCATTGGGTCACATCGCTTGGGAATTAAGTTCAGTGATCCTGGTTTCCCTAACGATTCCTTCTCTGAAGAAAGCGGTAGAACATCTTCGTATTCATCTCAGAGCTTGGTTAGTAGTAGTACTAGTTTTACTCAAGATCCTTCTCTCTCTTATTTTTCTTGTTCTCTTAAAAGATAGATTTCATTTAGAACAACATTTTGCTTAGATGGTTTTGTGCTGTTGCAGGATGATGTTGAAGCTGAAATGAAGAGGCTGCGTCTAGAGCTCAAACAAACCATGGATATGTATAGTACCGCCTGCAAAGAAGCTTTAAGTGCAAGACAACAGGTAGTAAATACTCATAATGTCTAATTCAATGTAGCGGAGGGAGATTAGTAAATGTAAATCGAATTTTGTTTGTTTTTTTCTTAACTTCTTTAGGCGACGGAGCTGCAAAAGCTGAGAACCGAAGAGGAAAGACGGTTGGAAGAAGCAAAGAGTTCAGAGGAAGCAGCAATGTCAATAGTGGAAAAGGAGAGAGCTAAAGCCAAAGCGGCCTTGGAAGCTGCAGAAGCTGCAAAGAGATTAGCAGAGGTGGAAGCTAAGAGAAGACTGACCGCAGAGATGAAGGCGTTTAAGGAATCAGATTCCTTCTCTCGCGGATTTGTTCGGTACAGGAAATACACGGTTGAAGAAATCGAAGAAGCCACTTCAAATTTCGCAGAGTCTCAAAAGGTAGGAGAAGGAGGCTATGGTCCTGTGTTTAGAGGCTTTCTTGATCACACAAGTGTTGCTGTTAAAGTTCTACGCCCTGATGCAGCTCAAGGGAGATCACAGTTCCAGAAAGAGGTAGCAAAAAACAAATTCTTTGTTTTTGATATTATTCAAGAAAGTTTTCATCTTTACAAACATATATTTTGTAGGTTGAAGTATTAAGCTGCATAAGGCATCCAAACATGGTGCTTCTACTTGGAGCATGTCCAGAATTTGGGATTCTTGTTTATGAATACATGGCCAAAGGAAGCTTAGAAGACCGTCTTTTCATGCGAGGCAACACGCCGCCGATTACTTGGCAGCTGCGTTTCAGAATCGCTGCTGAGATCGCCACAGGACTCCTCTTCCTCCACCAGACCAAACCCGAACCAATTGTTCACAGAGACCTTAAGCCGGGGAACGTTCTCCTCGATTACAATTACGTGAGCAAGATCAGCGACGTCGGGCTAGCGAGGCTAGTCCCTGCAGTTGCAGAGAACGTTACACAGTACAGAGTCACTTCAGCTGCAGGAACTTTCTGTTACATTGATCCTGAGTACCAACAAACCGGGATGCTGGGTGTGAAATCGGACGTCTACTCGCTCGGGATCATGCTTTTGCAGATCTTGACCGCGAAACAGCCCATGGGTTTGGCCTATTACGTTGAGCAAGCGATCGAAGAAGGCACTCTAAAGGATATGCTTGATCCCGCAGTACCGGACTGGCCTATGGAAGAAGCTCTGTCTTTAGCAAAGCTTTCGCTTCAATGCGCGGAGTTAAGAAGAAAAGACAGACCGGATCTCGGGAAAGAGATATTGCCTGAGCTCAATAGGCTGAGAGATATCGGTGAAGAGAGTTTGGAGAGTGTGTTTTATGCAGGAAGTCAAGGAAGGTCTCCACACACTAGCCAAGTCTCCATTTCATCATCTGTGAGTTTTTGTTTTTTGTTCTCGTAAAGGTTTGATCTTTTTGTGGTTTTGTAACGGTTTTTTTGTTTCTTTTTCGCAGAGTGATCCTTTTATATCGAGTTCGGAATCTCCAGCTGCAGAATCTCACGCTTAGTTTGGAGATGAAGAAATCAAATTTGGTAATTTTATAGAAATGAGATGATGTTTCAAGTGAATTTTTTTTTATGTTTTGTTGAGTTTAACACTAAATATTTGCAGGAGTTCAAACAAAGCCAGAGCAAGTTTCTTTGATCTTCATGAGAAAGAAGCTTGAAGAAGAAGTTAGTGTATAGCCTAGAGAATTCGGTATTTCTGTTAAAAAAAAAACTCGATAATGTAATGGCTTACTATTAGGCCCATCAAGGGCATAAACCCGGTTCATACGAGATTGTGAGTTTTCAATTATCATTATTTATCAAAGAATCGATAATGTAACGGCCCATTTATAGGCCCAATAGCTCAGTCCGGTTTGACACAACCGGATTGCGAGTTTTAAATTAAATTGTAAAATGGTTAAACCCGTAGCTACAGATAAACCCTGCAACGGCTTCTCTTCTTCTTCTTCTTCTTGATGTGGGTAGACGAAGCAAAGTAGCGGTGGTCTTTGTCTTCTCCACCATGTTTATGGAGCTTTTTTTCCACACCTCTTGCAATTTCGAAACCCTTACCTTAATTTCTCCTCCTTTACATTCTTGTAACTTTGGTTCTAGCTCTCTCTTCTTCTCTCCTCGTCGCGTATCCTTGTTCCCGGCTTACCACGGTGGCTGCGTCGCTGTCTCCGCCTATTTTCAGCACGGAGATTCTAGCCCTAGCTCTAATTCTTCGCAGACTAATCACGAGGACCATTTCTCTCTCGCGCAGAAATCCATTTCTGGGTTTCTCCGACAAGAGGTTGGACTCTCCGAGGCAGATTCAGATTTCATCTCTGAGAACTCTCCTAAATACACGCGAATGATCGTAGAGGGTGTTAGGGATTTGGAGGAATGGAATTCGTGGAAGGGGAGTGGAGAATCGGAGGGTTTAGGGTTTAAAGAGAAAGTGATATATATGGTGAAGCAGAAGGGTGATGGTGGGAAAGTTGCATTTTTGGAGAGTCTCGGTTTGAGTTTGTCTTCTGCAATGTATTTGGCTCATTACCTCTCCTCCGAATCGCTCCCGAAGCTACTCGATAAGGTATTGAACAGATTGTTCGGTTCCTCTCTATATATAAATTACAGCAGCATTAATACAGATACGGTAGGGGAAAGAAATATTGGTTCTGCATCAAAAGCGAGTTGCTAGTGTTGTATGATTGAGTTAGGTTGTGGATTTGGATTTGGCATGGTACTTAATCTTGGATTTGGATTATAGGTTAAGTACCTGAAGGAAATATTCTTTTCTGGCAGTGATGAGAAAGGTCCGGTTGGAAAGTATGCACGACGAATGATGCTCTACTTATCCATTCCTATTGATGAAGATGTGCAGCAAACTCTATCCTTTTTCGAAAAGGTTTCGTCTTTCCTCAGTTCCTATAGTATCTAATCTTTTTTTTTGGAAGCACAATGTTGTTTAGTAAGATGAATTCCAAATGTCCTTTAGATTGAAGCAAGACGTGGAGGCTTGGACATGCTGGGCTCTGTAGATGCCTCTTTCAGATTTTTAATCGAGTCATTCCCTCGGCTTCTTCTACTTTCAGAAGAAAATGATATGAAGCCTATGGTAGAGTTTCTTGAAAGCATTGGTATTCCTAAAGATTGCTCGGGAAAGGTACTTCTCTTGTACCCTCCTATCATGCTCAGCAAAACTGAGGAGATTAAAAGAAGGGTAGCCGCAGCTCTGGACAAGGTATGCTAATGATTGATTGTCAATATTTAGCATGGAGCTGCAGTTTCTCGTTTGTTTTTGTTGTTGTTGCTGATTATTGCAAATTGGGGTTATTTCGGTTCAGGTTAATGTGATGTATAAGGATTCTGGAAAAGTGTTGCTGAAGTATCCGTGGATTCTATCACCGAGTATACAAGAAAACTATTCAAACATCGTCTCGTTGTTAGATCGTGAATCGGTAAGCTTGATTTTGGCAGGACAGAATACATTTATCGAGTTAAGACCAGCCCTGATGTTGATCAGAGAAATTGGTCGTTCTGTGTTGTTTTCTTTGGTTCTTTAATGCAGTAGGGATGATAAATTGCTCATTAGTTTTAGCCTCAAATCTAAATTATGCTAAGCTTTCTTTTCTCATTGTTATTCCATGATTGGTCTTACTAAGACATGGTTTGCTATAATTTTACTTTCTTAGGTGCTCAAAATGGATATTGACCATGCAATTAGGAGATGGCCTTTGCTCCTCGGTTGCTCGACGAGCAATATGAAGTTGATGGTAGAGGAATTTGATAAATTAGGTGTTAGAAATAAAAGGATGGGAAAGGTTATACCCAAGATGCCTCAGCTTTTGTTATGTAAACCACAAGAATTTCTCAAGGTAAAGAAACCACCGATTTCACAAGATGTGTGTTCTCTCTCATTCTATTATTGTGGAAGAATGTTTCTGTTAACTTAGGTGATCTCTCGTCTTGTAAACAGGTTGTTTCCTTTTTGGAAGATTTGGGATTTGAAAAGGAAATCGTGGGTCAAATACTATGTCGATGTCCTGAAATATTTGGCTGCAGCATCGACAAAACCCTGCAGAAAAAGCTCATCTTTCTCACTCGTTTCGGTGTTTCCAGTACCCATTTTCCACGAATCATAAAGAAATACCCGGAATTTCTCATATACGACGCAGAGAAAACAGTACTTCCTCGGTATCTATCTCCGCCAATAGACGCATCAACTCAGTAAAAGCTTTCTTTAGCATGACTCTAATTCTGTAATCATTTGCTCTTGCAGGCTAAAGTACCTGATGGAGATTGGGATATCAGAGAGGGAGATCTCCTTCATGATCCGTAAATTCTCACCGATATTAGGATACAGCATCGACAAAGTGCTTAGACCCAAGTTGGAGTTTCTGGTGAACAGCATGAAGAAACCGGTTAAAGAGATAATAGATTACCCGAGGTATTTCAGTTATTCGCTGGACAAGAGGATAAAACCGCGGTTTTGGGTACTCAAAGGGAGGAACATAGAATGTAAATGTACATTACACGAAATGTTAGGCAAAAACGATGAAGAGTTTGCTGCTGATTTCTTGGGTTTAGGGGAGCTTCAAACTCACAATGAAACCTCTTAGATTATATAGGCCAAAAGTTTCTTTGAGNAACAGGTTGTTTCCTTTTTGGAAGATTTGGGATTTGAAAAGGAAATCGTGGGTCAAATACTATGTCGATGTCCTGAAATATTTGGCTGCAGCATCGACAAAACCCTGCAGAAAAAGCTCATCTTTCTCACTCGTTTCGGTGTTTCCAGTACCCATTTTCCACGAATCATAAAGAAATACCCGGAATTTCTCATATACGACGCAGAGAAAACAGTACTTCCTCGGTATCTATCTCCGCCAATAGACGCATCAACTCAGTAAAAGCTTTCTTTAGCATGACTCTAATTCTGTAATCATTTGCTCTTGCAGGCTAAAGTACCTGATGGAGATTGGGATATCAGAGAGGGAGATCTCCTTCATGATCCGTAAATTCTCACCGATATTAGGATACAGCATCGACAAAGTGCTTAGACCCAAGTTAGAGTTTCTGGTGAACAGCATGAAGAAACCGGTTAAAGAGGTAATAGATTACCCAAGGTATTTCAGTTATTCGCTGGAGAAGAGGATAAAACCGCGGTTTTGGGTACTCAAAGGGAGGAACATAGAATGTACATTACACGAAATGTTAGGCAAAAACGATGAAGAGTTTGCTGCTGATTTCTTGGGTTTAGGGGAGCTTCAAACTCACAATGAAACCTCTTAGATTATAGGCCAAAAGCTTCTTTGAGAAAATCATCACTATGTTATGAGATTGGTGATATCTCTGAAGTTTCTTCAGTTTTGTTTGTTTGCTTATTTGTTCACATAGCTGCTAGTGTATTTACTTGTACTCTTCTTGTATACAAAACTGAATCAAATTCTACACCACTGAATCAAATTCTACACCTTTTTTAATAATAAAAAAAATTGATGTTGATATTTTATTAAGTGCAAGTGTACGGATTGTTCGCATCAAATTATTAAAAGTTGTCGCTCTCTTAAACAGCCTATAGATTGGCAGCAGTAAAAAAATATGACATTATTTAAAAAGAAAAACGTTATTTAATATCCCAAAATTTCCATCGGAAACGGTTTCTGGACCCTTTTTTTTTTGGGTCTGAAACAGAGGAAAACTGTATGCGAAGATGGTAACTTCATTCATATTCTGAAAACTCTCAGAAAATTTTAAAAGTATTCATCACTTTACGTTCGATGAACATGATTGCTGTGAAAATCATCAATCAAGAGAGTGATTGATTGATTTACTGCGGAAAGATCTTCATCAATTTAAGTATTAAGCAAAATGGGCAACGCTATAGGCAACGCATCAACCGACATCGGAGGTTTTATTGGCAATGTATTCACAGCACCGTTGAAAGCCACACTTGGAAGATCCTGTCTGTAAGATTTTCACGTTATCATCGTTTGAATATTGTCTGAACTAAGACCGAATTGTCGCAAAATCATCGGTCTGCTTGATTTTCGAATTTCAATCGCCATTTTTGATTTTTGGTTTTTTTTTTTGCTTGTTTGTTTATTAATTACAGAAATGTATGCTCGGGGCCATGGGATATTTCATGTTTCATAGAACATTTCTGTATTCCTGATATTGCGAAGCTCGTCTTGATCTCAGGCCTCTGTTTCATAAGTAACCAACCCCTTTCTCCTTCTCTTTTTCTATATTTTTAGTAATTATTATATATATTCTTTCAACTTTCCTCTTTTGGATGAATTTGCGTTTGTTCTTTTTTGCAGTTTTGATGTTCATCACCCTCTTGTTCAAGCTTGGAATCTGCCAATGTGTTGTTAAAAGCATATGCAAAATGTCTTGTGCCGCTTGTGCAATGTACTGGTTCGCCATTGGAGAGATGATTCGTTGCATGTGGCACAGTTTGAGGAACACCAAACGTGTCTACCGCAGAAAACGTCTCCGTGACATAGAGGCCGGGAGTTACGATTACGACGAACCAAGTTCATCGGACAGTCTCAGTCCCAACCAAAACACTAGACCTAAGCAGAGAAGAAGAAGAAGACGAGGAAGCAAACACAAGCACAATCATGGCAGCAACCGCCGCCTCACAAGGCTACGGAGTAGACAAATGTCTGTACGAGTAGAAGGCATTTCAAGAAGAGTAAGAAGTGCTAGAAAGATGAAATCTAGTAGAGTCAGAGTTAAGAAGATCCTCAAAGTCAAAGATGTAGTTGATTAAAATGTCTCTAGAATTTCTTAAAAGTGTCCACTACACTCAAAAACAGAAACATCTCATTTATTCAGGTGAAAATGAAACACAAAACCATTAATCCATGTGACTCATTCATAATCATAACCAAACTCTCTCTCTCTCTCCCTATCTCTATGTATATGTGCAAGAGACGGTCTTTAGGGCAAACAAAGGGCAACGGATAGGTAACGCTTCTCTATCAGAGGAAAACCGGAGCCATGACAAGAGTTATAGTCGCGAGCATTTTGATGAGCACGTGAATGGAGGGACCAGCCGTGTCTTTAAACGGATCTCCCACACTGCAATTTCAAAATGAATAATACTAATGAGAAAATCACGTTTAGGGATAGAACGAACTTTTATTGAGATTTTTTGAAGAAAAACGAAATGCTTACGTATCACCAGTCACGGCTGCTTTGTGGGCTTCACTTCCTTTGCCACCAAGTGCACCGGTCTCTATGTATTTCTTTGCGTTGTCCCAAGCACCACCCGCTGTGTTTAGGAAAAGTGCCATTAAGATACCACAAACTGTTGCAAACATGAGCATAGAAGCTACAACTTTAGCTCCCAGCAGGGGTTGTCCCGTGTAGTATCCCAAAATCCGGAACACCAAACCTGAGAGAGCCCAAGAGGTTTTGTTTTGGTCACAATCTTCTCCATTCAATACAAGAAGAAAAAGCAGACTAAAAAAGCATTACGGACTTACCAACTACAATGGGTGATGCTATAGCTAAAGCTCCTGGCTTTATCATTTCCCTCAAAGCTGCTGATGCGACGATGGCAACACAGCGACTATAATCTGGCTTCTCCTTGTACTCCTGTTACAGGAAGTTAGTTTTGCTAGTCAACAACGACAAGCCAATAAGCAAAGAAAAAGAGAAATCGATTGAAACAGAAAACTAAGCTCACCATTATGCCAGGCCTCTCAATAAATTGTCTTCTTACTTCGTTAACAACCTCTTGTGCAGTTCGACCAACTGCTGCGCATGCCCAAGCACTGAAGAGGAAAATAAGCATGGCACCCAATAATCCACCTACGAAGACTTCTGGGATAGCAATATCAACCTGTTTTGATCCGAGGATGAGCATGAGAAGCTGCCTGAGTATGGAGAGAATACAGCAAAGCTATGTAATAACATTTACCTCTTTGAAAGGCATATTAGCAAACGCTGAAACCTCGTCCATATACGCACTAAAAAGAAGAAATGACGCCAGTGCAGCAGATCCAATGGCAAACCCTTTTGTTGTTGCTTTTGTTGTGTTCCCAACAGCATCAAGAAGATCAGTGATCTCACGGACACTTTCTGGCTACACAAGACATTTATTACATCTACATTAGTATAAATATAAAACAGAGGAGCCTTTCGAACCAATCATGTGACATTTACCTGCTGGCTCATCTCGACAATCCCACCAGCATTATCAGCTATGGGGCCAAACATGTCCATCGTAAGAACATAAGCTGCAGTGCTTAGCATTCCCATTGTAGCAACAGCTGTTCCAAAGAGACCTCCAGTGGGGGTTCCGTGTTCATCCACTAGTCCCGAGGTATTGCCCAGCCAATAAGCACTAATTATAGCAACGCTTATAACCAAGACAGGAAGAGCTGTCGATTCCAAACCCAAGCTGACCCCAGCAATTATATTGGTCCCGTGACCAGTCGAGCTAGCAAGAGCCAACGTCCTAACAGGCTCATGCTTATAGTCTGTATAATATTTTGATATCCAGACAAAGGCATAGGCTGTGATAATGCCAACCAACCCACATAGAGCGAAACTGAACCATGCAGATGGAGCTTGTTCAGTGTAAAGCAGCCAGCGAGTGGACTACAAAACATAAATAATGATGTCAGAAGATGATATCGTAGAATTCACTTGATATTACAGTAATACAAAGATTTCCCTAGGGTAGATGTGCACTTATGTGCATGTGTGCATAAAATCAATGAGAAGTATGATCCAAAAAGCAGCATTGATTGTGAAAAGAAACAGAAGGAAGAAGACAATCAATGGTCGGTGCACACAACATTACCGCGCCAAAAGTCAAAACCGCTAATATAATAGTCAGAGAATATCCTTTCTGAAGTACAGCCATCGGATCCTCTACCGGAGATTTAACGCTAGCATCACGTGTTCCCTTGATTGATAATATACCAACTGATGATATTACCAAGTCAAAAGAATGAACAACTAGAGGAAATAGGATGAAGCCTGATGGATCTGCGTAATACACAAAAAAAATTAGAGTAAGCACAGATTTTTATCATTCAATGTTTTCCCCATCTACCTAACTTCAAATTGCAAAACTATTTATACTAGTTCAACTACCACCGCTAGAAATGGCCAGGAAATTATATTTATAAAACTTGATGCAGTCAAGTGAAACTAACACTAAATATGTCTTAAAGAGTATTGATTCCTTCAATTATCACATAATGCATACACAGATTCATACATAGTATTATAAAATACAAACTCTGTACACTACAGCTTTTCAAAACCTAATGAGTAATAATGTACTCTCAAGTCATCAAGGATTTAGTAGCAAAAACAGCCATAAAGCAGTAGATTATTATTTTGACAACAGAAATGAAATTTATGAGCTTGAGTTCTCTACACGATTTCTTAGGGTTGCATTTTATATTATAGTCCTAGATGTCCATTTGATTTTATCAGCATAAGTCAGGAACTCGAATCATACATCAGATATATTTCAGGTGAGAAGTAATTTTAAAGAGAGATCCCCTACAAACCTTCAATTTTGCACTTCTTAGCCATTGTTCCACCAAGTATCATTGCGCTGATGATTTCTGCAGCTATACTTTCAAATAAATCAGCACCTCTAGCAGCACAGTCCCCCACATTGTCTCCAACCTACAAGAAGATGAAAAAATACTTTTAAAAGCCTAAATGGCGAAAAATAACCTTTTTAAAATATTTGAATTTGACGGGTATACTTTTGAGTGTACACTGAGCATACACAGAAAATCGTGAAAGTAAGAACCAAAACGGACAAAGATGGAATACCAAATCAGCGATAACAGCAGGATTTCTAGGGTCATCCTCGGGAATACCCTGCTCAACTTTTCCAACGAGATCTGCCCCAACATCAGCTCCCTTAGTGTATATTCCACCACCCAACTGAGCAAATAAGGCAACAAACGAAGCACCAAAACCATATCCCACGAGAAGAAGAGGCACTGTAAGAGAAACAGAAATTCAATCAATAAAGCTAACAAGTCAATAGGTCATGAAAAAAATAAGTGTCGGGCTTACAGCAATGAGATTCTATGCACACCGTTTCTGGTTGAGCATATAGGGTTGACTGATCAACCTAAGCCATAACATAATTAAGAAAATACTGCTCATCACTGAAACTGAACCTTTGAAAAGATAAAAGTAATCTTTTCAGCTCAGTACGATGATGCAGACAAAATGAAAATGGAATTAATTTTCATAGAAAGCAGAACAGAGGACTTACGGTCATTAACACTCATTACGCCTGGTGAATCCACTCCCAACCAAACGTAAAAAGTCGAGTAAAGGATAGCGATACCAATCACAGCCATACCAACAACAACCAGGGCTGAAAACCCACCAGCACGAACGGCTATCTGCATTATATCTGCCACTTAGTATTTGGTAATATGTGCATGTCGTGCTAAAAATAATTAAACTAAAAAAGAACCTGCAATGCTTCTCTCGCAGATCGTCTAGCAGCACTGGAGACCCGCACATTAGCACGAACTGACACCCACATTCCTACATATCCAGCAATACCTGAGCATAGCGCCCCCAAAAGAAATGAAGCAACAGTAATATAGGCAGACATCGCCCTGCAGAAAATAGTAAAATAAGCTCAGTATCATTCACAACAACAACAACAACAAAAAAGATAAAACAAATCTTGTGTATGTAATCATGCATCATCACCTTCCTAAACCAGCAGCCTCTTGCTGGGGAGTCAAGTTACGGAATAGATATATGCAAAGAATCACAAAAGCTAGCAAGATAGCCATCTTGGATATAGTGCTATACTGCGTTCTGAAAAACCCTTCAGCTCCATCACGTATAGCATCTGATATCTAGAAGTAAGAGAATCACCATTAAGAAAGTTTGACGAGAACAAAGAAGAAGAAAAAGCCAACATCATGACTATCACCACATAAATTGAGTGAGCTTACCTGGACCATCTCTGGAGGTCCTTCATCTTTCGCTAAAACCCACTTGGTTAGATATACTGACAAAAGGAAGCTGATGATGCATACTGTGAAGACGAACAAGATGATGGGAGAAGTTCTAGCTCCCATGTAAAAGATCGCTCCGAAGCAGATTAGTAGAAGTATAGAGAGAACACGAACATTCAATTTCCTAAGAATCCGGAAAATCTGCCCAAAAAAAAACAACTGAATTTTATAAGATTTCAAAGGAGAGGAAAAGAAAAATTCCCAAGAAACTAAGATGCAAAATAAATAGAGGGAACCCAGCTATAGCATCGCAGCAGGTCTTTTCAAACAAATCTTAATGATCTGACGCAACCAATAAGAAAAGCACTCAACAAAGAGAGGGATAATAGTCTTACCAATGGACTGTAGGTTTTACTACGCATGTCGGGAAAAGCCCTCGGCCTGTCATTGAAAGACATCAAACTGGCCTGCTCAACATCTTCATCCATCATCATGTTTTGAGCTGAATTTGCCCTCCGGACTATGGGTAGAGGCGTAAAATCGGTGCTACGGGGCAACTCCGCCCCAGAACTTGGACGCTGAATTTTGTTATACTACAAATTTTCTTCCAAATGTTAACACCACATCATAAAACGAGCACAAGTCAGTACGAACCCTCCAAGTCTAGCTATATCTTGATTCCAGCTTCTTCAAACTTTCTCAGTCGGTAATGAGAGTTGTCACAAAATGCTTCCACCATAAACGAATTTCTGGAAAAAAAAAATAGAAAAGTATTAAGTCCTGATGTTTCCCTTTACCTACCGAATAACATTTTCAAATTAAATTTACATCACACTCATCCAAGTAAGCTTCAGCTACATTTTTCTTCATTTCCGGTGTACAAAAACGCATCTACAATCCAGTGCCCAGATAACACGATAAACAAACAGCGCATGAGACCCCAAGATCTAATCGAGTAAATTTTCAGTGTCAAACGCAAGGGACTTAATTTGCCTAAAACCATTATGTCAATCGAGAAATCGCGTTAGATCTGAATTCCTTACTGGGAGAAAATTCATATGATCTAGACAGAATTTGAATGCGTTCGGGAACGAAGCAAATCAACGAAAATATTAGCAGAAAAGAAGAAGATGCATACGAACAGTTCCTCCGTAAACAAAACCTAAATTCGTAAAAATAGAGAAGAGAAATTACGGCTCCGGGGAGTGATCAGAAGGAAACCGCCATAAGCGAAAGCTTGTCCTAGCCTAAGAAGCGCTCTCCTCTCTGTCTTTTGTCTCCGTAAATCCGAAGACTTTTCAGAGAAATTTCAGAATTGTTTTTGCGCTATTTCCTAAATTAATTTTATCCTTTTTTGTTAAAAAACAAAAAGAAACCTAATTATTTTCACTACTTATTAGTGTGATTCCATAGTAATTTTATCAGTAGTGACACATCCTATCCAATGAGATGGTGCCACTTCATCATTATTGTCACTTGACATCATCCTCGTTACTCGTTAGTAACAGCTCGAATTATAGATAAGACCCGTCAATTTTGAAGTGTTTGCTATTGGGCCACCAAATTTACCCCATAGATGGGCCTAGCCCAACCTATATTCGCATAAGCCGGCCCATAGACAAATAATCTGCAAAATAAGAGCCACCACTAACTTTATCATACTCAGAAGTACCTCACCGGTCCGATCACGGAGCTCTCCTCTCATCGTCAATCTCCGACGAACTGTTTCTGTGACTTTGTACGTGTCTGGACTTTGAAGTTAACTATTATATCGTTTCTCTGAGAATTTCATAGAAAAATCTTTCCTTGGGGAATTGCAGAGGATGTTCATGATGACACTAGCGCCGGCAAACGCCGTTTCATTAAACTCAAAGCTTCTCGTGTTTCGAATTCGTTGCTCGGATTCTAATCCTAAGCGCGGTTTTGGACCCAAAAAGGTATGACTCCAGAAATTCTTCGCCTTATGTTTGTGATGTTTCCATTTGAATTATTCCTGTTAATTTGAATTCTTCTTTTCTTTTCTGGACTTATCTATAAATTCAAAGTACTGAGACAAAAATGTGAAATCGCATCACAGGAAGAGAAAGATGCGGCATTACAGCAAAGGTATATCATAGTGTTCGTTAATTCCCTTTTATATAAGTATTTATTTATTAAAGCTTCCATTTCAATGCTGTTAAATTTTCATATGGATTTTATTTTTTACACTATTGGTTTCAAATGTTTTTTGCCTTGTTGCTGCAGGAAATCATCATCTTCGAAACAGCCCGTTTCTGTACCCAGAAGTAAGTGTAATTTGTTTATGGCATATGTAATTAACAGATGTTGCAGCTCCACGGTGTCTGGAACAGAACATAACTTACATTTTACATTTCATCCGTTTACCTGAAAAAAAGATGATTAAGTAGAAAGGTCTGCCAGTATCAACCACACGCCTTAGTGAATTTTCGCTGAAGGCACTCCTGCATTTCGCTTGCAGAGGCACCTGGACTGAATTCTCAGTTTGAAGGCAAATCTGGTCGATCTTTCGATACAGACTTTGAGGAACGGCTAGAAACCATCAGAAGGTACACATGTCTTATGATTCTAGCATGCAAATAGGCTTTAGAGTTTTATAGATGGCAGGCAGCTTACGTAGTGAATGAAACCTGAGACCTCTGATCATTTCACTTCACTTGATTTGTTTTTCACATGTCTTGCGTACCACTTCCCTCACCCCCTAGACATTATCAAGATCAGTCTCCTCCCACTAGTATGGAATCTCTTCCTTTGACCCCTGCCCTTTTGATGAACCAGGTCAGCTCTTGAGCAGAAAAAGACAGAAGTGGTTAAAGAATTTGGTCCAATAGACTATGATGCGCCAGTCCAGTCTGATCAGAAAACAATTGGTCTTGGTACTAAGGTACACACAATTAATATCTTACAAGTGTGCAGCTGTCTTTTTCCTAAAACCGCTTGAGGCCTTATATAATAATGCCATGAAAAAACTCGTTGCCATGCCATCACAGGTTGGAGTTGGCATAGCTGTTGTTGTCTTTGGTTTAGTTTTTGCTCTAGGGGACTTTCTGCCCACAGGAAGGTTGGTAATCTTTTAGAGGCTTTCTGTTCCGATGACTAGTAAGATATGTTGATGTGATCACAGTTTTTTAGTAGCTTTATTCAATTGGAGACATTTTCCAAGTCAAGATGAGAACTGTGTTATAGTTTCCGTGATTCACCAAATCACGTTTCAGATGCTTTAGCGGGTCTGAGTTTCCAACAATGTTGTTTTTCTCCTTTTCAGTGTTAGCCCAACCGAGAACACCACAGTGGTTAAAAATAAAATATCAGAAGAGGAGAAAGCCACGCTTCAGGTAATATAATAGGTTGATGTCTTTTTTGTTTTTTCATGAAATTTTGGGTCATTTACTTTGGTAAATTGAATAAAGCAAGAGATGCCGTTAACATCTTTAAACTTTCTGTTTTGGGCAGCAAAGGCTCAAAGAGTTTGAAACAACTCTCAATGGCACTCCTGAGGATCAAGCTGCTCTGGAGGTGAGTGAAGACAATGTGTATGTTGTGCATACGGTTGGATGTCTTCTTCATGGGCATTTAGCCATTCATCTCCCTGTAGGCTGCCAATAACATAGTGAAAAAAACTTAAACTAATACTCCGGTCGCCAAAGATTAAGAACATTTTGAGTTGCTTTTGTTTTAAGTTTTCATTTGTTCTTCTCGAATGAGTCTAATGTCCACGTATCTTGGACTGCATGAAATTTATTATGTTCACATTATTTTATTTGCTGAAGTTGCTAACAGTAACTCTGATAACTAGACAGGGCTTCCTCTTCTGAACTATTTATGACAGTACAAAATTTCTTAAAGTTGGGGGGTTGTGCAGGGCGCAGCTGTGACACTGACTGAACTAGGAGAGTATTCACGGGCTGCCACGCTTCTCGAGAAATTGGCTAAGGTTTGTTTTTCCCATGCCTTTAATGTATCTTATGTCAATTACATAAGAACATGATGATATGAGACTTAGCTAATAGTTTGCACAATGTGGGATTCTTACTCTGTAGGAGAGACCAACTGACCCTGATGTCTTTCGATTGCTTGGAGAAGTAAATTATGAACTTAAGAACTATGAAGGCAGTATCGCTGCATACAGAATTTCTGAAAAGGTAGATATTCTCAAAATTCGTGTTAATCTTGATTACTTTTTTATATCTTGATTACATTGAAATAATAGTGATTCAGTAATGTATATTAAGATTGTAGGATGTTTCTAGTGGGGACATAATATTTGAACGTATGCCTAAGTATAGTTACTAGTACTATGTATATGTTGTTAAAAGAGTTGTGGCAAACAGTTTTGCTTTCCTTAACAGTGATGTTCTATTTTTTTGTTATATTTCCCTAGGTTTCTAAAGGCATTGATCTTGAAGTCACACGAGGCCTCATGAATGCGTATTTAGCTGCCAAGAAACCAGACGAGGTAATTATGTTTCTACCAGATCTATGTTACCTTTTGTCTCAGAGGCTTAATCTTAAGTACCCTTGACTTCTCAATCGATCAATTTCTTATCACCTTTGTCATGATTCTCAGGCCGTCAAATTTCTTCTGGCCACTCGTGAACGTCTTAATACAGGGAAAATAAGCACAGCAGACAGTGATACAGCTGAAAGTGAAACAAATCTAGACCCAATTCAGGTAAGCTGGTTTCTTGGTAATGAACATATTGATATATTCATGACCTTACCAGTCAAACCAACTCCTTGGGACCTATTGTAGCATAATAAGCCCCTTAATGAAATAGACATCTCTTAGTGTTTCTAAAAGGCTTATATGTTTTGTATGTTACTTCCGAAGAAACCAGTTACCACAATCATAATCATATGGATCTGTACTAGGTTTAGTTTTGTGACTTCTATTACTGATTTTCAACGTTGGCGCAATCTATGCTCAGGTTGAGTTGCTTCTTGGAAAAGCTTATTCAGACTGGGGACATATCAGCGACGCTATAGCTGTTTATGACCGGCTTATCACTGATCATCCTGAAGACTTCCGAGGTTACTTGGCAAAGGTAATTTTCTCGTCCTGTCTGAATAAGTCACGCAATACACATGCCCATAATTCCATGTGGACTGGTGTTATAGGGAATTATATTAAAAGAAAACGGAAGCAGAGGAGATGCAGAGAGAATGTTCATCCAGGTGAATCTTATAAACTCATTTGAACCTTTTTTCCGTTCCAATACAAGTCCAAACGAGTAAAAAATATGACACAGAGCTCTGAACTGTTAATTTGTAGGCACGCTTCTTCGCACCTGACAAAGCCAAGGCCTTTGTGGATAGATATTCCAAACTGTGATCACTAGCTGATTCTGTATATATTTACACACATGGGCTTGTCCTTTTTGCAACCAAACTTTACAGCCAAAGTTGTGTCAAGAGAATATTTTAAGGTGAGTAAAACCTGAGCCAGATTCATCTTTGAAACTTACCTTGAAAAAGATGGGTGAATAAGACTGTACAACACAAACAAATATTCTCAATATGAAGCTGCAAAACCGAGTTTCAGGAACTGTCATCTAAATAATAAAAGGAACCACAAGAGCTACACCAAATACGAAGACATTATGTTCCAACTGATCTTCATATGGCTAGGCATTGAAGCCACAAACCGCAAGAGATCAGGCTTACGGATGATTCCTGGGTGAAGCGGATCTGTTTCTCGTTGATTCATGACATGGAGAAACTTGGCGATGTTTGGAAGTACCATTTCCCGGCAATGCAGATGCAGCAAAGGAACTTTGGATAAGACGCTTCCCTTTTGGATATCAAGACCTTCTGGTCTGCGCAGTTTATACGGTTTCCCAGTGGTTGGTTCGATATCAACCTGAGGCATCTGTTTCCATCTCTTGTGGACGAACCAACCGTACTTATAATCACCTACTATTGGAGTACCAAGAGCTTCAGCACAGTGTACACGTAGCTGTTTGAAGAAAAGTAACTTGATCAAGAAAGAGAAAAACAAAAACAAAATCTTTCACAAAAAAATGGTAAAGAGGGGTAGCAAAGTACCTGATGCTTTCTGCTAGTAATAGGACGAAGTTCCAACCATGAACATCCGTTGATCATAGGTCCTAACACTCTATACTCTGTCATTGCTTCTTGTGAAGCTTCAAAGCCTGAGCCTCGAGCCAAAACCACCCTGTCTGTTTTTCCATCATCCAGAAGCACCTAAACACACAGGGTTTATGAATCATTTCCCGATTCCAGGCATCACAAGTAAAATGAGAGAGATACCTTTGAAAGAGGAGCTGAAATTAGTCCTTCCTTGTCGTTTGGAGAACCAATCACCAATGCCCAATATTGCTGATACATGGCTTCACAAGCTTTGTTCCAAGCCTAGAATTGTGCAATATTTACGAGTCACTTAACAATATTATGCTCAACCTTTCTTTATTAGGCCGTTGTGTGTTGGTTCAGAATTTCGCATAGGTGAAGTTCGTACCTTACATCTTGAGTTTCTCCCCTTAAAATCGCTGAACACCGAGTGAAGATGATCTATACTTTCTTTGGTTCGACCCATCACTAAGAGGCCACTAGTTTCCCTATCAAGACGATGCACCTGGCCAAAGAAACTCAGATAAGATGATTTTGAAACCAACAAAAAGGCGATATTCAAAAATATGTGAGTTTACCAATCTAGGACCTTCATCGTTACCAAAAGACAAAGCCGCAGCTGCAAGCGCATCCATGCTGTTATGTATCGGCACATTCCCCTGAAACAAACAATGACAAACGATTGATTAATCAGCAAGAGAATGTAACAGCATACTTCCCATGAAGTCACTCTGCAGGAGCAAAGATCAAATCTCTATTACCTTGACCGGAAGCTTAGGTGGCTTATTAAGAACTATAATAGCAGAGTCCTGCATTACAGAAACAAAAGGTTCAGCCAAAACGGACCAATCCTATCTAGAAGAGCTTCTCGCAGGGAGTAAGTAGGATATATTACCTTGAACCTGACAAGCCTTTGAAGATATGCGATTTCGTCTGCGTTAGGATACAAGGTTCCACTTGGTATAGTGTCGTATCTCTTGGAGATTCTGGCTTCAGCGATTGACACCGGCAACCAGATTTTGTCTCCTATTTGCATTACCTCGTCATGCTTAACCTGCAGAGAAAAGTGTAAAATTATAACTCTATAAACCCAACCTGGAGAATGGATCACAACACTAACAAGAACAACAAAGATTAATCTGTACCTTTCTCATGGTTTTCTCTCTTGAAGCAACTCTAGGACCTCGAGAGACTATCTGAACCTGCCACAAACACAGCACAAAAGAGCAACTAAAATGAATAAAATCCAAATGCCATTCTTTGACGATATAACTGGATAAGAAAGAGAAAAGTGCGCAGAAAGTCAAATGTATTTCAAGGATTCTGACTGAAAATCTTAGAAATGGTGATCAGAATAGTCTAACAAAAGCTTTGATCAGAAGTAATGAAAAGTTTTACCGGAGACACTCACAAGGCCCTTTGTGAAATGAGATTGGATAGTCTTATCATGGATTTCTTCGAAATAATATTTGACCCAGCTGATGGCCGTCACGTGGCCGACATCTTTGTCGCCGTCTTCGTCGACTCCGTTGTTAACGGCGTTTTTACCAGGTAACGGATGGCCGGGGAAAGGCGGCAGAGACATAAGCTGACGTGGCAACGGTCCTTTCTTCGGAGGTCCCAGGTGTGCTATGTTGTTTGTCACGCGGATAACCGTCGATGGCGGCGGAGCAACTCTCGAGTATCGCCGCGCCACGACTGCCAGGTAAACCTGACGGAAAGTGACGAAGCTAACTCTCGTCTTGGTCTTCCACATGGAAGCTTCTCACAAGACTGATGGACTCTCTCTGAGTCTTTGTTTTATGTCAGAGCGCCGGCTAAACGGCGGATCGCTTCCGGCGCTATAGCCGAGGATTAAGAGATAACCAATCGGAGAGAATTCAAATGGGCCTGTTGGGCTATATCTAAATTGGCTTATGGGTCCATTTAGTAAGAATCTCCCAATTGTGTTGATGCTCTCTATTTCAAAGCATTTTTACCAACATAAAAAAAATGTATAACGATATTAGTTTTCAGACTCCGTTTCCGTTATGCACCTGAACTCGCGAAATTATAGAATTGTTTTACATGTTTAAGGCTTTTATCAACAACAAATTAAGCTCTGTGTTTTTTTTTTAAACGATAAAAACAAACATTTTTTACGACATAGCAAAGATGGGTAAACAATACAAATGATGATGATATAATGAGAGAGTAACAGTAGCCTCAATAGGTTTCAATACATTTGGACATAATAATAACTTATTGAATTGAGAGGTACATCAAATCAAATAGATGACTCACTTTGGCTGTACCTTATTACCAACAAAATGAAAACATAAAAACAACGAATCAAACATATTACACACAGCACAGCCGGAGAATCATATGACGTTCACAGAGCTAAACTCGATCGATCGAACAAACGGATAAATAAAATTCCGACCACTATGATAGTTGTTGGCTCAAAAACACAAGAGAAGATGATATACTCTTTCTCAGAACAACCCAGATTCGGAGGAGACTTGTGATTACCGAGATTCGTCCTCCAAGGCTCGGAATCCAGCAGTGAGATCCTCGTACAGTTTCTTGAATTTTGCCACAAGTGCATCCTCCCCTTCTGCTGGATCTTCGAACTTCTGAGACCTGTTATTTCCATGATTTGACAACTTAAGTTTCTGACACATTGAGAAATTTGAGGGGTTGGGTTTGTGGAAACAGCTAGTATGCTTACACTAAACGGTAGAAAAGATCTCCCAAGCGGTGCTTGATGAGAGTGTAAGTAATCTTTTGACCGTCCATTCCAGCTGCTCTTTCAACCGCCTGTGTATCAACCAACAACATTTGGGACCAAGTTAGGGATTTTATCGAGTAGCCAGACACACTTACTTGCCTTCTAGACAAACCATTTTACCTAAATACCCACTTGACAAAGAAGATCATTTATGAACAATCTCATCTTATTTACCTGATTGGCTAGGTTGTAGAAATGGATAATGTTACGCATCATCCACACAGACTTGTAGAAAGGGCAGAATTTGTCATATCTGTCAGACATTCATCCAAAAAGTACATTAAAGAGTAAATAACCCGTTAACAGAGAGGAAAGGAGAGTATAAACAACACCAAGGGAGCCAAATCCTTACGCTGTAAACGCGTTTTGAGCAAGGTAGTCTTCCCTCAATAGCTTAGCTGTTTCCAAGGTGATTTTGTCACCTTCTGCTAGCGCATCTTTTCCCACAAGCTGCACGCAAAGCATAATGCACAGGTCAAAAATACTGATATTACTGATTTCTTCTACAACTTGAGTCAAGTTTATATAGGCAAAACATCATTCAATACCTAAAGTTGCATTAGGATCACAAAGAGACTAGAGTTCGCTACTCACAACATCAAATACTTATAAAGGGATAAGCGACACATACCTGGACAATTTCATTAAGATCGTCTTCCCTCTGCAACACCTCTCTGGCCTTTGTCCTGATGTTGATGAAATCTGGATCGAACCTCTCATAGAAAGATTCCAATGCCTGAAAAAACCAAGCAGCTTTTATATATACAAGAACTTCTAGATAGTAAACCAAGACATAAGAGAACCCTGGGAATATTTAAGCATACCGTTGAATACTTTGAGTAGGAGATCAGCCAATTAACTGAAGGAAAATGCTTTCTCTGGGCAAGCTTTTTGTCCAAACCCCAGAAGACCTGCGGGGAAAAAAAAAAAAAAAAAAATGGAAGAGTAAGCACTACAAAGTATATAGCAAAAAATGCTCATATATACGAGTCTACGGGCAGATCTAAAACCAAACTTCATCTGATTCATCTCGATCAACATATCTGAATATGTACACACCTACAATAGAAGATAGTGAAGCAGCCATAAACCAAATAATCACCTGCACAATACTAAGGGTTGCAGAAGTCACAGGATCTGAAAAGTCTCCACCAGGAGGTGATACAGCACCAACAATTGTGACACTTCCATCACGTTCTGGTCCCCCGAGACATTTTACTTTACCAGCACGTTCATAGAAAGATGCTAAACGTGCTGCTAGATAGGCAGGATATCCACTGTCGGCAGGCATTTCAGCCTAGAAAAGAAAGAAAAATAGGTGTCAATAAACTGAAAAATGAGTGGCGAGATGAGGACAACACGAAAATCCATACACCAAAATTGAGACACAAAAGATTACCAGCCGTCCTGAAATTTCTCTCAATGCTTCTGCCCAACGGGAAGTTGAGTCTGCCATCATACTAACATTGTAGCCCATATCTCTAAAATACTCAGCGATAGTGATTCCTGGAGTTCAAGTTACAAAAACAAAAAAGAAACAAACCGAAGGTCGTAATAAAGTAAAAAAAAGGTTTATATGTGCAGTTTTTCATTAAAAGATGAGTAATGGGCTTCTTCAAAAACTATTAACCCTACATGCCTGAAAATTACCTGTGTAAATTGAGGCTTCACGAGCAGCCACGGGCATGTTAGAGGTGTTGGCAACAAGTGTAGTACGATTCATGACAGATTCCTCACGACCATCAGGCAACGTCATTGTCAATTGTGGGAAGTCCATAAGAACCTAATTTAAGAGAAATCATCAGACCAAATTTCTGATGTGAGTGACCAATATGAATATCCTGAATGAGAAGAGGTATACCTCAGCCATTTCATTTCCTCGCTCTCCACAACCAACGTAAACAACAGCATCGGAGTTGGAGTACTATATAAATAAAAACAAATTAACTCTGAAAATTCGATATATCCAGTAATTAATTGAAACAAAACCCAAGTGGCACAGTCTACCTTGGAAAGTGCCTGACTGATAACAGTTTTCCCACAGCCAAAAGCACCAGGAATGGCACAGGTTCCACCAAGGACCGAGGGGAAAAGGGCATCAAGGACACGCTGACAACAGGAAAAGAAAGCTATCAGCAATACACGTCTCGGGATGACTATGACTACTGTAAAAAAATTAATAGAGTAATTACCTGCCCCGTAAGTAGAGGAGTATCGGCAGCAAGTTTTGATGCAACTGGCCTAGGCGTACGTACAGGCCAGCTCTGACATATTATAAACCAGACCAATTTTATAAAGTGAACCGAATAGTTTTAACATTTGCGCTTGCAAGTAGGAATATTAAAGATGCACTCAAACCTGAAGCATGGTGTACGATTTCTTAACCCCCTGGAATTCAAGCTCTAGCACTGTATCCTGGGAAATGAAAAACGCCGTCAAACAACCAATAGTAGAAAGCCAATCTTGTATCCAACAGGAAGTGATTACCGATAGATCAATTTAGCCATATATTAACTAAAACATTGAAGGAAAATAAATAAATGGATTTATAACTAATCGTTTTGAGAGAAAGCTAAACTCAAACCTTAAGGGAATATTGACCAGCTGGAGCAATGTAAGTGATCTTTCCCATGGCATCAGGAGGAAGGCCAACATGGTGTGTCATCAGAGTGTTCTCGAAGACGGTCTGCATTCCAAAGTTATGTTTGACTTTCAGAAGAAGAAAAACACCATATTCCCTTGCCAAGATTAGATTAAGGAGGAGGCCAGTTAACTTACAGCATACAAGTCACCACCAGTTATTGTGTCTCCCTCGACTGTAACCAAGTCAAATTCAGTTGACATCAAGATTTAAGACCATACGCACACTTCCACAGACAGATATATGAAGTACAACACATTACCAAATTTATTCGGCTGGAACTCCCAAGGACAATCTTTGTCAAGAGCTGGAACAGACACACCACGAGGGATGTATACATCACCAGATATTTTAGCAATAGTCTTCAAAGGCCTCTGTGAAATTAAAAGAGATAAAACCAAAAAAATTGTGAGAAGCCACAGTCTGCAGTATGTTATGTTATAACGATCCATACAATGTCTGGCAAGATTCTAAATCCAACTGAACCTGAATTCCATCGAAGATATTTCCCAATATTCCTGGTCCAAGCTCCACAGAAAGAGGCTGAAAATTCAGGACAGAATCTATGTTAGCGGCAGACGAACAACCCAAGAGCCAAAAAAAAAAGGCCAAGACAAAGAACTCGCGAACCTTGTGCGTTCGAAGAACAGGATCGTTAACCGTCAATCCAGCTGTTTCCTCGTAAACTGATAAAAAGCAAGTTGTCAAATATCAGTATAGATATCTTACAGAAGGCCACATAAAAGGATCAATCTCTAGATCCAAGTGTGTGACAGAGAAGATGAGCAGTAGAGTCAACTACAGTAAGAAGCACAAGAGAACGAACCTTGGATCGTGGCAGAATCTCCTTCAAGACGGATGATTTCTCCAATCAAATTATCATGCCCAACACGCACTAACTCATACATAGCAGCACCGGCCATACCATCGGCAACAACAACGGGCCCTGAAACCTGCATCGAAAAACTTGTATATTATCAATCTGATTACGAGAAATGATTTTGACAGAGAAATGTCAAATCACTAAGAACAAGCAGATCAGATCAGAAATTCGCATACGAGTTACTGAATCAAGGCGGAATCAACCGATTCAAGGTCTTTGCATAGTAATTAAGAGGAGAGAAACAAGGAAACCAGAACTCCCAAAAAAAAACAAATCTACTTCTCCCACCAATCTTACCTTGTAGCAGATCGACTTAATATCTATCCATCCTCGAAAAAATAACATAGATACGCAGAAAATGATAAACCAAAATGATATCAGGTCGAGGAACGGGATGATACCTTGCGAACGTAACCATACTCGCTCTCCTTCTCATCGTCCTCGAAGGTCGTGAGCTTTCCTCCGTAAAACGCCGGCATTTTCGCAGCAACCAGAGATTCAATAAAACTCAAATCCGATCGACCAGGAAAACAAAATTCACCTCCGAAAAAATGCTGAGATCCGATCAAATAACACCAATCAGAAATCGTCAAAACATCTAATCAAGATCGGAGATCGAGGAAAAAGAAAACCCTGAGGGTTTTGAATCAATAAATCAGAAAGAAAGAAAAAAAAATCAGAGAGAGATAGAGATCCAGAGATCCTAACCAGTGAAAAGACAGGAAGAGAGTGGTCACAAGAAGAGAGGGGAAGCACGTAGATATTGAAATAGTTGTAGAAGTTTGATCTGATTGACGAAATCGTGGAGCGATCCTGTACATGACTTCACACGCTACGCTTGTAGATCTGGCCCTGTGCATAATGACCACGTGGCATATTGTTAATGGGCTTTATTATGCCTTAAGGCCTAATAAGTGGGTCCATTGCTTATGTTCTCTGTGTTCCTTCCTTGTGTGTTTCCCCGATCTCGTTCACGCTTGAGAATCTCTCTGATCAAACCGGAAAATTCATAGAAAGATCAGTTTATTTTTTTCCCGGGAAGAATAAAATTTTCTGGTCAAATCTGGGAGTGAGTAAAGGAAAGCAAGAGTTGAGTGGAGAGAAATGGGAGAAGTGGGGAAGGCGATGGGATTGCTGATTAGCGGGACGCTTGTGTATTACCACTGCGCATATCGCAACGCAACTCTTCTCTCTCTCTTCTCCGATGTTCTCATCGTTCTCTTATGCTCCCTCGCCATTCTCGGTCTCCTTTTTCGCCAACTCAATGTATCGTAAGTTCTCTAAGATTTTGCCCGAAATTGGGATTTTTTTCTGTGGATTTTGATTCTTCGGTGTCTGATTTGTCGACTTAGGGTTGTGCTTTAGCGAGGCGGTTGTTCAATCATTGATACTAATATCTGCGTGTGCCACAAATGAATTCGATAGTGAACACTGGAACAGGCGCCTTTCTTGTTTGATTAGCTTTGAATTTTGTGTCTTCTCTCTGCCGGAGAAATTTGGTTTCTTTTTCTCTAATGGTTTTTCATACACACCCGCACAAACTCCAGAGACTGTAATAATTCCATGATCTTTTGTTCTCTGGTATATAATATGTTCCAAGTCTCTTGCTTTTTCGGCCACGTGATTTACAACTCTATAACCTTTCCTCAAGAGTTCCAGTGGATCCACTAGAGTGGCAAATATCACAGGACACAGCCAGTAACATCGTTGCACGCTTAGCTAATACCATTGGAGCAGCAGAGGCCGTTCTAAGGGTTGCAGCAACAGGACATGACAAGAGGCTTTTTGTCAAGGCAAGTGTGTCCCTAGTTACCAACTCACCATATATGAGATGCTATTCTTTGATTATGCGTATATCTAAATGCATTAGCATCAGTATATTACTGTCTTTACCCAGTTACCATATAAATGCATTGCTGATTGTTTTACTCATTCATTGTGTTCTATACTGAAGATGTTGGTCTGATGCTTTTTCTTTTAGGTCGTAATCTGCCTTTACTTCTTATCAGCTCTTGGACGACTCATATCAGGTGTAACCGTTGCTTATGCAGGTAAAAGCATCCACATTTCGTCTCAGGCTTGTACAAAATTCCACTTTAATGTAGAAGAGTGTGTTAGTACTTGACGAGTAACATTACATACCAATTTGTCAGATTTATTAGGAATTCGCCATGTTCTTTTTGTGGGAGTAAAGTTTGGTTGCTCGTTTTTCGAACTCTTGTTTTAGACTTTAGATGCAAGTGTCCGGCAAACGAAAATAGCCATGAATTATACAAAATCTGTCTGAAGGAAACATTAGTAACATAAGTGAGACAAAATGTTGCATTCATTTGGGAAACTCTCTTTCTTGCTTGTGTTGCAAACCAATGATTTCTGACTAGTTCTTCTCCCTGGAACAGGACTATGTATGTTCTGTCTCTCCATGCTCTGTCAGAATTCTCAATCTCTTGGAAACTGTGTACTGAAGCGAGCAAACGGCGAGGTTATAGAACAAGATGCACATTCTGATACATAACCTGTTTTAGCTTTTGTTTTTACTCTTTACTTTCTCATGTTCATAGCTTCAGAATAGATGCTCCTAATGTACACACTACTCGTATACTGCCTTGTGGAAAATGTAATGATATTGTTTCACCTCCATACCATATATTTGCATATCTTAAATCTATAAATTTGTTATGTTTTTACATTACTTTTGGGTCGTTAAGGCATACACTGTACACTGCATTAAACAGAACAGTCTGCAGTAAGTGTTAATGGGAACTAAACCTGCGAGCTGATGCCCATATATATACACAAGATTCAACAAACTGTTGCAAGGAAGAATTACATTGAAACAGAGGGCTAAGGCCACAGCACCTTTAATTATTCGGTTTCTCAATCAGAACCCGATAGGATCTGATGTCTGTAAAAGGTTTGCTTACCCTACCCTATCTAAATGTCTAAACCATGTCACGTCTTCGCAGCCGCTCTTGGTGATTCGAATGTTCATTGAGTCGTGTTCTTAAAATCTACAAATCTCGAAGAGCCTGCATAGTTTTGAGATTTGTTTCATCATCCAAGAATTTCATGAAGTGGACATAGCCACGGCAAGACTTAGGGTATTCAGTCAATATTATCTCATATTAACTACGAAGGCTTTACAACCCAATATTCTAGTCTATCAGAGCTTTTTAAATATCACTGAAATGCTCAAGAACTAACTGCTTTCGACTCGTAAAATCATGGATAGAAAGTTATATACGATTGATGTGATTAGCTCATAACTTACACAGACACTGGTTTGACGAGTTTTGTGGTTTACCCTTCCTCATCCTCAGAGTGAGATGCAGTATTTGAAGCCATCTCCGTAGCCACTGATTGAGGCTGTACACCTACATTATAACAAAACAGAGGCTGGTCAGGTTTTAAGAAATGCTAAAAAAAAATCAAATATTTAAGAAACATTGTACCCAAAAAAAAAACATATCTAACGCTACGAGATGCGGTCAAGGCACAACATCTGAGTATGCAAATAAATACCTCATAGACCATTCTGTTAATAAAAAAAAAATACAGAGTGGTTGTTCGACAAAGAGCAAAAGCAACATGATACCTAACACGACATTTTGACTTCTCAACCATAATAAAAGAAGAAACTCGTCCCACCATGACACTACCCATAAAAGGAACGACTCTCTATGTTGTTATCGAAGCTGGTCACCCATTTCCATCAGTGATATTTGAACATGTGATAACTTTCAACATTTTCAGACGACGACAACTCTAGAACAGACAAACCAAACCTTCTTTTTCAATGTACTTTTTACATCAAACNATGTAATAACTTTCAAAATTTTCAGACGACGACAACTCTAGAACAGACAAACCAAACCTTTCTTTTTCAATGTACTTTTTACATCAAACTCGTTAAGCAGGGCAGAGAGAGCTATGAAAGAAGTTTATATATATAATCATCAGAAATGTGTAAGCTAAGATTGCCTTGGTGCATCTAAGAATGTTGTAAATATCAAAGCTTTATCAAATCACGAATCAAAACAAAATTCAAATGGTATTTATTTGTATTTCAACAGTTACGAGCAACCACGACAAAATCTCATCAGCGCCAGAGAGCAAACGATCAGACCTTTGATGAAGTAATCAGAGGAAGGCCATCCTCGACCCGATGAGATTGAGATGGATTCTTCATCGCCGATCGGATTCGCCAGCTTCTCGACGAGCTTAGCGATCCCATGAGACTGGGATCTAGGCGGTGGGACCCAATACGAAGCACCGGGAACAAAAGGGAGCCAATCCGGTGCGGATCGGCGTACCATGATCCGGTGGACGGCGTCCTCTAGCTTCTGGAGGAGAGGATCCGATTGCGACTTCAACGCGGAGGTGTCGATCTCGTAGAGCTCACCGCCGCGGTTAGAGCGGCGATTCGAGGATTGAGATCGGAAGAAGATGGTTCGAGATGAAGGGAGCAGAGAAGCTGCGGCTAAACGGCATCTGGAGAGAGAAAGTGACGGAGAGGATGATCGAGCCATTCTAGAGATATAGAGGGAAAGGTGTGGGTTCTGTTTTCGGTTCGACGAGAGAAGATGGGTTGTTTTTCCTTAACGGATAAGGGAAAAGAGCACTAACCTTATTTATCGGAATTACCTTTTTTCAAAAAAAAAAAAAAAAAAAAAAGTCTGAAAATTACTTCTTTTTCCCGAAAAGGCTGGTGTATTGCGATTGTACCTACGTATTAATACAATCATTTCTGTATATAATAAACTTCGAACATGGAAGCTTTTTACTCTTTCATATAAATTGTAGTCGATTACAAATATTTCGTCTTTCCATCTTAACAACAATTAGATTCAGCCAGTTCGGAGTACTACAATCTAAAACTGCATCATAATAAACTTCGAACATGGAAGCTTTTTGCTCTTTCAAAAAAAAAACATGGAAGCTTTTTGGTTATAAAATATGCGTTGGTCAACCTCGAATAGTGGAAAGATTTGTCTTCTCGTTTTGTTGATTTCGCTTATAAAAGTTTTGAAGCTTTGGATACTCTTGAGACTTGAGAGGATGCCGCTACTTGCAGAACAATTTTAGAATCTCCCTCAAACAAGACATTGCCCAAAATGAGAATTGTAGTTTCAACTTGTAGAGTATACCACATACTTAAGGTTGATTCTGTCCCAAGATCTCTTCCCTCTCTAAAGTTGATTCACATTCGTTCGCATCATATATAGATAGTATTGTTATTATATGTATAGTAGTCTTGCTTTTACATGTATAAATTCGACTACATCGTATATAAATTTGTATACAACATAAATAACATAGTACTTTGCAACATGCTTATACCATTTTACAACATGCAGATATGCATAAGCAATTAAGCATTTCCAACTACTTTTATACAACATATAAACTCGGCTACATTTATGATGAATTGATCTGCATTAGTTCTGCATATGTTATGCTTCCCATTCAAAGCCTATGTATAAATTCTGCGTAGAGATATTGTTTTTTTTTTTTGTTAGCTAAGATATTTTAATTGACAAGATAAGAACTCCCACTTGTAATAACCACAGTTTACAGCTTTACTTTTAGAAAGTTATTACAAAACTCCCAAAACTCTTTGCCCATAAAATTTTGACAGAGACGGCAAATAAAAAAAAACAGTGTGTTCTTCTCCTTTTCTTCCCCTCAGTGTGGTTGTACCAATAAAAAAAAAAAAAAAAGGCTTTGGGAGAGAGAGAGAGAGAGAGAGAGTAAGAGAGAGAGAGATTGAGACAACGCACCAACTGTTGCGGCTGAAAGAGATCGAGATCGGGATCCACACGACGGAGAGTGAGCTAAGGATATGGGATCTCGGCTACTCGAGTGTTGCTTCCGTTTCATCTTCTACTGTCACTCCCACAACTGCAACTATTTTCCCTGATATTTTTTTCCTTTCTCGCCGTTACAAAGGGAGCTTTTCGCGGAAACTTACACTCTCAGGTGGGAATCGATGCCGCTTTTTTTCTTTTTCATCTACTTAGATGTGATTTTTGTTCTTCTACGATCATTTAGTCCATTTTGGGGATTTAGGTTTTGCTTGCGTTTTGGTACTGTTTCAATCTCTTTCGTTATTTTTTTTTGTGATTCGGGGGATTTTTTAGACATGGCGATCTGAGTCCGGTTTCTACTCTATTGATTTGGAACTTATGTCGTTTGATTCGAAATGGAACCTGCTTCTAAATCCCAGAGATCTTACTGGGTTTGACATGAATGATTTTTGAGTTGTGAACTGTGATTAGGATTTTATTTTTTTCTGGGTTTTGAAACACTGGATACTCGAGTTATGTTTGGTTCCTCTGTGGAATTTATGAAAACTAATTAGAAAAACTGTGTAGATCTATAGTGATATTAGTATATTAGAAGCTCTCAAAATCTCAGTGATGCCTAGATCTGTCAGATAAGCGGGGAGGTTCTTCGAAAGAGAGAATGATGACTATACCCGTAAAAACAGCTCTGCTGATATTTGGTTCCAGAGTCCCATTTTGTCAGCCTTTAGGAATGTAGTATATTGCAGCATATACATCTTACTCATTCTTGGTACTATTTTCTTTTGTGGGCATAGGATGTTGAAGCTCTTTTTGATCCATTTCTTATCGTGGTGTTGGCCAGTGTTTCGCTTGTTGCAGCTCTCTATCTGACCATGTCTTCTTCATTATACAATATCAATTAGGTTTGTAAATGCAAACCAGTTCTGTTACTATCTTTGCTTATTTCTCATGGGTTCCTATTTTGTCCCTGCAGAACTTTGAATCCTCGCGTTTCAGCACAGTGTCTGTGGAGCTCATCTGTCTGTAGCCAGTTTGGGTTTTCCTGAAGAAAGAAATCAAATGGGTTCGAGATACGCATCTCACCAGCTCAGCAATGGGCTATTTGTGTCTGGTAGGCCGGAGCAACCCAAAGAAAAGCCTCCAACAATGAGCTCAGTAGCCATGCCATACACCGGTGGTGATATCAAGAAATCAGGAGAATTGGGCAAGATGTTTGACATTCCGACAGATGGGACAAAGTCAAGGAAGTCTGGCCCGATCACTGGAGCTTCTTCAAGAAGTGGCGGGCAATCGGGTCCAGGCGTGCCTAATGCCACTGGTCGTATGTCTGGCTCTTTGGCTTCTGCTGGCTCGAATTCAATGAAGAAAACAAATTCTGGGCCTTTGTCCAAACACGGCGAGCCTTTGAAGAAATCCTCTGGTCCGCAATCTGGTGGTGTAACACGGCAAAACTCCGGCCCTATTCCTATACTCCCAACTACAGGTCTCATAACATCTGGGCCAATCACTTCGGGACCTCTGAATTCATCTGGGGCTCCTAGGAAGATTTCTGGTCCTCTGGACTATTCTGGTTCGATGAAGACACATATGACTTCCGTTGTCCACAACCAGGCGGTCACTACCCTTGGTCCGGAAGATGACTTTTCTTGCATGAAGAGCTTCCCCAAGCCTGTTCTCTGGCTGGTTATACTTATCTTTGTGATGGGGTTCCTTGCTGGAGGCTTCATTCTTGGAGCAGTTCACAATGCAATCCTCCTCATTGTTGTGGCCGTCTTGTTCACGGTTGTTGCTGCACTTTTCATTTGGAATATTTCTTGTGAAAGACGCGGTATCACAGATTTCATTGCTCGTTATCCTGATGCTGATCTTAGAACTGCCAAAAACGGTCAATACGTGAAGGTCACTGGGGTACGTATATATTGTACGCTCCCAGAAAGTGCTGGCTTTGTGCATTTACTCTTTGCCGCTGCGGAAATTTGATTTATTCTTACTTCCATGGAAATTCCGTCTTTACTATCTTTATGACACTGGTTCTTCTATATTTCTGTTGAAAAGGTGGTCACCTGTGGTAATATGCCGCTTGAGTCATCTTTCCATAGAGTTCCCAGATGTGTTTACACGTCTACTTGTCTCTATGAGTACCGTGGATGGGGTTCGAAGCCAGCCAATGCTTCACATCGCCGCTTCACATGGGGACTGAGATCGGCAGAGGTTAGATGATATTTCGTTTCACAGAACATGTTGTTCTCCCAATGTGAAATGTCTCTAAACTTTGCATCTACAATACATGGCAGAGGCATGTGGTAGACTTCTACATTTCTGATTTCCAGTCTGGGCTAAGAGCATTGGTCAAAACCGGAAACGGTGCAAAGGTAACACCTATCGTCGATGATTCTGTTGTCATCGATTTTAAGCCAGGAAGCGAGCAAGCGTCTCCAGATTTAGTAAGGTGGTTGGGTCAGAAGAATCTATCCAATGATGAACGAGTAATGCGGCTTAAAGAAGGGTATGAAAACTCAATTTGTCGAAAAAGAGTGATTAAAAAACCTTAACGAGTTGCTTAAAAGAAACTGCTGGTCTCTGTGATAATTCTATCATTTGCAGGTATATCAAAGAAGGAAGCACAGTAAGTGTCATTGGAGTGGTTCAGAGAAACGAAAACGTGTTAATGATAGTCCCAACGACAGAGCCATTAGCTGCTGGTTGGCAATGGAGCAAGTGCACATTCCCTGCAAGTCTTGAAGGAATTGTGTTGAGATGCGAAGATTCATCGAACGTAGACGCAATTCCCGTCTAGTGCAGATAGTAGTAAGTCTCTTTCTTCATCTCCCACGGTTGGTAGACGAAAATCTCACTGTTTCACTTCGGCTTCATTAATATTTTTCATGAAATCTGAAATGTGTTCTTGGTTGGTGGCTTTTCGCTCTCTACTCTACTGATGATGATTCCTTTGGTTGGTGGTTTTATGGTAGTGTTTTTTTTTTCTTTTTTCTCTCTCTACCTTTAATATTTCTTATTTTTTATATCGAGTTATTACATTAGGTTGATGATTATGATGGATGTGGATTACTTTTCTATGACTTAATTTGTGTTTTATGGTTTGTAATTGTAAAGCTCTTCTAGTTAAATTTTTTCGACCAAACTTGTGTCCTAATATAAATGCCCTTATCTTTTTGGTTTGGAATGCAATTGACCTGTCGTTGCGCGCTGAAGTTTGGCCAAATGTGAATTGTGTATTTGTGTTTTATTAATTTCTAATTATAGATTCCTCCTCCACCAAAAGTTGGATATATAGTAAAGCTACTTCTTCCAAATACAAGCAAAAAAATCATCTCATCGCTCAAAAAAAGATTGGATGGCACAACACCATATTGGCTAATTACAAACTCATGAATACTTTACTTAACTTCATAAACTCACAAAATTTATTAGCAACATTTTGAGATCTAAATCCGGAATTTGCTGAGCTTGGACACAGTAGAGAAGATGTTTTGATTCAACGAAACTTGACGAATTTCAAATACGGATAAACGAGTCTTGACCCTATTAGTAATGATAGAGAGTTACAGCTTCCTGTGCCAAAAACACACTTTTTTATCATAATGTGGGGGAAGAACCAGAAAATATATAAGCTTTCTTATAACTTTGCTGTTGAGATAGATTTCACCAAATGTAATGTTATTTGAATGAAAGAGATCTTTTCACCCTCCAATCCATCATGCGCCGCTTGCGTAAAGACGGGTCCATTCCTTAGCTGCGCAGATAGTTCACAGGGATGATGTGTGATACCAAAACAGGGTTTAGAAATAAAACAAGAGTAACGAGTTAAGTTCAGAGTTCATGATTTAAATCACATTACCTGTCTCCACAGCTTCTGCCTCATTACTCTTCCAATGCTTAGCGATGTTCTCAGACAATGGATCATCAGGGTTTGGTGCACTCAGAAGAGCTTGAATACTTTTTCAAGGACAAGACATCAATAGAACAAGAAAGCAGTCATGCCTCAAGAAGCCTATGGTTTGTGGCGGAGAGAATCTAATGTAATCAACTCATATACCTTAAGAGCACTGTTCGTATTTGTAGTGCAGGGCTCCATTTGTCCTTCAGAATATCAAGACAGATTCTTCCGAGCTGTACATGCAAATAGACAAGTTTAGGAACATGTATTTGGTTTTGTGAACGTAAAAGGAAAACAGATGGAGTTAGATCAGACCTTATCAATGTTAGGATGGTATATCTTGGTGAGAAACCTAACCTGTTCCAAATAGCCCGCGAGAATTAGAGTATAGAAAAATGCAACTATCTACACAACCCATTTTCATTCAAATCAAATGTAAAGACCTGCATATACTAGCCTATACAAAAAGAGAAACAATGACAAGAAATGCAACATTACATTCGGGTCTGTCATAATCCAGCCAGAAGCACCGTTCTCAGAGATCATTTGGTGCATTTGCAAATATCACAACAGGTAAATTTACTTAATAACTAGAGTCTTATAACTGGCCCTGCTCATATTCAAGTCACTATCGGATTCGAAGAAAGAAAGCATAACTTCATAACATGAACTTTTTCTTAAAAGGAAACATAGGAACTCAAAACCAAGTAACTTACCTTGGGAGCTGCCATAGGGTATTCTTCAGGCAAAAAGAGCTCCAACTTGAAAACTCCTCCTAGAAAATGGAATGAAGCAAATGATTGGCATGATTTAAAGGAGAAAGAAAAGTACAAGTTTAACTCCGCATCTATTACGCAGCAGCACAAGGAAACAAATAATAAAATCTAGTACAATTGTACAAGCTCATAATTATAGACATCCCCCATTCTCTCGCTATCTTCTAAACCCAACAATCTACAAGATTAGCAATCATTCCTCGACATAAACATTTTGAAACCTCAAAGCAAGAAACTGAAAATCAGATCACCAGAAGACTATTTCGTTACTTCCAGAAGTAAGAAATCGAAGTAGCATGCAGTGAGGAAGTACTTGAACTCTTTCATAGACATCTAGAAACAGCTACACGAGTGCACTCTTCCATAAGAACAGAATAAGTAGAAACCCCTTATCTAAGGATGAACAACATCGTATTAACATACCTTCATACGGTGATTGCGAAGGACCAAGAACCATAACGTTGAAATAGCGCATATTATCCTCAGATGGAGAGGCACTTATACCGGGAGCTGCAACAATCGATTGAGATGAAACTCCGTTAAAATCAGGTTTTAACTTACTCTACAACCAAATTCAAACTCCGTCGAAGATCGCATTTCGGATCCACAATTCAACCATCAAAATTAATATTATCAGCTGAAATCAAAGAATTTACCCGGTTCACTGAGCAGACGTTGAGTTTCCTATCAGATCACAATGAAAACAAGAATTAGAAAAATTACAAGGACAAGCATCGAAACAGAGATATCAAAATTCGGTGAGTTCTCGCTCAGCCACAGCTAGCTCTTGCTTCGTCGGAATCCAGATCAAACAAAACAAAAAAAAAACTAAAAAGATACAGCGAGAGAGAGAGAGATCATAGAGATTCGCCAAATGGGATCGAAACGAGATTGGAAAACAAACCTTGATGATTCTTCGGGGCAGATTACTGTTGGCCATTATCTCGCGCTGCCTAATTCGATCGTTCAGATTCAGAGTTAGGGTTTTTGAGAAAGAGAGAAGATTCGCACGCCGATAATCGAGAACACTTCGTCGTCTGTCGAATCTGACGTGCTCCTCGATGATTTTATTCAGTTTCCCTTCTCTACCTTTAAAATTCTCCACTGGAAATAGTAATAGA
The DNA here is from genome assembly GCA_020283515.1 of Alliaria petiolata. Classification (NCBI taxonomy): domain Eukaryota; kingdom Viridiplantae; phylum Streptophyta; class Magnoliopsida; order Brassicales; family Brassicaceae; genus Alliaria; species Alliaria petiolata. Next base: position 3,292,111 of record JAHZTW010000003.1, on the reverse strand, counting down.
TAATAGCTATTATTTATTACATATTCTCCCGAAATGTTTGTTTATTTACTGGCCCCTAAATTTTTATTTATCTATCTAAATTTCCTATATTGTTTATAAATTACATATATTTCCCGTGTTTTGTTTTTTTATTTCTTTATTTTTCGTTCCCTCTCCCTCTATTCTTGTTTACTACGGACATACACGTCTTGTTGAATTACAAACACGCAAAAACTTCAGGGATCAAAGTTGATGCGGAACTTATGTATATGAGTATATCGCTCACTCAATAACAAGTTAAATGCGGAACTTTGTCAATAAAAACGGAATCAAAAGTGTTTCGGAGCTCAAATGAAACAAAACATTTTGATTTGAAAGCTTACAAAATTACAAACATTTATCGGATAAACCTTAAAACCGAAATTCTACTCCCAACACCCAAAGAATGCAGCCCAACAGCTGATCTGAATAGAAATGAAAACCATGAAAGCCCATTAGATTCTAGGCCCATATTTATTGATGTGCTGTGTAATAACCAGGCTCAACAATGAGTAGTAATGATTAAATGTGGTTACAAGTTGGCACATGGTCCCAGAATAATAATAAAAAGTTTGCCAATAAATTTATAAAAAAAATTAAAAAAACGAGCCGTCGAATAAGACCTGTCTTACGGGGACCCGCACGCTGACAAGCCGCCGGATTGGGACACACATGAACAGAAGAGATCCGATCTAGAGCATAAAGATTTCTCTATCCATTGTCCGTTTATTTTTGTAAAGCACCTTCAACTTTCTTTATTAACAAGTGGTTAAAATTATGAACGATTATTATCTTGACAAGGATAATAGCTAACCTCAAATTGCATGTCTTTGAATCATATCACTCTAAAATAATAATCGTATGCGACGAGAGAATCGACAATGAGCATCTTCCCGATGGCGCATAGTTAGAAAGTGGTTGGTCGGTCCCACCCATATGCGTGATTTATTTCTTTGGTTTCAATACGCAGCGCTCGTTAGCATTGAGGTTAAGATAAGCTATCTATTCGACACAAAACCAGCAAAATCAATAGATTACAGCTAAACAAAGACCAAAAAGTCGTTCCAAATACTCTTTAAATATTTTAAAACCAATCAAACAAAGACCTTTTGGCTCGAATAAGTAGAAGCTCGCCATGTATACCCAAAACACACCAAAATCCATCAAGCACAACATTACCTACAAAAAATGAAATTCTCAATCACATTAGCTCTATGTTTCACTCTCTTCGTTTTCTTGATCGGAGCACAAGCGAAAGTCCCCGTCGACGAGCAATTCCTAGTGGTCAACGGAGGAGGCTACACCGATTACAGTCCGATCGAATATAATCCCGACGTACGTGGCTTCCAACCTTTCAGCGACAATTTCCGCCTCTGTTTCTACAACACAACCCCAAACGCGTACACTCTCGCCCTAAGAATTGGAAACAGAGCTCAAGAATCCACTCTCCGATGGGTCTGGGAAGCCAACAGAGGCTCACCGGTCAAAGAAAACGCGACATTGACTTTCGGAGAAGACGGAAACCTCGTACTCGCCGAAGCCGATGGTCGCGTGGTGTGGCAAACAAACACGGCTAATAAAGGCGTCGTGGGGATCAAAATCTTGGAGAATGGCAATATGGTAATATACGATTCCAACGGGAAATTCGTATGGCAGAGCTTCGACTCTCCGACCGACACGCTTCTCATCGGACAATCACTAAAACTCAACGGCCGGAACAAGCTCGTTAGCAGACGGTCACCATCGGTCAACACAAACGGACCGTACAGTCTCGTGATGGAAGCCAAGAAGCTAGTTTTGTACTACACGACAAACAAAACTCCGAAACCAATCGCCTATTACGAATACGAATTCTTCACTAAGATCACTCAGTTACAGTCTATGACCTTCCAAGCCGTGGAAGATTCCGATACCACGTGGGGTCTACACATGGAAGGTGTCGACTCTGGTTCTAAATTCAACGTTTCAACGTTCCTCTCACGGCCGAAACACAACGCGACGTTGAGTTTTATTCGGTTAGAATCAGACGGAAACATCAGAGTTTGGAGTTACAGCACGGCAGCGACTGCGACGGCTTGGGACGTGACATACACGGCGTTTACTAACGACGATACAGACGGTAACGACGAGTGTAGAATCCCTGAGCATTGTTTGGAGTTTGGTTTGTGTAAGAAAGGTCAGTGTAACGCTTGTCCTAGCGGGATGTCTGGTCTCAAATAATTAATCCAACGAAGCCTGCAACTTTTGCCGCACCGAAACATGGAAAAAGCTCTCGAGGAGAACCGCTGGTTCCCCCTGGCGGGCCATGCTTCCGCCTTGAATCCCGCGCTTGCTGCCTCCGGCGGACATCTCATCCGTGCTCCTCCTCCCCCTGACCCACCTGACCCTCCATCCCAATCCTCTCTTGCTCAATTCCCTCTTCTCTCGGCTACTTCAACTGTTCCACCTCGCAAAAATAGGTCACGAATTTCTCCACCTTCGGGGACTGTGATCTCGTCTGCTCCGGTTGGATCTGACTCTCCTGCCACTGATACAATCATGTCTTTGGAAGAAAGTTCCCCCAGACCACCCCGGGATACTGGATCTGCTATCAGATCTACAAAAAGTACTGTTGAGAAATTCACTATTCTTGCCCCAAAGAGTAGTTCTCCCCTAATCACAAATACGGCTGCTGCTAAACCTTCCTCCATTGGTAAAGCTTTGCAGAACCCGGAAATTACCAAACCCACCACTAATGTCCCCACCTTTGTTTCCCCGAACCTAGCCAGTTCTGATTCTCCCTCTACCCCTGTTCAAAATCAAACCCTTAACTCTTCTTCACAGCCTACTTGGGCGCAGAAAGCGAAAAAAGAGGTCGATAGATCTCTTAATCGACTAGCGCCAACAACTACTTCCCCTGAAGGTAAACCGCGTGTCCTCGTACCTGATGTTGTGTTTGAAAGAGGTGCTGAGTTACACAGAGAATACGTCATTGGCTCTTTCCTCGGCAAAATGCTTGATTACGGTCCAATCAAGAGTGTCCTAAACCACATGTGGGGAAAAGGATCAAAACTTGAAATCCACCTCCTGCCGATAAAGCGCTCAATGTTAGTAAGAGTACCAAACGCTTTCATTAGATCAAAGATTCTGGAAAAAAGATTATGGTATGTTGGCTCCTCCATGTTTCATGTCTCTCAGTGGGGAGCATCAACAGCTACAGTCACTCCCGAGATCGTATCCATTCCTTTATGGGCTCACCTGAGAGGAGTTCCGTTCGACCTGAGAACCAAAGAAGGACTGAGTCTGGCTGCAGGACTGGTTGGAGAACCTAAGGAAACAGATGATTATACAAAAAACATCACAAGTCTTAATGTTGCACACGTTAAGGTGGAAGCAGACCTAACCAAACCGCTTCCTTTCTGTGGTGAGCTAATACGGCAGAATGGTGAGATAATCAACATCGATATTGACTACCTATGGATCCCTCCATCTTGCTCAAACTGCAATGAGATAGGCCATATCAAAAAGAACTGCATAAATGCTTCAGCAAAACTCAGAAAGGAATCGGATTGTGCTTCTCAAGAAGTTACCGCTACAGCTGTTGCCCTGGTAAATGAAACTCCAAGAGTTACTCTGCCTGTCTCTAGTGATTTGGTAAATGAAACTAGTAAAGTTACTCTGCCTCTCGCTCTGGACTTGGTAAATGAAACTCAGAAAGTTACTCTGCCATTCACTCAAGAATCGGTAAATGAAACTCCTAAAGTTACCCTTCCAGTCCACTCGATTCTGGTAAATGGAACTGGTAAAGTTACTCTGCCAGGCGGCAGCGACTCTTCGGGACCGACTTCCCCTCTGAATAGCTCCATCACTGACTCGACACTTGTTCACACAAAAGTTACCCTGCCACTAGATTGTGAGTTGGCAAATGGAACTTCTTTTGGCTCTCCTCTATCTCCTGTTTCTCCAGTTACTAAAACCCTTCCCCAACCCCACCCTAATCCCCTTGAAACACCTCTGAAAACAACCTCTTCCCTTTCGATCACTATGGGCAATTCTACTTCGCCAATAGTCATTAATCAAGCTTCCACTTCACAAAATCCACCCACAATTCAGTTCTCTTCATCTGCAGCTGAAGCAGCTTTTGTATTTGGCCTCCCGGCCACTTTGCCCCCCTCTTTTGGGTCTTATGTAACCACAAACCAAGCTAATCTTCTAAACTCACCCCTAATTACTTTACCCCCAGCTTTGGCAGACCTTACCTCCACCACATATTTTGGACCCTCCTATAAGAAATCTCAGAAAAAACTACCTATGCCTCAATCTCTTTTGTGCCCTCCCACTACTCATTATGAGTTAACTCTTCCGCTTTCAGGGAACCCTCTTGAAAAAGGGGATTCTCAAAAATCTTCTTAATGAGTGCTAAACTCTTTTTTTGGAATGTTCGGGGTTTCAATGACCCGATTAAACACCAGCCTTTCAGCCAATGGCTTAGTTTATATCAGCCTATTTTTGGTACACTATTGGAGACTCACATAAAGGAAAACAACTTGAACCAAGTAATGAGTCGAGCTTGTCCGGGATGGAGCTACTCATCAAATCATACGTCTGATGAAGACGGTCGTATTATCTTGATCTGGAAACACCCAGCGACTGTTCGGAACATCCACCAATCAAGGCAAACTCTCACCTGTGAAGTAATGATCTCAAGCAGTATTAGATTTTACTACACAGCTGTCTACGCATCAAATTCACATAATGAAAGAACAGACCTCTGGGTAGAGCTGGTCAACTTGCAGCAATCTTTGTCCCTACACTCTTGCCCTTGGATGATTGGAGGAGATTTCAATCAAATACAACATCCTGCAGAACACTCAGGCTCTTCAGTCAACTCCTTCACCAGTGAAATGATTGAGTTCCGAGATTGTCTACTTCAGTTGGGAATTTTCGATTTGCGGTTTAATGGCTCCTACAATACATGGACCAATAATCAGCCAGCAACACCGATAACGAAAAAACTAGATCGTATGCTGGTTAATCAAGGATGGATCTCTCACCTCCCAAATAGTATGGCCACCTTTCTGCCCCCGGAGTTCTCAGACCACTGTCCCTGTCTAGCTGACCTATCAGTGCCTTTACCGCGAGCTGGAACAAAACCGTTCAAATTTTTCAACTACCTAACTAAACACCCAAACTTCCTGAGCACGGTTGAGGAAGCTTGGATTCAAGCCGGAAGCATCGCAACTACTCTTGCTGAGCTTAGCTGGAAGCTGAAATCGATAAAAAACACTCTAAACACTTTAAATAGAGATAATTTCTCAAATATTCAAGAGAGGGTGATTTTAGCTAACACTTTGTTAAAAGTTGCGCAGGTTAACGCTCTCCAAATGCCAACGCCAACCAACTTCCAATCAGAGAGAGATCTACATCAAAAATGGGAGTTCCTTAGATCAATTGAGGAGGCTTATTTCAGGCAAAAATCAAGAATAATATGGTTAAAAGAGGGTGACCACAACACCTCTTTTTTCCAAAGGGTCGCAGCGGTCAGAGCGGCCTATAACTCAATCCGATCATTCACGTTACCTTCGGGTTTGTTAATCATGGATCCTTTGCTGATGAGTGAACATGCGGTGGCCCATTTCAAAAGTATTCTAGCCCCGGCTGTATTGTTACGTCCGATTGTCCTGCCCTCCTGGTTCCAAGAGCTCTCAGATTTCTCATGTACTGATGCCCAGAAATCTCAGCTGGCGTTGATCCCTTCATCTTCAGAGATCTCTCGTTCAATCCTCAAGCTCAACCCTCACAAAGCTCCGGGTCCGGACGGACTAACGTCTGGTTTTTTCAAAGCTTCTTGGGGCCTTCTAGGCCAGGAAACAATCACAGCAGTGACTAAGTTCTTCCAGACAGGGTTCTTGCCGTCAGCAGTAAATGCAACAATCCTTTCTCTCATTCCAAAGCATCCAGGTGCCTCCAAAATCACGGACTACAGGCCAATCTCGTGTTGCTCGACATTATACAAGTCCATTTCCAAGCTCCTCGTCTCAAAGCTGAAGCCTATACTGCCAGGACTGATCCTCCCGAATCAAACAGCGTTCGTCAAAGGACGCCTTCTTGTGGAAAATACGATTCTGGCAACAGAATTAGTGAATGGTTATCATAAACAAAATGGCCCTAAGAGAGTAGCATTGAAGGTGGATATAGCTAAAGCATTCGACACTCTAAACTGGGACTTCGTCATCACATGTCTTGCTACAATCAATGTGCCTCAAGTCTACTTGAATTGGATCAGAGCTTGCATTTGCACACCCAACTTCACAATTGGATACAATGGGACTGTCAAGGGCTACTTCAGAGGAAAAAGGGGACTAAGACAGGGAGACCCCCTATCCCCCTATCTGTTTGTGATTGCTATGAATTGTCTATCGCTACTGCTAAACAAGGGAGCAGAAGAAGGGAAGTTCAAATATCACCACAAATGCAAAAAAACTAAACTTACCCATCTCTGCTTTGCTGATGATCTTCTGATCTTTATGGATGGTTCTCTGTCGTCAGTTCAAAATGTCCTAGAGATCCTCCGCCAGTTCGAAGTGCGCTCAGGCCTCGCTGTCAGTGTCCAAAAGACGTCTTTCTTCTCATCTGGCCTGTCAGAAAGTGAGATTCAATCAATTGCAATATCCACGGGTTTGACAATAGGTAGCCTACCTATTAGGTATCTTGGAGTCCCTCTATGCTCAAAAAAGTTCACTTACCAACTGTGCCCCGCTTCTGCAGCATGTCAAAGGAAAAATAAATTCATGGAGTGCTAAATCTCTTTCCTATGCGGGGAGACTGCTGCTTTTGAACACGGTGATTACAGGGATTACAAACTTCTGGTGGTCGACTTTTGTTCTGCCTAAAGCCTGTATTACGCAAATAAACTCGTTATGTAGTGCTTACTTATGGAAAGGAACCACAGAAGATCACCACTCAGCAAAAGTATCTTGGAAAACAGTCACCTTATCAAAGGAAGAAGGAGGTTTAGGGTGTAGAGATTTGCTAACCTGGAACCGAGCTTGCACGATCAAATTGATTTGGCTTTTGTTCTGTAACTCGGGGTCTATATGGGTGGCCTGGTTTAAAAAGGAGATTCTTCAGGGGTGTCTCAGCAATTTCTGGACTCTGAAGACACAGCAAAAGAACTCTTGGTTAGCCAACAAACTTCTCAAAGTAAGAGACATCGCTTATAATTGGATCAAAGTAAGACTGGGAAATGGTAGACAAACCCGTTTCTGGACAGATAACTGGACGCCGTTCGGTAAGCTGCAAAACTATCTCATTCAAGGGGGCACAAGAAGGATGGGGATCTCTCAATCAGCAACTGTGGGCTCGCTTTTCAGTGACGGGATTTGGGCTCTTCCACCCGCAAGATCGGAAAATCAAGTCAATTTCCAAATTTTCCTCTCTACAATCCAACTATCGGATGCAGAAAATACTTACTCTTGGGAAGTGGATGGCACAAGTTGGGAACGGTACTACACAGGAAAAACATATAATCTATTAAAGGACCATGCTTTGCCGGTCGCGTGGAAACCGATTGTGTGGAACGCAAAAGGTATTCCAAAACACAGCTTTCTCACTTGGCTTTTTGTGCTAAATAGAAGTCCTACAAAAGAGAGAATTCTGGGTTGGGGGCTGAACGTGGATCCGATTTGCGTCCTGTGTAACGGAGCAAATGAGTCCAGAAACCACTTACTGTTTGATTGCCCTTTTAGCTGGTCAATTTGGAGAATCGTTGCTTCTCGATGCGGTGTCATCCCTTCCCGGAACTGGGATTCCACGATCTCCGACTTGTTGCAACTTCGTGGCTCAAAGGCAAGAAAGAATCTTGCCCTCATCGCTTGGCAGTCATGCATCTACAGCATCTGGACAGAAAGAAACGGAAGAATCCATAGAAAGACCTTCAGATCTACGGCTTCAATTCTTTCTTCCATTGATTCTACGGTTAGAAACAGATGCTCCAGTCTTAGAGATCAAAGTCCCTCTTAAGCTTCCAAAATGATTCAACTATGGTTCTCCTTGGCTTAAAATCCCTAACTGTGAGAGCATATCTCGGCAACTCGCTTCGACTTACCCCGTCACAATTTACTTCTCGGTTCAATTGTTTTCTTTTCATGTTAATGGGCTTCAAATAGTTAAATATGGGCTACAGACCCAAATACACTAAGGCTTGGCTGGCTTGTATTTTTTTTATTCTCTGCAATTAATTTGAAAAACTTTGGTCAAAAAAACGCTTGTCCTAGCGACAAAGGGCTTCTTGGTTGGGACGAGACTTGCAAAACTCCGAGCCTCGCAAGTTGCGATCCCCAGACGTTTCATTATTTCAAGATCGAAGGAGCTGATTGCTTTATGACTAAGTATAAAGGTGGCTCGTCCACGACGGAGAAAGCGTGTGGGGACAAATGTACGAGAGATTGTAAGTGTTTAGGGTTCTTCTACAATAGGAAGAGTTCAAGGTGTTGGTTGGGTTACGAGCTCAAGACATTGACTAGAACCGGAGATTCTTCGCTGGTTGCTTACGTCAAGGCTCCTAATGCTAACAAGAAGTCAGTTCTCTGAGGTGTGAAAGTCGTATATGAAAGTATTATGTTGTCTTTTAATAAGGTCAACTTTCGTTTGTGTAAACTTTTGTTTTTAAAAACGGTGTATTGATTCTCGAGCTACATCGTAATAAAGTGAAGTTAATGAAATGTATGAATCAAATTCAGATATGTAAATTTGAAATTAATTGATGCTTTGTTGTCACTTGTCAGTAACGCACAAGAGCCCACGTGCACGCAATACAGTATTTCGCATGTCAAGCAATTGTGGAACTGAAAATATCTACGTAGCTTCAAAATTGAAAAAGTCCAAGAAGGGGGTGTATATTAGCGAATTTACTTCAAGAAAACAAATAACAATAAACATATTTTAATATTAAATATATTATTAATTTAAATTAAGAATTTTTTTAATTTATATCATCCCAATGGAGACACTTAACTTGAGTGTCTTAAAATTTTATAATAATACAAAAAAAATTTGATTTTTGAAAAAAGAAAAAGAAAATATGATTAAAAAAAAAACAAAAAAAAACAGAATATATGACGAATCGTGTCGTGACACGTGTCATAAGACACCATAAAAAGAGGATTTTAAATAAGACAATTTTCTTCCACACCCAAGTGTTACCATGTCATTATTTTTTTATTTTTTTTCTTTTTCTTTTTGAATTTAAGACACTCAAGTGTTTCTATTGAGATCGTCTCATTAGATAGTCCGTATTGTTCATAAGATCTGCTCAGTCAACACACGGGTTATTACAAAATACATAGGCATATACAGTATACATAAATATTTTTCCGTTAAAGAAAAAAATAAATATAGCCTTATTAGATAGTTCATTATTTCTTCTAAATGATCCCGATTGCAACCTCCTATCGCTTTAGTTGATAGCTTTTGATTAAAAACAAGTCGACTTGCAAGTTGCCAGGTGGAAGGTACCCTTTATAGTTTATAGCCATAAAGCAAATGCAATTGATTGCATGAAAACAGAAGTACATAAGTAGTTTATAGAATGTTGCACAAAAAACAGTTAGTTTCTCTACCTCGTCTGGAGACTATGCATTTAGGGATGGTCTAATGGATACGTGTACTGTGTACTTTCATATATTAAAATGGAAAAGCCATTACTTGGCCCCTCGTATCGTATTTTCATGAAGGGTGCGCAACTTTTATGTTTTATTACAAATTGATAACAACACAATCTATGTGCTCTTTTTTTACAAAACTAAACCCACGGCTTTGATGCCTTTTCAAGTCGAAAACCACAAATCCAGGTCATATACGACGGTTACGTGATGTGTTTTATAAATTCAAGGGGAAATATATTATAAGACGGAATCTCGAAGGTTATGATAAAAAAAAAAAAGGATCCCAACAAAATAAAAAAATCTATCATATACTTGTGACAAAATAAATTATAATGATATATTCAGAAAACTGTACTACTGTCTATGGCGAGAATTATTCGAAAGGAAAACCTTAGCCAGATTTTAAAAACAACTACAGATGATTAGTAGTAGTATAATAAAACCAAAATTGATGATTCTGAGTGGTCGCCAGTGTTACATGTACATAATAGACACAAAATCCTATCAAATCGAAAAATTAATGTTTCTGGGGAGATTCGAGATTGCCGACAGTACAAACCCAATAATTTTGGTAACGTTGATAATTTGTCAGCATTTATTGTACATGCTTTTTGATATATGCGACGGACAGATCTAAAAGCATCCGAGAAGCGGAGAAATGCGTGTACTAAGGATAACCGAACACCTCAGTACCACAAAACCTGTTTGTGCAACCATCACAATCAGCCTCACAGTAGTGTTTTGATTTTTTTTTCTCTTAAATAACAGATCCTAATAGTTTTTTTTTGACATCAACAGATTCTAATAGTTTTGGTGTTGGACATTTGCTTAAAGCTGACGTGAATTTAGCATTATCTACAATTCTACTACGTTCTACGCGGTTCAGTTTTTATCTTTTTTCTTCTGTCAAAAAGGACACTAAACAATTTATCTTTATATCTGAACAATTTCATGAGATTAACATACAAAATAGGAATATTCGGATAGGCAAACCTTATCCAAATTATAAATCAGCCGTCGGCCACTGTACAGCACAAATATCACTGATATGTAAGTCAAGTCGCAATATGCAACTTTGACTTTTCAAACGAATACAGCCAATGGCTCAAAGTAACGAACATGTATATATATACACCCACAAACCCATCGTTTTACAAAATATTATCTCACTCCGTTACTAAATCTCAAACAAAGAAAGAGTAATCATCATCAATCATGCTTCGATTTGTAATCCTAGCACTCGCCATTGCCACCGTTTCGGTGGTTGTAGCGCAAGTCCCTCCTGAGAAACAATTCAGAGTCGTCAACGAAGGCGAATTCGGCCAATACATCACCGAGTACGACGCGAGTTACCGATTCATCCAATCACCGAACGCGAGTTTCTTCAGATTCCCATTCCAGCTCTTATTTTACAAAACTACCCCTGGCGCCTACGTCTTAGCTCTCCGAGTCGGACTCAGGCGTGACGAGTCACTCATGCGCTGGATATGGGACGCAAATCGCAACAGCCCCGTCGGAGAAAACGCCACGCTCTCACTCGGCCGCAACGGCAACCTCATACTCGCTGAGTCAAACGGCCGAGTCAAGTGGCAGACCAACACAGCCAACAAAGGCGTCACCGGATTCGAGATACTGCCCAACGGCAACATCGTACTACACGACAAAAACGGCAAGTTCGTTTGGCAGAGTTTCGAACACCCCACCGACACACTCCTCACCGGCCAATCCCTGAAAGTTAACGGAGTTAACAAACTCGTTAGCCGCAAATCCGACATGGACGGCTCAGATGGTCCGTACAGTATGGTGCTGGATAACAAAGGCTTAACCATGTACGTCAACAAAACCGGTCAGCCGTTAGTATACGGAGGATGGCCGGATCACGACTTCCGCGGCACCGTCACGTTCGCCGTTACAAGGGAATTCGACAATTTAACGGAGCCGTCAGCTTACGAGCTCCTCCTAGAACCCGCACCACAACCCGCTACGAATCCGGGTAATAACCGCCGGTTACTCCAAGTCCGACCCATCGGAAGCGGAGGCGGAACAATAAACCTAAACAAAATAAACTACAACGGAACAATTTCGTATCTAAGGCTCGGATCCGATGGGAGCCTCAAGGCCTTCTCGTAATTCCCTCCCGCGTCGTATCTCAAATGGGAAGAGAGTTTCTCTTTCTTCTCCACTTACTTCGTCCGTCAATGTGGCTTGCCGTCGTTTTGCGGCGATTACGGTTACTGCGATCGCGGGATGTGCATCGCGTGCCCTACACCAAAGGGATTGCTCGGATGGAGCGATAAATGATCAGCACCCAAAACGACACAATTTTGCAGCGGAAGCAAGGGTAAAACCGTAAATTACTATAAGATAGTCGGCGTTGAGCATTTTACTGGGCCGTATGTTAATGAAGGACAAGGCCCAACTTCTGTAAACGACTGCAAGGCCAAGTGCGATCGTGACTGCAAGTGTTTGGGTTACTTTTACAAGGAGAAGGACAAGAAATGTTTGATCGCTCCTCTTCTTGGTACACTCATCAAAGACGCCAACACTTCTTCTGTTGCTTACATCAAATATTAGTGTCTTCTCTGTAGATTCATTTACCGAACCCGTCCTTTAAGTGATTTTGATAATCTGTGTCTGTGTGCATGCTTGTAAGTTGTAATGATTCACCGCCTAATAAACGTATGACTTTAAAAAAACTAAAAGCCTTTAATTTGACATTATTTACTATCTATATGTATACCATTGACAATCAAAGTTCAATGGGATTTGAGAGTTTGCAGAGTTCGGTCTCAGACATTGGTGCTTGACAACAAAGTTTTGGTCATGTACGTTAACAAAACAGGCCAGCCGTTGATATACGGTGGATGGAGAAACATAGACTTTCGCGGCTCCGTTACGTTTACCGTTAGACGCGAGTTCGAAAATTTAACGGAGCCGTCAGCTTATGAGCTTCGTTTAGTACCGGGTCCACAGCCCAATAACAAGAGTGGATTCGGGACGATACACCCTAAGGCCATGTTCAACGCAAAGAAACCCACTAGGGTTTCCTAAAAAAAATAATTAATAAATGGCCTCACTCATATGGCTATGTGGGCCCATTTCCGGTCGAAGCTTTCACGCATCTTCACGACACGACGACAAAAGCTTAATTTTCTGACAGGTGGCATTTAAGAACCGATTCTTAAATGCCTTATTTAAGGATCGATTCTTGTTTATTAAGTTAATTTTCATTTATTTTAATTCTTAAATATGCTAAGAAACCTAGTTAAGAAGCTGCGTTGAACATGACCTAAACAAAATCAATTACAACGCAACGATGTCGTATTTAAGACTTAGATCCGATAGGAGCTTTAAAGGCATCTCGTATTACGATCCCGCCACGTATCAAGTATGGGAAGAGTCTTTCTCCTTCTTCTCGCGATATTTCGTTCGTCGGTGCGGCTTGCCGAGTTATTGCGGAGATTTTGGATACTGCGATGACGGGATGTGCGCCGCGTATCCGACCGACCCCCCAAGAGATTGCTTGGAGTGGAGTCGAACTTGCTCGCCGCCCGAAACGACTCAGTTTGTAGAAACAAGAATAAAGCCGTAAATTATTATAAGATTGGAGGTGTGGAGCATTTTACTGGGCCGTATGTTGACAACGGACAAGGCCCAACTTCAGTGAGCGATTGCAAGGCGAAGTGTGATCGAGATTGCAAGTGTTTGGGCTTTTTCTACGAACAGAAGGAGAAGAAATGTTTGACTGCTCCTCTTTTGGGTAAACTCATCAAAGAAGTCAACACCTCAATTGGTTACATCAAGTATTAGAGTTCTCACGAAATTTATCAGCATTATATATATATTGCGAGCGATTCATGATTCACTATAAAAACTAAGCGATATATATCATCATATAATCTTCTTTTGTGTTTATTTTCCAACAAAGTAATTAGTACATAAGTAAAATACTCGTTTAATGGCGATCCAATTATACTCATTTCCCTTTGCACAATATGCAACTAATGCCTTTCATTAATAATATCGAGACAAATCGATATTTTTGTACATTTTATATTTTCTGTTAGTTAATGATTTGACTTGACTGCCGTGGGACCACTCTCTAAGCATACGACTACGAGTATTCGACTGATTACTCTGTTGTTTTTTTTTTTTTTTTTGAATGAACAACTTTAAGAAGAAAAAATTAATTTAATAAAATATAGTTTTCAGTGAATTTGGAAGAATCAAAACCTAGGAGAGTAGGTAGCAATGGATTTTACTATAAAATAAGGGAATCCACGAAAAGTTATGCTATCATTTAAACAAAAGAAAAGAACTATTGGATAATGCCCAATTTTATAATTTATATGTAATTTTCTAAGAATGATTGGTCAGTGCCTCATATTAATTCTAATAAAAAAATAGAAAAAAACTGTAGATGACAAAACTTAAAATAAGTAAAAATGCAAGCGTCCATTGCGGATCTTTGGGATTGGGGACCTCCATAGATTTATCTGTCTCGGTCCTATTTGTGAGAATCGTATTTGTTTTGAATATAAAATATAAAAATCAAAGGAGTCGTTTGGGAATTGGACGTACAGTAAAGTCCATTGGGCTTTATTTACGGGCTTAGTACTTTTTAGATCCATCGATATCCGGTTTATCTTAAGGTTTATTTTCATTATATTTACATGCATAAGTAAAAAACGCTTACAACAAAAATATAATCCTTCTTTTGAAGTTCTAATAATATTTTCAGAGAAAACAAAAAAAAAGGAAAAAGTAAACGCTTACAACAAAATATAATATTGCTTTGCTACGTGTATACGTGAATATACTGATATTTCTAATCGAACCACATAATTTGAAAATTTATGCTTAACAAAGAAAAATAAGTGTTTGTGTTATTTATCCTTTCCTTTCACACTATTATTGTTTTCTTTTGTTACACATAATAGGGCGGCAATATTCGATTGATGACAATGATGGCTAAGCTGAATGGAAACATAATTATAAATTTAATGGCAACAAATATTTAAATAAAGTAAATAGTTAACAATACTTAAATGCTAATCGTACAGATTAAAGGATGAGAAAATAATTTGATAGGTCTACCGATGGAAAAAGAAAGAACTAAAGCACTCTCGTAGGTCCCATCTCATGTCTCCCTCATCTGTCACTTAACCTGATATTCCAAAAGATCATCTACATAATTTGCATTTTACTTAGTTAGTTAATTATAATTACATCTACGTTTTACATTTGTTTGGCCTGAAATAATCTCGGCGACTTGACTTCATATATATGTGTATAGTAGTACTGTATAGCTAAAAACAAGCCTAGTAAAATAACGATTTATTCGAGGTTGATTATTTACAGAACACTAGATTTGCTGACAAAAAAAAAAAAAATATAGAACTCTAGCTTTTTAGTCTTTTACCCCTTATTGATTTGATGCTACGTGTGTATCTGTATACATATTTATTCCCATCAAATAATTTACGCAAGAATATAATAAGATTATTTCTAACTAGTGTAGACAAAATTCTAAAGTTTTCCCCCACTATCATTGACATAGTTTCCCTATATTCCTCTTTTCTTCTCCTTCAAAGACCCAAAATACGTACTGAAAAATAAAAAATTACAAAAAAAAATTATGAATCTATCTCTACTAGTCATGTAGTGATCATCATCGATCGTTAAATCAACAAGAGCCGATCGAAGCCATGGCTAGTCCTAGCAACAAAGGCAAAGGCATAGCAGAAGGTTCGTCGTCTCAATCGCAACAGCAACCGCAATCACCAGCTAACCGGCCAGCGTTAAGCCGGTACGAGTCACAGAAACGGCGAGACTGGAACACGTTTTGCCAATACCTGCGTAACCAGCAGCCACCGGTTCACATCTCGCAGTGCGGCTCGAACCACATCCTAGATTTCCTCCAATATCTTGACCAATTCGGAAAGACAAAGGTTCATGTCCATGGATGCGTGTTCTTCGGACAAGTTGAGCCGGCGGGGCAGTGTAACTGTCCTCTAAAACAAGCGTGGGGGAGTTTAGATGCTTTGATCGGACGGCTGAGAGCAGCTTATGAGGAGAACGGAGGGTTGCCGGAGAGAAACCCGTTTGCCGGCGGCGGAATTAGGGTTTTTCTTAGGGAAGTGAGAGATTCACAGGCGAAGGCAAGAGGAGTTCCGTACAAGAAAAGGAAGAAGAAGAAGAAGAGGAATCCTATGAAGAGTCATGATGTTGAAGATGGTACTACGGGGACTAGTAGCTCCAACTTGCCATCTTAGCAAGCAAACAAAAAAAAAACATATAATAAAACAAATGTGGGATTAATTAATGGTAAGCATTTAATTCTCACTATATTTGATCTCTATTAATTACCACGTCTATGATCTATCTGCAATTCTACATATGTATTTGAAATAGATATCGATAGTAAGCTCTTGTTGCAGACTTTAGTTTTATACATACGCCAAACTATATGATTAAAGCTTAAGCTAAGATCATCTTTATGAACATGTGAATAACGAATAGTGAGATATATGGATTATATATAAGTACTTAATGATCTACCTAAATCTTTATCTAGGTTCATTTCATATATATACAATATGTTAACGCATGACGAGATTCATAATCACTTTGTTAGCTTAATACGTCTGTGGGGTTTTATATATGACGAATTGTGACGTATATTCTGTTCACTTTGTTAACCCTAGAGAGTAGATTTACACACACGCGCGCGAGAAAACCTTAGTTCAGCTTAGCTAGGTGTAAGTGTGTATTTATGAATGCCTGCCTATATATACATCTGTTGCAGTAATTCATCATCCATAGATTATAGATTTTATCACTTGTTCTTGGTAACCTAGTTTCTTGCGGTGGGTTCTTTGTTTATGTGAGTTAATTTGCTCATTAAGACGAATTTATATACGCGAAAAAATATGGTGAAATTGTTTTTTCTCATATTTAAAATCTAAGGGAAGTTTCGTACTACTTCTCTTCTTCTTCGGTCAACTCTAATAATCTTGTTAAATCTCCCGGTCTCGTCTTGCTGCTCCATCAAATCGGAACCATGTCCTGGAGAAAACTCATCACTTGTTGTTCAAGAACAGAGAGAACAACATATAACAAATCATCTCGCAGTGAGTTATCATCACTGAAGAACGGAGGATTACTGATGGAAAAACTGATCCGTATAACGAACGGAGACGTCACTCCTTTCTGTATATTCATAGAACTCGAGTTGAAGCAAGCAACCAAAGACTACGATCAAGATCTTGTCTGTCTTCTTGATGCCAACTATAGATTGTTTAAAGGAGTTCTTGAGAACAGATGAACCGTGCTAATCAAGAAGACGAATGATGTTGAAGAGCTCGTGGAATATTGCATAAGGGAAATCGCTATTGCTGCTTACATCAGCACGAACATGAATCTGGTGAAGCTTCTTGGTTGTTGTTTGGAGAGCAAGGTACCTATTATTGTCTTTGAATACGTTTGTGGGAATCTATCTGATCACTTGCAGAAAAAGAAGGAGCTTATCACATGGAGATTCAGGGTCCGTATCGCTGCTCAGGTTGCGGATGCGATTGCATATCTCCACTTAGGGAAATCACGACCTCTGATTCACAGACATGTAACGTGTTACTCGACGAAAATTTAAACGCCAAGTTATTCGATTTCGGACCGTCGCTAGAAGTTCCAGAAGGCGAGACCTCTGTAGAAGCACTACTCGAAGGAACAATAGGGTTTCTCGCTCCAGAATCAGTAGTTACCGAAAGATTCAACGAGAAGACGGATGTTTTCGCATTTGGTGCTACACTAATCAAGATTTTGACTGGAAGAGAGCCTCATGATGTGTTCATTGGAGCATCTTATCATCGGATTAACCAAGACACTACTCCAGTTGGAGACTCTTCTCTCATGTCTGTCTCTTCGTCGACAAGAAGATATCTTTTGCTGTTCTTGAAGGCAAATCTGATAAAGGACGAGAAGCAAAATGCTTTAGAGGCGAGTGCAGAGCTCGCTGCAAGGTGTGTGAAGATATTTCCAGAGAAGAGGCCGACGATAGAAGACGTAGCTAAGGAGCTGAAACAAATCCAGAACATGTAAAGTAGACACATTTCTATTCTTATGATTTATCTTTGACACCCCTTTTTTTCATTGGACGATCTAACTCCATCTATTATTATCTTCTTTTGAAAAACGTCCATTGATCTCCATCTTAATTCGTACCTACAATGTTCTCTACTGTTGAAGCTGTCTAAAAAAAGAAATGGGGGTGAAAACCAATAATTTAGAAGTTCAATGGTAAAAACAGAAAATAGTATATATGTGACAATTTTTAAGAAATAAAGATTTTGAAAAGGCCAAGTGTTCCTCATCGCTTTCAAGGGTTACCTTGTTAAAAAACAGAAAAATGGGAAGTGAAAATATCATATAGTGAAAATTAGGGTTTAACTAGTTAAAAAGGAGTCAGTTGCAGGCAAAAAGAAAAAAAAAAAACTAGTTAAAAAGGAGAAATGAGTGCTTCGTTTGGGGCCTTGTAACATAAAAATGGTGAAAATATTACAAAGTGAAAAGTTCATGGCTTAGCCTGTTAAAAATAGAGATTCTGGGTGAAAATGTTAAAACGTCAAAGTGTTAGGTTTAACTTGTTAAAACAGCAGCGAAAGGGGTTGGAAATATATAAAGTAAAAGTTTAGGGCCTTTAGGCTTTAAAACGCAGTAATTGGTAAATTGTTAAGAAAAAGGGACCTGATAAATGAAAAGTAAACTGTGACAAAAACGGAACTGAAATTCTGCAGCGCCGGAAAATCTTGTCTTTTAGGAGAAAGCGGAAGCAAAGTATGAATCTTTACGACGATGAATCTATGAAGCAGGAGGTAATCTACCTTCACTCGCTCTGGCACCAAGGCCCTCCGACCCGGAATCCTGTCCCCAGCCATAATTTCAATCCGTTCCTCGACCCGGTTCAGAGATCCAGGCCCAATTACATCCCGCCGGCGGATTTGCAGCTTCTCTCTCGCTACGGAGCCGTTGGTCCGCAGATCATATCTAGAAACCCTATTCATGCTCACAATCTCCACAATAACAAGCGTCCGAGGCCCGATTCGGATCGGGAATGGCCCGTGAAGGAACTGCTTCGTTCTCCTCCTACGGGATCTGGATGGCCTGAATTGAAGCCGTGTAAGAAGGCGCGACCTTGTTCGGAGGAGGAGAAAGCGAAATTCGCTGTAAACCAGCTTCAGAGAGATATCCATCGCACCTGTCGCGAGTTCTTCAGCAAAACATCCGGCGAAGAAGACAGCTCCGTCGCTGGCGGAGATGGATCGGATACTGATGATGGAGACGAGGAT
>JAHZTW010000003.1:2967688-3269777 GCA_020283515.1 Alliaria petiolata | reverse complement strand
GGGAAGTTTCGTACTACTTCTCTTCTTCTTCGGTCAACTCTAATAATCTTGTTAAATCTCCCGGTCTCGTCTTGCTGCTCCATCAAATCGGAACCATGTCCTGGAGAAAACTCATCACTTGTTGTTCAAGAACAGAGAGAGCAACATATAACAAATCATCTCGCAGTGAGTTATCATCATTGAAGAACGGAGGATTACTGGTGGAAAAACTGATCCGTATAACGAACGGAGACTACACTCCTTTCTGTATATTCATAGAACTCGAGTTGAAGCAAGCAACCAAAGACTACGATCAAGATCTTGTCTGTCTTCTTGACGCCAACTATAGATTGTTTCAAGGAGTTCTTGAGAACAGAGGAACCGTGCTAATCAAGAAAACGAATGATGTTGAAGAGCTCGTGGAATATTGCATAAGGGAAATCGCTATTGCCGCTTACATCAGCACGAACATGAATCTGGTGAAGCTTCTTGGTTGTTGTTTGGAGAGCAAGGTACCTATTATTGTCTTTGAATACGTTTGTGGGAATCTATCTGATCACTTGCAGAAAAGGAAGGAGCTTATCCCATGGAGATTCAGGGTCCGTATCGCTGCTCAGATTGCGGATGCGATTGCTTATCTACACTTGGGGAAATCACGACCTCTGATTCACAGACATGTGAAGACATGTAACGTGTTACTCGACGAAAATTTAAACGCCAAGTTATTCGATTTCGGACTGTCCCTAGAAGTTCCAGAAGGCGAGACCTCTGTAGAAGCACTACTTGAAGGAACAATAGGGTTTCTCGCTCCAGAATCAGCAGTTACCAAAAGATTCAACGAGAAGACGGATGTTTTCGCCTTTGGTGCTACACTAATCGAGATTTTGACTGGAAGAGAGCCTCGTGATGTGTTCATTGGAGCATCTGATCATCGGATTAACCAGGACACTACTCCAGTTGGAGACTCTTCTCTCATGTCTGTCTCTCCGTCGACAAGAAGAGATCTTTTGCTGTTCTTAAAGGCAAATCTGATAAAGGACGAGAAGCAAAATGCTTTAGAGGCGAGTGCAGAGCTCGCTGCAAGGTGTGTGGAGATAATTCCAGAGAAGAGGCCGACGATAGAAGACGTAGCTAAGGAGCTGAAACAAATCCAGAACATGTAAAGTAGACATATTTCTATTCTTATGATTTATCTCTGACACCCCTTTTTTTCATTGGACGATCTATCTCCATCTATTATGATCTTCTTTTGAAAAACGTCCATTGATCTCCATCTTAATTCGTACCTACAATGTTCTCTAGTGTTGAAGCTGTCTAAAAAAAAAGAAATGGAGGTGAAAGCCTATAGTTTAGAAGTTCAATGGTAAAAATAGAAAATAGTATATATTTGACAATTTTTAAGAAATAAAGATTTTGAAAAGGCCAAGCCTGTTTGTTCCTCATCGCTTTCAACTTTCAAGGGCTACCTTGTTAAAAACAGAGAAATGGGAGGTGAAAATTAGGGTTTAACTAGTTAAAAAGGAGAAAGGAGTGAAAATACTATAAATACAAAGTTTGGGGCTTCGTTTGTCAAACAACATAAAAATGGTGAACATATTACAAAGTGAAAGTTCAGGGCTTAACCTGTTCAAAATAGAGATTCGGGGTGAAAATATTAAAACGTCAAAGTGTTAGGTTTAACTTATTGAAATAACAGAGAAAGGGGTTTGAAACTATATAAAGTAAAAGTTTAGGCGTTAAAATGCAGTAATTAGTAGTAAATTGTTAAGAAAAAGGGACCTGATAAATGAAAAGTAAACTGTGACAAAAACGGAACTGAAATTCTGCAGCGCCGGAAAATCTTGTCTTTGAGGGGAAAGTGGAAGCAAAGTATGAATCTTTACGACGATGAATCTATGAAGCAGGAGGTAATCTACCTTCACTCGCTCTGGCACCAAGGCCCTCCGACCCGGAATCCTGTCCCCAGCCATAATTTCAATCCGTTACTCGACCCGGTTCAGAGATCCAGGCCCAAATACATCCCGCCGGCGGATTTGCAGCTTCTCTCTCGCTAAGGAGCCGTTGATCCGCAGATCATAACTAGAAACACTATACATCCTCAAAAACTCCACAATAAAAAGCGTCCGAAGCCCGATTCGGATCGGGAATGGCCCGTGAAGGAACTGCTTCGTTCTCCTCCTACGGGATCTGGATGGCCTGAATAAAAGCCGTATAAGAAGGCGCGACCTAATTCGGAGGAGGAGAAAGCGAAATTCGCTGTAAACCAGCTTCAGAGAGATATCCATCGCACCTGTCGCGAGTTCTTCAGCAAAACATCCGGCGAAGAAGACAGCTCCGTCGCTGGCGGAGATGGATCGGATACTGATGATGGAGACGAGGATCAGTCTTCAGAGAAAAACGGATCTTCTTCTTCCAAGGAGTTTCAATTTTTGTCGAGTTTGTTCGAAGAGAACGGGAAGCTGAAGGAATTCTATGAGAAGAACACGGGGAATGCAGAATTCTGGTGTCTGGTTTGTGGCGGAACTGGAGAGAAAAGTTGTCGGAAATTCAAGAGCTGTCTGGCTTTGGTTCAGCATTCACTTGCCATTAACAAGACGGATTTGAAAAATCAGCATAGGGCTCTCGCACAGGTTCTTTGCAATGTTCTTGGCTGGGACGTTAACAATCCAGTTGCTTCCAGCCAAAAGGACGCTCAGGTCAGGTTTATTCTATGGATACCTTGCAAGAAGTTAGCTTTGCAACTATTTCATTGATTTGATTGTGTGAATCCAATTGGGATGTTATTGATGATGAAAGATGAGTTTGCTGGATCATTATGGTCTTTGGTAGCTTTTGAATAGTTTTGATCATTCCTAAAAACTTTTCTTTTTCTTCACAGGTATTGGGGGTAGAGGAAGGTGCAACTGAGCCGCCTTCAGACCCAAATAAGCCTCAGGAGAAACAACATGTCATGTCGGTTGATGAACAAGCAAAGACTGCAGTGTTAGAAATGCAACAGAATGCATCAGAGGCTTTGAAAGGCATTTTTGCCAAGGATACTGCTGGTTCAGTTGATGAAGCTGAGGAGAATGGTGATGACACTTTTACTGGGGAGTTGGAGTCAATATCTCGACTCTTCTCAGAGAACATTGAGCTCAAAAGTTACTACGAGAAAAACTGTGAAGGTGGACTCTTTGTCTGTCTTGTGTGCTGTGCTGCGACTGATAAAAAGATGATAAAGAGGTTCAAACACTGTCACGGGCTTGTTCTGCATTCTACTAAAAAGCCTAAAATGAATAAACGAGCTCACAATGCTTTTGCTCGGTTTATCTGTGAACTACTTGGCTGGGAGCTTGATCGTCTTCCACGTAGAGTAGTGAAAGGTGGTGCTCCACTTGTCGAATCTAATGCTAACCAGAAAATTGAGAAGCCATCATCGATGATCGAGGTAAGAATGTTGACAAATAGAAGAACAACTCTTTCTTAATTCTTATCGTTTTATTCACCA
The DNA here is from genome assembly GCA_020283515.1 of Alliaria petiolata. Classification (NCBI taxonomy): domain Eukaryota; kingdom Viridiplantae; phylum Streptophyta; class Magnoliopsida; order Brassicales; family Brassicaceae; genus Alliaria; species Alliaria petiolata. The sequence goes on along the minus strand of JAHZTW010000003.1, from coordinate 3,266,311 downwards.
AGAGAATCGTGGTATCATTTCAGGAACATATGTGCGAAGACAAATCTGATAATCCACAGGACAACAATGAGGCATGCGTTGGTTAATAGATGGTATGCATACATCGTACTTTATCACACCTAATCACATCTTTTTATATAGTTTTTTTTTGCTTTAAGACATTTATCTGGTTGATCGATTGGTTATGTTTGATCAATGAACCAATGTTTATGTTTTCTATACACAGGATGCTAGCATATTCAGTAGCATATTGTTTTCTTATGGGAAATTCAATTTAAAGAGTCAAGATAATCAAACTTATGTATATGGAGGCACTGAATCTTCAGGTACGTACACTAGTCTTTGACATTTCATCAGTTTTCTTATGACTTGCGAGACTTGGTGTACAGTTCTCAAAGACAATGTGTATACCTTGCTCTTGATTCTGAATTTTCATAAAAGACAATGTGTATACCCTGCTCTTGATTCTGAATTTTCATAAATTAAGTATACTCTTCTTTTCTCACTGAGAAATTTGGAGTATTCTAACCAAAATTTCAAGATTAAATTTTAGAGATGTTATAAGAGAAAATGTTGCTAGACATTGATTAAATATATCTGGGACTGTCTCGAAAACACCAAAGATCTGGGGAAAATACCATTACAAATGTGAACTATTTTGTCAATACCAAAAAAGTTTGGGCGTTTTGGAAATACGAAGGGTATTGGAGCGTTTTTTGGAATTACCATAAAGAGATGAGGTGGCATTGAAATATCTGAATCTCGGGGGCGTATTTGTTAATACCAAAATATATGGTGCAGTTTTGAAGATATCAACAGATCTAAGGTGTTTAAGAAATTCTAAAACACCTGGGGTTCTGTTTTGTAAATATGTAAATAAAATAATATATAGCTGAAATTGATCGCTTGATATTTAAGAAAGTTAATTGCCTGTTGGTGTTGGGCTTTTCTGGGCGGACTAGATGGGCCTCGGCCATACTCATGATACCCAAATTTTGATGAATATGTTTTTCACCATTTTAATCAATCGGGCCAGGACGGNAGAGAGAGAGAGAGAGAGAGAGAGAGAGAGAGAGAGAGAGAGAGAGATAACTCGTAATCTTCTTCTTCTTCATTCTTTGCATTCTCTTGATTTTACTTTTTCTGTTACTGGAGATTTAGAGAGTTCGCGGCGAAGAAGAAAGAAGAAAAGACGAACAACAGAGAGAGAGAGACAAAGAAGAAACCGTAAGCTTCTTCTTCTTCCTTCTTCTGCATTATCTTTATTGTGTATCAGAGAAAGCGAAAAGAAAGAAAATACGTTTCTTCTTCTTGTTGTTCGTAATCGTCTTTCTTTAGCAATCTTCTTTCTTTAGTTCGATTCTCGCTTGATGTTTGATAGGTTTTATTTTTACTTAGATGGAAGAATCATCCGAGACAGAGAATCGTGTTTGTCCTATATCCGAATTGCCGGAGGAGGTTCTCATTTTCGATATTCTACAGAGAAAAATCGGACGAAAGACGTAATTCGTTTCTGTGCATTGTCGATGGATTGGAAGCATCTGTGGAAATCCGTGCCTGTTTTGGACCTAGCGTACGCGGATTTCCCGGATTACAAGCGTCTTGTGACATTTGTAGACGCACGTCTGGGTTTGAACAGGGACGATATCGAAAAGTTCAAACTGAAATCATCTTCAGAGATCAGGTACGAGATGAATTGGGACGAGCCCGATGCTGATACCGTGAATCGTTGGATTTCCATCGTGCTGCACCGAAACGTCAAACAGTTGCATATACAGGAGAGAGAATACCATGATTACAGCGAGAAGGTGCTGATACCTCAAAGTCTCTACACATGCCAGAGCTTACAATCTCTTAAGCTTTGTGGCGTGATCATGGAAACACCCAAGAACGTTTCACTGCCTGCTCTCAAGCATCTGAAGCTGGAATCGGTTGAATTTTCTGACGATTTTGCATTAGAATTGCTTGTCTCATCCTGCCCGGTTCTTGAAAGCCTAACACTAAAGAGGGGATTCGCTGTCGATCTGAGAGTGTTCAGAGTCCGCTCTAGATCACTACTCAGATTCACTCTCATTGGGCAAGCAAGAGAGGTCTGGATTGATGCTCCTAGACTTGACTGTCTAAAAGTCGACAATGTTGATGTTATCAGGTTGCATAACACACACTCGATAATGAAGTTGCAAACTGATAGCATCTTCAACGTGAACCGTGCAAATGATTTGGATGTAAAAACTATGGACATTTTCTCTGATTTCCTACTCGGAATCTCCCGGGTCAAAGAGATGCAGATCTCTTCATACACTCTCGAGGTAACATGTACTTTAATTTTTCACATAAGAGAACTTATCAAAACCCCCCTGTGCTTTGACATTTTTTATTTTCTTGCAGGTGATCGGTTTTTACTCAAGATGTAATGCACTTCCTCTATTTCATCAGATGTGTTTCCTTCATGTTCACTTCAGGAACAACAAGTGGAAATCGTTGCCATTTTTTCTTGAGCAATGCCCAAATCTGAAAACAGTATCATTGTCATTGGTATGTTGTTTACCTGCTTTCATATTAATCTCTAATTTGATCACATACTCAACTGGTTTGGTCCTACTTGCAGGGTTTTCCTAAGACTGCAGGGGAGGAGGAGCAAGTTAATGTTTTGTATGCACCTCGACGGCTCCTAACATCTCTCGAGTATGTTAGGATTGTAGAGATAGTAGAGGAGGAGACAGGTTTAGAGCTCGCGAGTTACTTTCTGGAGCACTCTAGCATCCTCAAGGAATTCACAATCCGTTTCAATGATTTCAGACCCTTCATCCGCTGGAAGCTCCTTGGTCTTCCGAAACGCTCTTGTTCGTGCCAAGTTTCCTTTGACTGATTTTATCATTGTTTTTGGGATCTTAGGATGAACCTATATGTTTTCTTCATCGTTTGGGATGATTTTGGTGTTTTAGCACTGGATCCTGGCGAGTTCTGCATAAAAAACCGAATGTTGATGTTTTCTTCATTGTTTGTGATGATTTTGGTGTTTAGCTCTTGATCCTGTCGAGTTCTGAATAAGAAAGGTTCGGTTCCCCCATAAAGAAGAATCTGTCTGTAATCTTTCAAAGAACTCTCTAATTACCATTCCAAGACAGGTTGTGTGTTTATTAGTCTGATGTGATGATTGAAAGCAGATTTGAAAGAAGGATTTATTCGCTTGCTTTATTTGGTGTAATGTAAGTAAAGAAGAAGGAGAGTTGCTCTCAAGGTTACAATACACTAAAACATATCAGCAGTAATATACAACTTTCGCAGAGGTTAGTTCGAAACACTTATGATATTCACAGCATTGTTGGTAGTACTCAGGTTTACAGGCCAACAGATCAGTGTTATTAACCAATGTACTGATCATAGATGAGCCAGAGACACTACCACTTGTTTCATTCAAAAGCTTCTTGAACTTTAGCTTCTACTGTGCTCTCTTTGTCATACTGCACATGAAGAACTAATAAGTACCAAGAAGAGGAAAAAAGTTGCTTGCAAAATTAGGTTTAAGTAGTTAAAATACTATAAATACAAAAGTTTGGGGCTTCGTTTGTCAGTCAAACAACATGAAAATGGCTTAACCTGTTCAAAATAGAGATTCGGGGTGGAAATGTTAGAACGTCAAAGTGTTAGGTTTAACTTATTGAAATAACAAAGGGGTTTGAAACTATATAAAGTTAAAGGTTAGGCGCTAAAACGCAGTAATTGGTAAATTGTTAAGAAAAAGGGACCTGATAAATGAAAAGTAATCTGTGACAAAAACGGAACTAAAAATCTGCAGCGCCGGAAAATCTGGTCTTTGAGGGGAAAGTGGAAGCAAAGTATGAATCTTTACGACGATGAATCTATGAAGCAGGAGGTAATCTACCTTCACTCGCTCTGGCACCAAGGCCCTCCGACCCGGAATCCTGTCCCCAGCCATAATTTCAATCCGTTTCTCGACCCGGTTCAGAGATCCAGGCCCAATTACATCCCGCCGGCGGATTTGCAGCTTCTCTCTCGCTATGGAGCCGTTGGCCCGCAGATCATATCTAGAAACCCTATTCATGCTCAAAATCTCCACAATAATAAGCGTCCGAGGCCCGATTCGGATAGGGAATGGCCCGTGAAGGAACTGCTTCGTTCTCCTCCTACGGGATCTGGATGGCCTGAATCCAAGCCGTGTAAGAAGGCGCGACCTGTTTCGGAGGAGGAGAAAGCGAAATTCGCTGTAAACCAGCTTCAGAGAGATATCCATCGCACCTGTCGCGAGTTCTTCGGCAGAACTTCCGGCGAAGAAGACAGTTCCGTCGCTGGCGGAGATGGATCGGATACTGATGATGGAGACGAGGATCAGTCTTCGGAGAAAGAAGGATCTTCTTCTTCTTCCAAGGAGTTTCAATTTTTGTCGAGTTTGTTCGAAGAGAACGGGAAGCTGAAGGAATACTATGAGAAGAACGCGGGGACTGGAGAATTCTGGTGTCTGGTTTGTGGCGGAACCGGAGAGAAAAGTTGTCGGAAATTCAAGAGCTGTTTGGCTTTGGTTCAGCATTCACTTGCCATTAACAAGACGGATTTGAAAAATCAGCATAGGGCTCTCGCACAGGTTCTCTGCAATGTTCTTGGCTGGGACGTTAACAATCCAGTTGCTTCGAGCCAAAAGGACGCCCAGGTCAGGTTTATTCTATGGATACCTTGAAAGAAGTTAGCTTTGCAACTGTTTCATTGATTTGATTGTGTGAATCCAATTGAGATGTTATTGATGAAAGATGACTTTGCTGGATCATTATGGTCTTTGGTAGCTTTTGAATAGTTTTGATCATTCCTAAAAGCTTTTATTTTTCTTCACAGGTATTGGGGGTAGAGGAAGGTGCAACTGAGCCGCTTTCAGACCCAAAGAACCCTCAGGAGAAACAACATGTCATGTCGGTTGATGAACAAGCAAAGACTGCAGTGTTACAAATGCAACAGAATGCATCAGAGGCTTTGAAAGGTATTTTTGCCAAGGATACTGCTGGTTCAGTTGATGAAACTGAGGAGAATGGTGATGACACTTTGTCTGAGGAGTTGGAGTCAATATCTCGACTCTTCTCAGAGAACATTGAGCTCAAAAGTTACTACGAGAAAAACTGTGAAGGTGGACTCTTTGTCTGTCTTGTGTGCTGTGCTGCGACTGATAAAAAGATGATAAAGAGGTTCAAACACTGTCATGGGCTTGTTCTGCATTCTACTAAAAAGCCTAAAATGAATAAACGAGCTCACAATGCCTTTGCTCGGTTTATCTGTGAACTACTTGGCTGGGAGCTTGATCGTCTTCCACGTAGAGTAGTGAAAGGTGGTGCTCCACTTGTTGAATCTAATGCTAACCAGAAAATTGAGAAGCCATCATCGATGATCGAGGTAAGAAAGTTGACAAGGAGAACAACAACTCTTTCTTGATTCTTATCGTTTTATTCACCAAGAGAATCGTGGTATCATTTCAGGAACATATGTGCGAACACAAATCTGATAATCCACAGGACAACAATGAGGCATGCGTTGGTTAATAGATGGTATGCATACATCGTACTTTATCACACCTAATCACATCTTTTTATATAGTTTTTTTTTGCTTTAAGACATTTATCTGGTTGATCGATTGGTTATGTTTGATCAATGAACCAATGTTTATGTTTTCTATACACAGGATGCTAGCATATTCAGTAGCATATTGTTTTCTTATGGGAAATTCAATTTAAAGAGTCAAGATAATCAAACTTATGTATATGGAGGCACTGAATCTTCAGGTACGTACACTAGTCTTTGACATTTCATCAGTTTTCTTATGACTTGCGAGACTTGGTGTACAGTTCTCAAAGACAATGTGTATACCTTGCTCTTGATTCTGAATTTTCATAAAAGACAATGTGTATACCCTGCTCTTGATTCTGAATTTTCATAAATTAAGTATACTCTTCTTTTCTCACTGAGAAATTTGGAGTATTCTAACCAAAATTTCAAGATTAAATTTTAGAGATGTTATAAGAGAAAATGTTGCTAGACATTGATTAAATATATCTGGGACTGTCTCGAAAACACCAAAGATCTGGGGAAAATACCATTACAAATGTGAACTATTTTGTCAATACCAAAAAAGTTTGGGCGTTTTGGAAATACGAAGGGTATTGGAGCGTTTTTTGGAATTACCATAAAGAGATGAGGTGGCATTGAAATATCTGAATCTCGGGGGCGTATTTGTTAATACCAAAATATATGGTGCAGTTTTGAAGATATCAACAGATCTAAGGTGTTTAAGAAATTCTAAAACACCTGGGGTTCTGTTTTGTAAATATGTAAATAAAATAATATATAGCTGAAATTGATCGCTTGATATTTAAGAAAGTTAATTGCCTGTTGGTGTTGGGCTTTTCTGGGCGGACTAGATGGGCCTCGGCCATACTCATGATACCCAAATTTTGATGAATATGTTTTTCACCATTTTAATCAATCGGGCCAGGACGGGCGGGTCAAATATATTTTTACACCCTCAAATTTCCAGGAAAACGCAAACAGAAAAACAGCGAGTGAGTCTGCAAAGTCGGATCAAAATGGGGAGAAAAGAAGATTCAAAGATGAACATCGCCATCATACATCCAGATCTTGGTATAGGTACGTTCTTCGTCAAAGCGTTCGCTTTTCACTATCCCCATTAACCTTCTTCTGCTCGTATTATTGGTCCTTCTCCTGCGATCTATCTTACTTCCGAGGACATATGACCAAATTCACAGAATAAACGCATTTGAGAGATCCAGAGCGAGTTTACACTATTGTGTTGAATTTGCCCCTTATTTCCGTGTATTTTGTTTTTCTGGTATATGCAGGTGGAGCAGAGAGATTGATCGTCGATGCAGCGGTTGAGCTTGCGGCGCAGGGTCATAAAGTTCATGTCTTCACCTCTCACCACGACAAATCTCGATGCTTCGAGGAAACTCTCTCCGGTGAGTGACGGTATAGCTTGAGTTTCAGAAAACATATACACAAGAGAGCGGAAGCTTTTCTATAAATTCTCCTGCGTGAATGAGAAAATGTTTGCCTTGAAAGAAGTATCTACATAGGCCTTAAGATCCCTAACTCTCAGTTTCCCATTTTGTTTCTAAATTCGGGGATTTCCCCATTTAGTTTTAGGATATTCTTCAAATTTTCAAGCATGATATAATCTCGGTCTTAATAACTGTACAGGTATCTTTCAAGTTACGGTGTACGGCTCTTTCCTGCCACGGCATATTTTCTACCGTCTACACGCAGTGTGTGCATATTTGAGGTGCTTGTTTGTTGCTCTCTGTGTTCTTTTGGGATGGCCTTCGTACGATGTTATACTAGCAGATCAGGTTTCAGTTGTAGTCCCGTTGCTGAAACTCAAAAGGTCATCAAAGGTATTCAAACTTTGCTTTAGTCATCATATCTGGTGATCAGTTTATATAATAGCTTAACGTGGAACGTATTTGGATCTAGGTTGTTTTCTACTGCCATTTCCCGGATCTCTTGTTAGCTAAGCATACAACTGCACTTAGGAGGATGTATCGGAAACCCATTGACTTTATCGAAGAACAAACCACAGGTTTGGTTTCATTCATTAACAATCCAGTCTATGCTATCTGTAGTTTCACCTCTGTTTTCATTTCCTCTTACTTCCATTCACCTGGAACAATTTGTTCTTATAGCATTTGCGCGCTTGCAGGAATGGCTGATATGATCCTTGTTAACAGCAACTTCACAGCATCAACATTCGCAAAGACATTTGAGCGTCTTCATGCACGAGGAAGTCGCCCAGCTGTTCTTTACCCAGCAGTCAATATCGATCAGTTCAATAAACCCCATGCTTATAAGTATTGTATATCCCTAAACTCCAAATTTCCAGGATAGAAGATTAAGCTCCCACATTACGAAGTACTTGTATGACGCTTCCTATAAGTTGTTCTCTTCTCCTTTGTCTTGACCAGGTTGAATTTCCTCTCCATTAACCGCTTTGAGAGGAAAAAGAACATCGATCTAGCTGTTTCAGCTTTTGCTATTCTATGCAAACATGAGCAAAATCTGAGTGATGTTACCCTTACCGTTGCAGGCAAGTGTACTATTATTCCTCTTTCTTCCATAATCTAATATCGAGTGAAGATTTACTGTTTGCATTCTAAGAAAACTCATTGTTCAGGCGGATATGATGACCGATTGAAAGAGAATGTAGAGTACTTGGAGGAACTCAAAAGCTTAGCCGAGAAAGAAGGAGTTTCTGATCGAGTAAACTTCATCACATCTTGTTCAACCGGTGAAAGAAATGAACTTCTCTCAAGCTGCTTGTGCGTCCTCTACACACCAACGGTAAAGTCACCATCTTTTACCTTCTTCCTCCAAGTGTCACTCTCATCTCATTCTCACGGTCCATTTCAATTGCTAGGATGAACATTTCGGTATTGTTCCATTAGAAGCAATGGCTGCATACAAACCCGTGATAGCCTGTAACAGCGGTGGCCCCATGGAGACGGTAAAGAGTGGAGTAACAGGCTATCTCTGTGAACCGACTCCTGAAGATTTCAGTACGGCAATGGCTAGATACGTCGAGAATCCTGAGTTGGCGAATATAATGGGAACTGAAGCCAGGAAACATGTTGTTGAATCATTCTCCGTGAAGACGTTTGGACAGAAGTTGAATCAGTATCTCGTTGATGTAGTATCAAGCCCTAAAGAAGATTGAGATTCCTCTGTTTAGTAATCATAGATCTTTCGTCATACAGCACACACTTTAGGCTTAGGTTTGAAACGACAGGAGCTTCTAATGTTGGATCAATCATCTTAAATTTAAGATTGGTCGGACAGCTTTTTGCTTTGTTTCGGTTTGGTTGAGTTTGGTTTTGAGGATGAATTTAGCGAAATTAAAATTTGGAAATTTGATGAGGTAACGCCGAAAAAGTGTTTTTTAATCCCGATTTCACATTGTAAAATTATTAGGCTACATTATACAATTTTAATCGGTGGAATTGGATCTTGATTGGATATGGTCTGGTTCAATAAATTTCGGTGGGTAAAAACTTGTATGGATCTTACTGGGCCGGGCGTACTTCACAGTAAATATATTGGGCTACATTACACAATTTTAATCGGATCGAATTGGACTCTGGATCATACTGGGCCGGGCTTACTTCACCGTATCGGTCGTATTTGGTCTATTCGTAACTGAAACGTTGTCGTTTGTATTTTAGTTTCATTTTCGTTAAAAGTCTGCCTCGAGTTTCCTTCTTCGTCTTCGCCGAATTCTTATTATCTTCCCTGCAATCCTCCGTCGGAGTTCGCTGTCGTCGTTGTTCCACGCCGCCTTACTGCAAATCACTGCCTTTAAGGTATATAGTTTGTGGTATTTCAATTTTAGAATCCTTTTTTTTCTCGGCTGTCTTTGATTTTGTTTTCTGAGTTTTGAAGCAATGGTATTGATTTCCATGATTCTAGCTGCTAGGAAATTTTTGTTTACCATCTTCGTTTTGGTTTTTTGTACCAGGAAGCTTCCCTACATGCGCAAAACGTAATGGACGCGAACAATACATTCGATTCTGTAATCTCTGCTCGCGTCTTCCTTTCTCCCTTTCCTTATCCTTGGCCGTTTCCTTGTCTGCATTTAGTGATTCTGATTTTCGTACCTTGGTGATTTTCATGGGATTAGGATCTGATTCACGCAATTTTCAAGCACATTTGGGCCCGAAGATTTCGCGGTATCCATTTATGTCTTGTCGAGTAACTTATCCGTTCATGTTGATCTTCTCTGCGATTTTGATTTGGTTTTCCGATTGAGATGCAGAAAGGGAGAGGAGTGATGCCATTGATGCTTCGGAAGCTGAGGTACTCTATTAAAATCGTAGGTTTCATTTCATGTCACAAATTGGAATTCTCCTTTAGTACCGTAATTCCGTCACTGGATACTGGTCTTGAGGTTGATCCTGTCACAAATTGGAATTCTCCTTTCGATATTGTTGAAAAAGCGATGAAGAGACCATTTGTGATGCATAAGTTATGCATTCCATTTATTGCAGGCTTCCCTGGGAACATCCAAGAAGAATAGACTTGCTTCTGGTTTGTCTATCAACTGTCGCTTAGTTTCTCCTGTTAACTGGGAGATGGAACATGTCTTTGTGCGTCATTCGATGAATATTTATGTTTATTGGTTTTTTTTTTTTTGTAGCCAACGCAAATGCCCTGAAACTCAGCTGTGAACTTCTCAGGCGTTTTGTTTCAGGTTCATATATGTATATCCATGTTTTGGTATTGGAAACTAGTCGAGTTTCTCCTTTGCTCATGTTGTAACTAAAGGATTTTTTTTGTTTTTGTTTTAATCGCATTGGCAGAGGCTGTGCAGCGTGCTGCTATAATTGCTGAAGCCGAAGGAATGGACAAGATTGAAGCTACTCATTTAGAGAGGATTCTCCCACAGCTTCTTTTAGACTTTTAAGGTATGATTGAGAGCAAATTGACTGTTAATATCTCAAGATTAACAGTGATTTCACGCAAGGTTTTCTGAATATCATACAACTAGTTTATCTCTGTTTCTTCTTTCGCATGGGCTAATGTGGTTTATATGTGGTTCATGTAAGGTAATATGTTCATGAAAAAAAGGAGAACGTAGTATATGAATTTGACTTGATTATATTTATTACTTAAAAACGGGAAATAAATGAGAGAGTATATGCCTGTACATAGTTTGTCTACTCCATTCTCAAATCTCTATGGTGTAGCTTCCTCGCAGAAAAACTTGTGTTTTCTGTGATCAAATCACAGAGTTTTTTTAATATTTAGTGAACTGATGGAAGTATTGTGTTTCTTGATTAACTGATCAGTGTAAAGAGATCATCATTATGATTTATAGTTAAACTTAGCTACATGTTCTTAAACTGGAGACGCATAACAATGGATTGAAGATGATCCTTTGGACTACTACAATTCGTCCATGGGCAGCAATGTCAGACGCAGTTAGGCTCAGTAGCTGCTGATGTTATGGTTAATTACCTTTTTTAACTAGACCGTAACTAACTTGGAGCTTACTTTTAACTTCACATTGGGTTGCGATGACGCCCAATGAAGTATTTACGACCAAACCTTGACATCTGTCTTTTCCTGACATCATCGTCTTACCTTAAGAGGATACCTCGATACTTACTATCTATATATAGTACTCTCTTATCTAGTTATCTTATAATCTCTAAGCAAACTCAAAAAAAAAAATGGCTTCTTCTGCGGATGCTCTTAAGGGTGGCCTTTCGTCTCTGAGATTGGCGGCGGATAAGTACCGATCGATCTTGAACGATGAAAAAACGGGAAATATACGGTGGAGATACGGTGGTCCTCCCATATTTGACATTGTGAATAAGCTCTTCGAAGAAGAAAGAACCCATGTAATTACAACCAACTCTCTTTCTTGTCTGTCTATATTATATAATCGTGGCCTTTTTCCATAAAATTATAGCATCATGTAAATGATACTAATCAAACTAGGTAGTATCAAATGTTTCCGCAATAATTTAAAGAAAAAATCAGGAATCGTTAATGACCATACAATATCCGACGTGACTGATAGCAAACATATACTTAAAAAAAAAGTTACAACACTTTCTTCGTAATTTTCCTTGATTTAGTCTTTTTAAATCCTAGTCTTCAAACATATCATTATTTCAGTGGATATAATAATAGAAGCCTATTTGGACAGACAAAGAAGTAATCGAGGGTTATTGGTTGCAACTTAGTCCTGATAATATTTAGAAATGTGATTGTGACTCTTAACAACTTCAAAATGTCAAATTGGTGAGGGTAAGGAAACGGGATTCATGAGTAACCCACTAAAAACTCTTTTCTTATTATCCACATGTAATGTGAGATTATAAAAGAGACAAACAAGCCTAACTCTCTCTACATCAAAAGCTGATATGGCTATTAGAGAAGAGAGAGATAAGTACAGATCTGTCCTTGGAGATGCAGGACAGGTCCAGTGGAGGTATGGTCACCCTCCAGCCTTCGATAGTGTGAACCAGCTCTTTGAAGAAGGCCAGACCAAGGTCCTTCGGCTAAACCTTATGTTTCATTCATGTATGTGCTATGTTTATAATCTGCGAATCTGATTAGTTGTTTGTGTTTGGTTTTGATCGCAGGTATGGCCTGAAGGGTCCTTGGAAGAGACAGTTCAGAACGCGATCAAGTCATGGGAGATGGAATTCTCACACAAAATCCGTTTACCAGACTTCAAGACTATAAACCCTGACAAGTTTAAGCTCTTTGTCAATGGTAATTACCACAAACACCTAATCGGTATGATCTTAAACTGAATAATAACCAAACACAGATTTAAGTGGTTTTTAATTATTAGGGAGAGAAGGATTAACGGCTGAAAAAACGCTTAAGCTTGGGAGTTACAACGCTCTGCTCAAGAACTCTTTGCCTGAAGAGTTTCAGTACTATAAGCCAGAGGAAGAGAGCTTCGAGTCATCACATGACGCCTTTAGATCAGCTTTACCACGCGGTTTTGCGTGGGAAATACTGTCTGTGTACTCGGGGCCACCTGTTATAGCCTTCAAGTTTAGACACTGGGGATACTTTGAAGGAAATTTCAAAGGTCATGCTCCTACTGGGGATATGGTTCAGTTCCTCGGCCTGGGAGTTCTAAAGGTATGTCTGAAAAATGAAAGTATGTCCCTCCTTGCAATCAGGATTTGCTTACATCTAGAGGTTCTCTACAGGTTGATGAATTGCTTAGAGCAGAGGAGATTGAGATTTACTATGATCCAGGAGAGCTGTTCGGGGGACTGCTCAAGGGACCTCCTATATCAGAGACCAAAATAACAGACACTGGAGACAACACTGCAGAGAAGCAAAGCTGCCCCTTCACACATTAAGAAAACATTAGGATCTACGACGAATGTTTATCTTCCGTATAGCATTGGCCATTGCGTTATACAGGAAAATAAGGAAAGCAGAAGTGTGTGTGGACCTTTTAAAGAATGTATTGTAACAGCCACTTGGTTTTTCATGCATGGAATAATTTATAAGTTATGTTTGCAAGCGTCAAATTGATAGTACAGAGAAATTACAGCAATAACTAGAATAAGGCGGCTAATCTAACTGACCAGTTTCTCAGAGATCAACCTTTGAATCAACCCCGCTCTGACATTCATCCATGAGAGCCACGTTTAACATGTCGTTACAGAATTGATCATCAGGTTTCAACCACAGGGCCTGAAGATAGAGAAAAGAAACAGAGAGGATGATTGAGAATATATGAAGAATGTTTAGCTCATCGTCTGATAGAGAAGAAAAATGTCCATATGCTATCATTAAAAGTTTGCTCTCATATAGTAGTGTGATTACCTTGTGATAATATGAGATGGCAGCTGAGAAATTCCCCTGGACAAGAATGAGATGAAAACAGAAAAAAGTTCAACTTTTTGGCTTTTGTGATAACCAGCGTTAGTATTGTTTAGAAGAAAATGACTGGCGTTTGGAGAACACTCAAATACCTGTAAATGGTAAGTGTAAGCCAAACCGGAATAAGTGCTCAAGCTTTTAGTTGATAGTGTAAGTGCTCTTTCATAATATGAGATAGCTTTTCGGTCCTTCCTGTTAATAAGAATTCTCGCAAGTCAATAACTTCATTACATTCACAACACCGAGACTGCCTGCATAAGAGGAAGATCAGGGTACTAGTGTGTGCACCAACATACCTTAGCTTCCTGTATGCATGAGCGAGATTGACCACAGTTGGTTCCCAGCTTTCAGTTAATGCAGATGGTATATGGGCCAACGTCTTCTCAAACCACCGCACAGCCTTACCGTACCTGAAATGTAGTGAATGGTGTTGACTCAATTTACTGGATTGTTACCTTCTCCCCATTTTATAATGTAGTTTTTACTAAATAACATTTGAATTTTTTGGAGATAAGCATACTGTAAAGAGAAAAGGCACGCACTCTTTCATATGATATGCAACAACTCCGAGTTCATTATAAACAAGTGGATCTGAAGGGCATATCGCCTTTGCTTGCATGAAAAACTGGACCAAGAGAAGGGACCAAAGTAAATACATTATTAGCAAAAAAATTAAGTCATAATTTGGAGACACCAGACAGCAAATTGTTACCTGGTCCGCAAGCTTGTAGCTGTGAGTACGCATATACTCCATTCCAATGTACAAAGTTGGCAAATGACACCTGGAACAAGATAATATCAAGATTCAACCTGTAAAAGACAATTTGTAATGTAATAAGAAGACTTCCACTATGCCTCAGGGCTGAGAATGATTCATTGTGGACACTAAAACTTACAGTCACTAATTCTGAAGAAAAGAAGAGTAACTTGATTACCCTGGAAATAGCCTAGCGGCAGTGCGATAGGCAGACATGGCTTGGTCACCCTCCTCTTGAGCGGCAAAGGAATTACCAAAACCTATCCAAGCTGGTGAGAATGAGCCATCTATATTCGTAGCTTTGCTGCAAGACCATATTAGAAGAAATGGAGCTCCAGGTCAGACACATACCATTGCACCTACCTACTAGAGTTGATCAAGCCTGAATAATGCCATAGCATATTTACCTAAAGTACCGCCGAGCTTCAGCATACTTTTTGATACAATAGTAGTAACAACCCACCGCAAACCATGACAAAGCCCTACAAGGTGATGAATGAGCATTTACACCAAAAAGCATCAAGCAAAGGAATCCTGCTTACATACTGACGCATGAAAATTTCGCTCAAACACCAAAATGTGAAAACATATTCAACCAGATCAAGTACAGAAAACATTTTGAACAAAAATATTCAACAGAAGAAATCATACTCTCAAATTGGATTCATGGCCTTGACAAGCTGAACCATAAATCAGGTAATTATCCTAGCTAGGATTGGGATAAAAACAGAAGAACTTATACAAGCTCACCCACTGGCCATATAGCTTGAGAAAATAAAAATTATACTCACTTCGAAGGGTAGTCTTTCACCAAATTGCATGCCATTAGATAGAGCTCATTTGAATTTCCAAGTTCCATGGCAGCGGCCAAATGTACCAAGGTACACTTCAGATGAAAAGGATCTTTTTCAAGGAGTCTGTCAAATTAGACCAAAAGAGTACACATTACATTACTAGAATCATTCAAGCTTCATATTGCCCAAAATTTAGTATCAGCAGTAATATACAACTTACGCAGAGGTTAGTTCGAAACACTTCTGATATTCACAGCACTGATGGTAGTACTCAGCTTTACAGGCCAACAGATCAGTGTTATTAACCAGTGTACTGATCATAGATGAGCCAGAGACACTACCGCTAGTTTCGTTCTCAAGCTTCTTGAACTTAGCTTCTACTGTGCTCTCTTTTTCATACTGGACAAGAAGAACCAATAAGTACCACGATGAAAAAGAAAAGATGCTTGCAAAAGAAATCAGCAGAATAGAGAATCAGCAAGAAAACTTTAAATATCAGTGCCCTATAACTATTGAAACATATCGAATCAAACACACAGCATAGAAAATTTTACCTTCTTTATCAAGCATGAATAGAAAGAAGAGAGCCAACCGTCTTCTGGGCTAAATTGCAGTGAAGAAAGCAGATTTGCTTCTGAATTTTAAGTAAAATAAAGTCTCTGTTATGTTCTAGTCAAGTAAACGACTGCACCATGAAACATATAAGACAATAACATAAAGAACCAAAAAAAAGCTTCATATATTATAACTCACCCTCTTCAGATGTAAGCATATGACTTTCAATAAGGCATTCCAAAGCCTGAAAGGATATATTACAGAAATCACATCAATGTGACAGTTTTTCTGATTTTTAGAGGGGGTACTTGAGATTTTTACTACTATATACAGTAATGAAGAGAATTTATCCTCCCACATTAGCTCGGCAACTTTCCATAGTAACTAGAAATTACAAGCAGCAAATGACTAAAGCGCTAGAAGTACCTCATAGCAGAGAGGGTCAGCCTTGATAGCAGCTTTGTACCTGCAATCCCAACCGAATAAACAGATATGGAGTTCAAGATTCCCACACACCACTAAATAGATGGATTAGTCGAGATACACACAATATTTCCTACTAGCACTTCAGTGAATATTATACGCAGGCTGAGTTCATGTCACACCACTACATCAATAAAAATCTCCCTCTCTCTCTCGCAGTCATTAAAATTTCGATAACAAATAACCCACTGACCATTGTCGAGCCTGGGAACGGTTTTGCAAGGCTCCGTATGCTTTTCCCCTTAGGAAGCATATCGCTGATGATATCTGCAAAAGACAATCCGCTATATCCGTTCAGGTGTTTGCATAACCTCCAACCTCGAATGGTACAGTATGGTGGTTGACCAATTCATTCATTTCCAGCAATTTCGCTAACTAAGCTTCTACAGTCGTATAGATAATATTACATAGATCTAGAACGAAGTGTTATAGATTTGAAAAAGGGTTAAAAAACTTACATTGATCTCTCGGTCCTCTCCATCTTTATCAAAATGTATTACGTTACCATCTTTAGCGTCATACACAGTACCATCTTCATCAACCTTGGCATCACCGAGCATCAAGAGACACTGATCCCATTCCTTCAATTCCTCCTGAGAAACACATAAATTGCCGATAAACCCTAAGAATCTTATCTCCCATTTAAGCGATACCACCTGAAATTGCTAGACCCAGTCCATTTTAAACAATAGAGACAGACAGAAATGAGGGAAAATTGGAATTACGAGGCACTTGGCGGCGAGGTAACGGAATCGAAGATCGCGGAGGACAATCTTAGAGGCGTTGAGAAGGTGAAATGCGCGACGGTAATGGCGACCGAGGAAGAGAGCTTGAGCCTGCATATATATGTCAGCTGGGTCATTGGTGAGGGCCGCGACTTTGTCGGCGAAGAATATGGCCGACGAGTACAAGTGCTTACTGACGCAGTCTCGAACCACGCCTCGGATCTTCTCAATTTCTTCTTCCCTCATAGTTTTTTCCGCCTCTCAATTCTTCCGGAAATTTCCGAAAATGGTAAAGTCGGAAGCGAAGATCGTAACAACAAAAAGGGATGGGAAGATTATCGGATTTGTTTATCGGGAAATTTTGAGCTACCACTCTCTCTAGTCAAAAGTGTGTGCGCGAGGGAGGCGGGACGAAGGCAGAGGCTCGGCGGGAGAGCGTATATTTTTGTCACCACACATTGGTTATGAGCTTGAGGCCCATTTATTATGAACTTTAGGCCCACAATATATTAGGCTTGACCTAGTAAATGCTGCAGCCCAGCCTATTTATGGGTTTAAAGGCCCATTAATGCCTCAACTTATGGGCTTTAGACCCATTGATATAGCTTTTCTTACTTCCGAGTTCTGCGAGTGATCTGTGGTTTGGCCGTACGTAATTGTGTTACTCTTCTCCGAACACTGTCGGTCGGAAGTTGGAACTTGGAACTGTCGATCGATACTTTAATCGGATTTCTTTTCGATTCCATTTTTGCCTTCATGGATGAAGACGGAGAGAAGCGTGTTCCCTCCAATTCCAAACGATCGGGTGAAGTCGATTGGATAAGCAATTTGCCAGATTCATTGCTATTTCAGGTACTTTTGAATCTTCCCACGAAGGATGTGGTTAAGACTAGTGTGTTATCGAGTAGATGGAGATATCTCTGGAAAATAGTACCTGGATTGGACTTGGAGATTGGTAATTTCCCAGAGCACGACTTATTCGTGAGCTTTGTCGATAGCTTTCTGGGTTTCAACAGCGGTTCGTGCTTACATAGTTTTATGGTACGGTACGATTACTATGGGGGTGATGAGCCTGAGATTGGTCTTATCAGGCGCTGGGTCAGTACCGTTGTTAGGCGGAAAGTTGAACATCTCCATGTTTTGGACGATTCATCCGAGAGTTGGGAACTCCAGATGCCTCCAACACTTTACACTTGTGATAGCTTGGTTTCCTTAAAGCTCTCTGGACTAACCTTGCCTAGTCCCAAGTTTGTCTCTTTACCTTCTCTCAAATTTATCCATCTAATCATTGTTAAGTTTGCCGACGATTTGGCATTAGAAACGTTGATCTCACGATGCCCACTTCTGGAAAGCTTAAATATTGAGAGGAGTTTCTGTGATGATATTGAGGTTTTACGTGTGCGTTCTCTGTCTCTATTGAGCTTCACTCATGTTGCGGACAGCAATGAGGGTTCGGTTGAAGATCTTGTAGTTGCTATTGATGCTCCCAGGCTTGAGTATCTGAGGCTAAGTGATCATCGAACTGCAACATTCATACTAAACAATCCGGCTTCTCTTGTAGAAGCGGATATCGATATTGTGTTTAACTTGAGTTGTCAAAATAAGTTCGATCCAAATGATCTACCAAAGAGAAGTATGATTCGTAATTTTCTCGTCGGGATCTCTTGTGTCAAAGATATGATCATCGCTTCGAGTACTCTTGAGGTAACCTATGTTGAATGCTTGACTTTTATGACCTATAAGCCTTTCCTAATACCTTTTTTCTTCCTTGCAGTTCATCTATGATTACTCAAGATGTGAACCACTACCCTCATTCCGTAACCTATCTTTCTTGCGTGTCGAGTTCTACGGCTACAGGTAGGAGATGTTGCCAACTTTTCTTGAGAGCTGCCCGAATCTAAAATCTCTTGTCGTGGTGAGGATTATCTACGGAACCATGAACTTCCTATCTTAAGATGCAAATGGTAAAAGTATGATATACTGAACTTTTGTGTCTTCCTCTCTGTTATATTTGTCCTTGCAGGGAACTACTCGATACTGGGAGGAGGAGGAAATTACTATTTTTCCCGGACCTCGGTGTTTCCTATCATCTCTGGAATATGTTGAGATCCAAAGGCCATTGAAAGGGGAGGCGATGGAGATAGAATTAGTGGGTTACTTACTTGAGAACTCAACTGTTCTCAAGAAACTAACCTTATGCTTGGATGATTCCAGAAAGAAAGAAGAATCTTTCATCCTCAAACAACTCCTTACTATTCCAAGACTCTCTTCATCATGCCAAGTTGTCGTTCTCTGATGACCCTCATAGTCATCACCAATAAATAAACATACAAGGTTACATGAGTTTTCTTTCGATAAAATCTTTTAAGTACTTAGTTAATTTGAATTCTTGTTTTTTCTTAGTTTATGATGATATTGAAGTGTTGAAGTCCGTAAGAGAATAATATTTATGTGTCAAGTCATCATTATCACTCCAATCATTTTTAAAGATCTAACCAAAAGTAGGAAAAACATAGTCACATTAGCTCGTCCACTCTGAAGTTGCTGCTAATTTGTGCTTTCAATGACGCTCAAGTAGCTAAATGACTTTCCCAAGACGAATGTTCTTGCACCATCTCGTCTTGGTCAATCCCAAACTTCTATTTCATCTTCATAAAGCGTACGAGAGATTTTGGAATCGCTAAAAGGATAAAAAAAAAAACTCCAATCAAAAGGCATTGTTTCTTGATCAAACTCCATCGTGGCTAAGGAATACTTTGGAAGTTAGTTATGTGGGTGGTTTCTTGTTTTGCCTTGCAAAGAGCTTAACGTTTATAGAAGGAAACAATAAGGGCTAGACATGAGGGAAACTATAAATTTGGGGGTTAAAATGAAAAAAAAAAAACTAAAGACCAAAAACGTACAGCCCATTTATAAGCCCATTTATAAGCCCAACAGTGTTAAATATAGCCTTTTTGTTAATTAAACTTTTCCTACAACAACAATAATCTTAGTTTTTGAAAATAACCTTTTAGAATCAGCCACTGGAGTCGCGAGATTTTTCACTTTTCCACCGAGAGAAACTCTGAACTGTCGCCGGCAAATCAGCCACCGGAGTCGCACGGGTGGAGAGACAAAGGAAATACTTTTTCCGGAAGATTTGACGGCGGTTTGTCTCTCTGGTTTCAATCTTCTGGTGCCGTCAATGTAGGACTCTCTCTTGCTTACAGTTATCACTTATCATCACATTTTGACCAAATCTTTCGTGCTATTTTGAAGGTAAATATTTCTATCGTACGATTCCTTTTGAGGTTTGATATATTTTTTGAATTAGAGTTTAAAATCCCACGAAATTACTTTTGAATCTTGCCACGAATTAGAGTTTGAATTTTCCTTTTTATTGGCCGGAGCGAGGTGTCACTAAGGTTTTACAGAGAAGAGAGTTTGTTTCATAGAAAGGATTTACATTATTCAGCCAATCATGATTGACTATTTCAAATTAATAGACGTTCAAGATTCTCATTTCTCAGTCATTTAGTAAGAAGTGTTACATCTCGTTTTAAAACATTGAATTAATGGCAATTTAAGATTTTTATTAGCCACTGAACGGTCTTTTATATTGTTCCTGGCGATTAGTCTCTTAATATTCGTTTCATTTTGTTTGATTCCTTGTGACGTATGGTAGTTTTTTTGGACCTAAGAGTCAAAAAATCGTTACTGCAAAGTTGTCCACAATTCCTCATCCATAAAAAAAAAAGTTCTCAAGGATGCTTTATTGATGCTTGTTAGGCAGAGTTCATGGATGGAGACGCAGAGAAACGTGTGCGAGTTGATCTAGATAGGCTGAGCAACTTGCCAGATTCTTTGCTATGTCAGATTCTCTTGAACAATCTTACAATAGATGTGGTTAAGTGTAGTGTGTTATCCAAGAGATGGAGAAATCTCTGGAGGTATGTACCTGGATTGGACCTGGGTTATGGTGATTTCGCAGAGCAAGACTCGTTCGTGAGTTTTGTCGAGAGCTTTCTGGGTTTTAACAGCCAATCATGCCTGCAAAAATTTGAGTTAAAGTACTATAACTTGATTCAAAACTATGAATGGGAATGGCTTGGTCCTGATTTTGCACGTGACACTCAGTGGATCGACACTGTTATTAAGCGGAAAGTTCGACATCTCCATTTTCTGGAGAGTACGTGGCATGGCAAGGAAGTGGAGATACCTCTACCAGTTTACACTTGTGAGAGCTTTTGGTATCCTTAAAGCTCTGTGAAGTGATCTTGCCCAATCCCATGTCCGTTTCTTTACCTTCTCTCAAAGTTTTGTATTTAGATGCGGTTACATTTGCGAACGACTGGCCTATCGAATTGCTCATCTCAGGCTGCCCAATTCTCGAAAGCTTAACTCTAATGAGGGGTCCTGCTGACGATATAAAGTCTTACGTGTGTGCTCTACGTCTCTATTGAGCTTCAAATTTTTCGGCGATCATGAGGAGGATCTTGATGAAGATCTAGTGGTTGTAATTGATGCTCCCAGGCTTGAGAAGCTCAAGCTTTTTGATCGTAAAACTGATTGTTTCATAATAAACAACATTGGTTCCCTTGTTAAGGTGGTTATCGATGTTACGTTTAACTTGTCTCAGTTCGATCCGAATGATCTACCAAAGAGAAATATGATTCGTAGTTTTCTCCTCAGGATCTCTAGTGTCAAAGATATGATCATCACTTCGTATACTCTCGAGGTAACAACCTATGCTTTAGCTTTTCGTATAAGAAAGTATCATTTCTTATGCTATGCTCTACTCTGATACATTTTTTCTTTTCTTGCAGGCTCTCTATAATTACTCGAGATTTGAACCATTACCCTTATTCCGTAACATATCTTCCTTGCGTGCTAACTTCTACGACTACAGGTGGGAAACGTTGCCAATCTTTCTTGAGAGCTGCCCGACTCTAAAATCTCTCTCCTTGGTTAGTTTTGATTACTGAAACCACACAACTTTTTTTTTAATGCAAATGGTGAAAAAGTACCTCATACTGAACTTGTTTCATCCGCTTGGTCCTAACTTGCAGTCATTTACACACCCATGGAAGCAGCCAATTAGTATTTTACCTGGACCT
Organism: Alliaria petiolata; assembly: GCA_020283515.1. Classification (NCBI taxonomy): domain Eukaryota; kingdom Viridiplantae; phylum Streptophyta; class Magnoliopsida; order Brassicales; family Brassicaceae; genus Alliaria; species Alliaria petiolata. Next base: position 3,244,473 of record JAHZTW010000003.1, on the reverse strand, counting down.
CATAGTTTCCTACCAAGTCTCGAGTTTGTTGAGATAGTAAGGGCAATGTTAGACGCCGAGGGGCATATGAAACTGGCGAGTTACTTGCTGGAGAAGTCAACAATCCTCAAGAATTTCACTTTCTGCTTGGGTGATTTGAGAGGGAATGAAGGAATTGTCATCCTCAAGAAACTCCTTTCCATTCCAAGGCTCTCTAGCTCATGCCAAGTTATCGTTCTCTGATCCTCACAATCGACAAAATTGATATATGAACATGCATGGTTTATCTTTGCCTACTTTAATAATGTCAACTCTATGTTTCTTTTTCGTTTGTTATGATTTTGATTTATCGTATGTTTGGCATTTTGACAAGAACGTATGTTAATGTTACGTGCACGGGTTAAAATTTAGTTTATTTAAATATGTTTTTCATAGAAGACACTCCCTTAGACCCTCCTTGGTGCCGTTGAAGTGGTATTCGACGGCGGTTTGGCCCTCTGTTTTCATTCTTCCGGTGCCGTTAAAGTGGGTACTCTTTCTCTCTCTCTTTCGTCATTTCGCAACTGTGAGCCTAACTCGAAATCAATGGGCTTTAGGCCCAATATCCGATAGTATACATTTTTCAGATGGGCCAGGTTGAATGTAATCGACCCAAGCCCAAGACGCAAAAGGTACTACTACTATTCATCGTCTCTAAGGTTTTACAGAGATAGAGAGAGTTTGTTACAGAGAAAAGGATCGGAGGATCAGAGCAAGCGAAACAACAAAGAGCGAAAGGACGAACAAAGAGAAGTTGAGAGAAAGAAGCCATTATCGCAGGATCGAGATTGATTGAAGTTCAAGTCTTCGTAAGGCGTCTTCTTCCTGCATCTTGTGGATTCTCCTTCTTGTTCCTTTTTTTTCCTGTTTTCGATTGCTTAATCCTGTAATTCTTTATTTTCCATTTCACGAGATTAGATTCTCTTTGACGTTTGATAGAATTGTTTTTTTCTTCAATCAAACTTGAAAATCTTTCAAAATTACTGCGAATATGTACTGGATTCTTCATCAGGAAAACGTTTGTAAAGGAATTTTTATTCGATTCGATGTTTGCCAGGCAGAGTAGATGGAAGAAGAAGACGCAGAGAAACGTGTGCGTGCGAAATGATCGGGTGATAGGATAGGTGATCTAGATAGGCTGAGCGATTTGCCAGATAGCATGCTATGTGAGGTTCTTGTTCATTTTCCCACAAAAGATGTGGTTAAGAGTAGCGTGTTATCCCGTAGATGGAGAAATCTCTGGAAGTCTGTACCTCGTTTGGCCTTGGGGTATGGTGATTTCCCGGAGTACAAGGCTTTTGTGAGTTTTGTCGATAGCTTTTTGGGTTTTGACAGCGACTCATACCTGCGAGAATTCAGGCTAAAGTCCGAATCTTTAGTGCTAAAGTTCGAGTTGGATTGGAAAAGGGGTGAGCCTGATGTTGCTCATGTCAGTAGCTGGATCGACTCTGTACTTAAGCGGAGAGTCGAACATCTCCATGTTCTGGAGCGAAAATGGCATTGGGACAGGAATATGAAGATACCTCTATCAGTTTACACTTGCAAGAGCTTAGTAACCTTGAAGCTCCGCGACGCAACCTTGCCAAATCCCACCTTCGTTTCTTTACCTCGTGTCAAAGTTATGAAACTAGATGCGATTGTCTTCACCAACGATCTGGCTTTCGAAATGCTCATCTCAGGCTGCCCATGTCTCTTAGGCTTATATGTAAAGAAGTGTCCCTATGGAAATGTAAAAGTCTTTCGTGTGTGCTCCCAGTCTCTACTGAGCTTCACTCTTGTTGGCCACAATGACTACGAAATGGAGGAAGATATTGATGTTGCAATTGATGCTCCCAGGCTTGAGTATCTCTTCCTTGTTCAAGATCAAACCAATCGTTACTTGATAAATAATCTGGGATCCCTTGTTAAGGTGGATATCGATACTATTTTTAACTTGTCCTACGAAGACAGAGATATGCTCGATCCGAATGATGTACCAAAGAGAGATACAATTCGTAATTTTCTCATCGGGATCTCTAGTGTCAGAGATATGGTCATCTCTTCGGATACTCTCGAGGTAACCATAGTTATTCATTATTATATCACCCACCTCTCAAATATATCATCAATCAACTCTACTCTGATACTTTTGTTTCCTTGCAGATCATCTATGATTTCTCGAGATATGAACCAATACCCTTATTACCGAATCTATCTTCCTTGCACGCCGAATTCGAGGACCACAGGTGGGAAATGTTGCCAATCTTTCTTGAGAGCTGCCCGAATCTAAAATCTCTCACCTTGGTTAGGATTGCTTACTAAAACCATAAACCTCTTCTTCTTCTTCTTCTTTTTATTTTATCAAATGCAAATGGTGAAAGTATCATATACTTTGGTCCTACTTGCAGGAGTTTAGTAAGTTTCATGGGGAGCAGGCAATTAATATTTTACCTGGACCTCATAGTTTCCTACCGAGTCTCGAGTCTGTTGAGATAGAAAAGCCAATGATAGACGACGTGGAGGCATTCATGAAACTGGCGAGTTACTTTCTGGAGAAGTCAACAATCCTCAAGGATTTCATTTTCTGCTTGGGGGATCTCAGTAAGGAGGAAGAATCTGCCATCCTCAAAAAGCTCCTTGCCATACCAAGACTCTCTAGCTCCTGCCAAGTTATGGTTCTCTGATCCCTCATATGGTCTTTGGCAGTTAACAGACAAGTTGATGTCAAGTCTATACTTTCTTCTTTGTTTGTGATGAATCATACCTACCTTATGGTAATTGTAAATGACTGTTTTGTTCTTGCGGCACCCGAAACCAAATAGGTCCCTTAGACGAAAAAACTTTTATAAATTTGTGGATGATATAAATGTAAAGACGAGAGGGAATTTGACGACACAATTTCTACTATTATTTACCACCATATGAGAGACTACAGAACACACCATTACTTTCTTCCAATCAATATCTAAAATTTAGCCGATGTCTAAAATTTAGAAGCTCACGTCGTCGTTTTGATCATTGATAACATTAAAATTTAGAAGCCCACGTCGTCGTTTTGATCATTAGAATTTAGAAGCCCAAGTTATCGCTCTCTGATCCTCATATTATTTGATATCAAGTCTATACTTTATTCTTTGTTTGTGATGAATCATACCTTATGGTAGTTATCGATATGAATATATATAGATAAGTTTAGCAACGATTTGGCTTTCTAAAGGCTGATCATAGATAGGCTACCCAGTTCTCGGAAGTTTGCGGGAGTTCATGTGACTAATGACAATGTGGAAGTTTTACATGTTGTAGAGAGTTCTGCGTAATTGCTGCTCCCAAACTTAAGTATTTAGGCTTGGTGATCTTCAAACTGTAATTAAGACTGATAAATATAATAATCGGTTCTATTGTTAATGTGCATATTAGTAATTTAGTATTATGTTTAAATTGAGTTTAGTACAAATCATAGCAAAAATATGAAGTAAATTAATGTATAATAAATTGTTTTCTTGATCATGTCATTTTTATTTTCTTTTCTGTTATTCTGTTAGAAAAGTTTTAAATAAAATAATTGTTTCTTCTAATTATGTTACTTTTTAATTTTCATAGGACTTTAACGACTATGATAATAGGGTCTAGTTCTGACTTCTGACTATTCGTAATCAATTTAACCTAGAGATCGACAGTGTAGTGTAGTTTCAAACGCAAGTAAAAATTATCCCAAAACGCACCCCAAAAAAAAAAAAAAGAAGGGGGACAGAAATTTGAATCATGAGATTGTTTTGAACAAAAAAAAAAAAAGTTTACTTCTTTATTTGATCTCCAAAAAAAAAACAACTAATTGTCGGTGAGAAGAGCGGTATAGAGAAGCTGGTTCCATGCATCGGGGACTCCAGGGAGGCACCAATGGCTACAGTCATTTAAGCTACGGCCTCTACCGGCGTAGATGGAAGGGTGACCGTCCTTCCTCAGCTCCGTCATAGCCGTCACGTCAAGGAGGCTCACCGGCTTAGCCATCTTTCCGATCACACTTCTCACTATTTCCTCGCCTTCGTTGTTATCCTGTCCTGGGTTACTACTAGTTCCGTTAATTGGTTCCGTCTCTCCCAAGCAAGATTTCCCCGGTTTACCCCATTCAGCACCACTTCAAATTAAACCAAAGGCAAAACCGAAACACGGTTATTATATTTATATATGTCTTTTAATTTTTAATTAACTAGATAAATTGTGTAATTACTAGAGAGAGAGAGAACGAGATTAACTTTAAATGAACGGGAGAGACTCCTTGATAGAAAACCTTAGTTTTTGAAGGATCAATGTTGCGATCAACCCAATTAGCCCAAGTTGTCAAAGCAATCTTGAAAGCTTCCATTCTATTCATCTCTTCCTCTATTCGGTCTCCCACTTGGAAATAGTTCCATCTACATACATCAATCATCATCGTTGGATTATACATATATATATGATCATGTGATTAATTAAGCTCATTAACTGCGATCGTTAATTAATATTTACGTACGTCTTAGAACGACCAGTGTGAGTCCACCAGTGAAAAGTGTTGAAGATGACAACATCTGATCCCAACCATTGATCTCCGGTACTGATCGAATCTAGTTTCAGTATCAATCCTCTTGTTTTGTCGCCTACCAAATCCACCAGGAACCCATTTTTCAGGTAATTTACCGATATTCCATATTCCTATAAAAAATTTATTATTATGAAATAATATTTATTTTAGTTAACCGAATCTAATAACCAGGAATCAAACCGGTTGAATTACGTACCGGAATGGTGAAGGTAGAGAGGAGCTTATCGAGATTGAAGGTATAATTAGCCTTGGGGACGGCCGCGTGAAGCATGCAGCTTAGCGACACCCACATATTGTTGCTTAGTGAATCTCCAACAAACAGTATTTTCTTCCCTTTGTATCTCGTTAAGAAATCTCCTCCGTCGAAACTGCCACGTCATATTCCCATAAATACATCTCAGCCGTTAATTACTTAATTCATGCAAACAGTTTAATTCCTTTCTAGTCTTGCATTTTTGAAGATCTGAACATTACAACTTTTAGTACACAAACATAATTATCATGAAAACTATTAGATCATAAGATCTAATCCTGATATTTCTTATGTTAATAAATTTATGAACTTTAATACCAATCAATAATTTTCATACAAAATTGATATGCAATGATATCATATAATTGTCAGATCTGCTAATTAATCATAATTATAAATTAAGCATATTGTTTACGTTTTACAATCTGTAAGATTCTTATCAAGATTTCGGACAAAATAAAGCACAATGTCAGATTTGCTAATTAGGTAGAGTGAATATTGATATGCAATGATATTAATATTGATTGATATGCAATGAGAATCAGGTAGAGTGAATATTGATATGCAATGATATTATATAGTTGTCAGATTTGCTAATTAGTCATAATTATAAAATAAAGCATATTGTTTACGTTTTTAACAAAATGTAAGGTTCTTATATATCAAGATTTCGGACAGTGTATTTGTGAATATGAAATGAGTGTCCGAATTCTCCAAAGATTACTTCATACAATTTCAAATGTTATTTTCATCGTTGACGGAGAAGAAAACGTAAATCTGAGTTCATCGTTATAAGTGAAAGTGATTATCACCTTGCAATGTCGCATCCGGTAGGCTGCCACCGGTAATGGAGGTAATTCTTGTCCGGCCGACCAAATTTCTGGCAATCCAATCCGATGAACGGACAAGTCGATGTTCCATAAAGAGGGTTAGAAGAATTGTCATAAATCCAACTTCCTTCGTAAATGTTACACTTTGATGATGCCTTCACCTTCTCATTGTGATCTGATAAATTAACAAGAAAAATAAGAAGGACAGAGAGGACCTGATGGAAAACCATTTTTTTCTGTTTTGATTCGAAGAGCCGATTAAGGTTAAATTGTTGTATTTATACACGTACGCGCATGACTGTTGGGCTGTATCTACATAAACAGGGAAGTATATTTATGATTTTTTTTATTGTTGTAAAGGAAATACTTATGATTTTGGGAAAGTAATTAATAACGTTTTATTTGACTCTTTAGTTTCTTTTTCTTTTTTAAAACAGGTTTGCTAGTAATTGTTAAAAACATCCTTGTAATTGTTTCCATAATTCAGACGATTAAAAAAAAAACAGGTTTGCTCGTTTTTTTTTACTCTTTATTTTCTTCTTTTGTCAATAGAACTGGTTAAGAGTAATAATATCTCGTGCTTAAGCTTATGTATATATACAAGTAAAAGAAAAAAAACGATCAAACACTCGAGATTTTTGCCTTTAGGGGAAGATCCAGTAAAATAGAATAAGTCGAGAGAGTAGATGTACTATATATATATAGTATATAAAACGATGACAAAATCAGGTAGAGTGAATACTAGTTTTAAGTTTGGTTTCGTTAGCTTGGTTTACTAATTACTATATATTAAAAAATAATTCCTTAAGTCTGACATGCACGAAATAAATTCTAGTGATATTATGATATCACATACTTTGTCAAGAAGTTGATAAAAAACATATATCAAACCCTTAAATCAATGTGCCAACATATTACCCCTAAAGCAATGTTTGCGACTTTGCGTACTCGATGCATGGTGGATTCATTTACTTATATCAAACCCTTAAAAGTCAATGTTTGCGACTTTGGCGTTATTTGATTTAAGAGAAAATTACGCACAAAGTGAAGACAAAACATCACGTTTAGGGAAACAACGATTAGTTTGAGTGAATAATTTGGGTTCACTGAATCGGTTATCCCATTTGAGATGACGTTCGCACTCCCTTCAAATCTTTTTGGCTTCTTCAAGAATCACTTAATTATTCAATCACAATTACTATAATTTTCACCAATTCGGATTTGATGTCCATGTCCATATGGAATTAAAGCGTGAATGAAGAAATTGTTGAAGTCTTGAAGATCATTCAGTTCAAGGAAGTTCCATGTGCGTAGAAAGAGATGACGAGCGAAAATTCGGAGAAGAACTCTTTTCTGGAGGCTCTCGATCGAGACGGTGTTAAGTTTGTATACGTTTTATTTTTCCTATTTTGTCGTTTTTCTAAAGAGTTTTTGTTGTCTTCTCCCCTGTCGAGAACTCATGCGGGATCCGAACGTCCGGTCAGATTTGTTCATTTTTATGCACAGCGATATAAGCTTATAAGTGACTCTGTGCGTAATGTTTATGAAAGTCCAAGTGTTGAAAGTACGTACCTTTGTGTGTAAAATGTAAACGACTCTTTGATTTAATTTTATTTTCAAATTAAAGTACTACTCTAAGTAGAAAAGATTTAGACTTGTTGTCAATAAAAAAAAAAAATACACGTGGCAGAACGCTAATGGATAACAAGAGACCATTTCTCACTTATACGGTACGTGCATTGACCACGACCTAAGCTTTGTTTGTCCCATCCCATGCGATAATCAATTAAAGCTCATATGGATACACTTTCGTCATCCACCCTCCCCACTGTGTATTTCAAAAAAAAAAAAAAGATAAGAGTCTACGACAACTATGAGTCTACGATGATGAAATCTGTAGCCGTTATAAACAGAGGCTGTCAGTGTCAGGCTGGGGCTTCTCTGTCACCTGCAACAATTCATTGTTGACTTAATAACTATGAGTCTACGATGATGATATGACTTGAACCAACAAAAAAAAAAAATGATGATATGAAACAAATAACGTGATTTGCTTCGTTGACTGTGAGTTGTAACTACTAACATAAACCGAAAAGGTACTAAAAGAACATAATCTGATTAGAAGGTAGAACCATCTAATTCGGGTTTTAGGTTAGCTAATTAACCGGGTGGGTTTGGGAAACAAGAGGGGTTGAAAAAAGGCAGTGACATAGGTAGGATACAATCACAAGGGTACAACAAATAAAGGAATATTTGACGCTGTGTTTCACTTTGAGCCTTACATGGGAAAAATAGTCTGAAATCAAATTGATGCAACATATTTGAGAATGGTTTAGGTTGGACCGGTTTTTCAGGGGTTTTGAAAAATGTACAGGTGATTGGAACTACCTGGTGCTTGAGTTTCCGAGCGTAAGTTCGAGATCGTCCGAACCACTCTCCTCGTGTATCCTCTCTCCTTCCCATGCTTTCACTAACCCGTTTGTGTTACTCCCGAACGCAAACTCTGGAGTAGCGAATACTGCTTCAGACATTGGAACATCTGCTGTCTGGTCAGCACCAGGAGGAATAGCCGGTGAGCAAGTCCCGCTTTGACCTGGAGTCCACATTCTAGACCCGCCTCCTCCTCCACCAGCAGAGGCTACTTCTTCTTTGAAACCAAATGGGTTTTGAGAGACGAGGCTAAACGTTGGGGAAGCTGGAACGCTCTGCGCGAGTTGAATCCCTGAGAACCATTCAGAGTCAGGGATGATCTGCCGCGTGGGGCTGGGCGGTGTTGAGGAGACAAAGAAGGAGTTGTTGATTTGTTGCCAATCAGGGTTCATCCTAGGGGTACGAGCTGTTGGAGAGCTTAGAGGAGGGGTTACAGGAGCGCTTATGGAGCCTCCAGGGATGTAGAGGTAATTAGGGAGCCTTGATGATGAAGAAGCTGATGAGGATGATGTTGTCGAGAGGTGTTTTAGCCATGGGATGAGAGATTGGCCATCTCCAGAGGAGAGATTAGCAAAAGAAGAGGAAGCTGGGCTCATGAAGTTGGAGGAGCCTGGACTTGGATTGTAAGAAGCGCACGGGCTTGGCTGATAGGAGGAGCAAGGGCTCGCGGTTGCTGAACCACCACCTATCTCCATACGCTCTACAGGTCTACTACATCCCTGGAAACAGATCAAACAGAAGGAGAGATATACATCAAGAAATTAGTGTGTTGAATGTGTTAAGGGCTAGAGATAAGCAAAACGAGTTTCGATTGTGACAATGTAAAAACAACTGAAACAGGAAGTTACTTTCACATAATAAAAAAAAATCTCTGTTTTTAAAATCGATCGGGTCAAGGATTCCTGAGCCGACAGATTATCATTGGACTCGATTCTCGATATTTGAGTAATAGACTTGAGACAGTAAAGCAAAAGTGGCCACATGCTTTTCCAAAAATCTACAGATCAAAACGTACACTTTGAACTCTGTGCAAGGTCATTTTTTTATTAATCAGTTTTCTAGAGATCTATGCTAGTTTGCTTTTCTCTGATGATGTTTTTATGGGTATCATCTGAGAATAGACTAGACCTGAGGAAGCAAGTGAACCAATAACACAACATAAGACAGTGAGAGAGAGAGAGAATCTTCTTTCGGATAAACGCATAACAAAAAGTCACACAGAAAGAATCAAACATTTGACTAACGCTCCTCTAACGCTAACCTACGCAGGTGGTATCAGGAACACGTTAGATGCAACTAGAATTTGATCCCTTCTTAACAAAAACCGAAAAACTTGTTGTATCTAAATTCAAAAAAAAAAATCATGTTCCCGAAGCTTATTAAAGAAGAAAAAATGAGATCAGGGATCGAGAGACGAACCTTGCGGTAAGTGGTGCCATCGGGTTCGACGATCCAACCGGCCTCGTTGCAGAGTGCCTTCAACACTTCGTTGTTGTCGCAGTGTTTAGGAAGCTCGAAGTTGCCGTACAATCTCAATCCGGTGAAGATCTTCGCTGCGATCGCTCTCCGCCGTCTCTCTCTCCTCTTGTTGTTCTCTCTCTCCCTCCATGTGGGCATTCTCGTCCCCGATGTCATCACTCTCGTTTCTTCCTCTGAAGCTTTCTGTTTTTTTTTTCTTTTTCTTTGGGGAGATCAAAGAGACAATTCGCCGGCTAATTCAACCGGAAAATATCTGGAGGAGTGTCTGAATCTTCGGTGAAGCACTCTTTTCCAGATCTAACAGAACAAAAAGAATCGAAATTGCGTGCGCCAACACTTCTAATTCCCGATCAAGCCTAAATTAGAGATACAAACTTTGGCTTTGCCCTTTGGGTACAGAAAGTGCTCTCGCCGGGAAGCGATTCGACGGTGAGAATCCGGAGGAGGAAAACAAAAAAATGGTGAAAACAGTTGTAGCAACTTGTTAGCTAAAACTAAAAGCTCACTTCTCGAATTGAGTAGAAAAGAGATGTACTTTAAGCTGAAAGAGGCGGATCAAGATGCTCGGAAGATTAGATAGTGGTGAATTTCTCAGTGATCGGGGGAAGAAAAAACCCGGGAATTGGACAAGAGGATGAAGGAGCTTTAGCTAATCATCAACTCTCTCGTGCCAGAGAAGAAGAGATTAATACGTCCACAGTGATATAGCCAATGTAGACAAATTAGCTTCGAGACTACCCAATTTACCCGAGATTTGACCTTATTATTACGACATTGCCACTACATGAGGTCACGCGTGTCCTCCGGGCCTAGCACGTGGGAGCATATATCTTTACCTGCGATTATAACGTAATTTACCAACTTGCCACAAAATGCTTCCATTAACCACGTGCAAGAGCTCGCTTTTACCCCTAGAACGTGATACGATTTACGAAAATGCCACGAGACCGTTTTAGCTGAACTTGGAAGTTTCCTTTTCACGTGATGGTGCGTCCCCGGCGTGACCACGTAGGGGGCCCATAAACTGTTTTTTTTTTTCATTCGCGTAGGCACCACTCGCCGCACCGGTGGCTCGATATATAGCCTCACGTGGCCGCCGCGTCTGCGTGCCACCCACGTTGTCTCTTATTAGAACCTTCTCTCTCTGTTCAAACTGGTCGTTTTCAAAGCTGTTTCTGTCCAACATCAATGATTCTCTGCACAGAGACAGAACTTGCCAGATCATCGGCGTTACAGACAAACACACAAATAACGGTCTTTTTACATTATTATAAACACAATTACTTAATTTATACTATAGAGAGATACTGAGATTTCAAGGGTATTCGTCCCGTATATTTAAATATTTAAGTGTTTGTTTGTTGTTTTCTAAGGTATGTACATATTGTTTTCGACGTATGTCAAGTTTTTATGTAGGTCTTTTATATTCGATTCTAATTTATTAAGATGCGAGTTATTGAAATTCAAATGGTGTTACAATTTGTAGGATATTCTCAGCTTCAGCAAATCAAATAAAGCTAACAATGATTTGATTATCATTTGCGGATCTAAACCGGAACTTAAAAAAACTGTGAACCGGATTCTGATCTGAAGTTTCCCGGCAGAAGTCACAACCGCTTGGCTAAGAGTCTCAATGTTTCCAATGGGGATTGAATCTTCTCGGAAAGAGCTGTGTAGAGGCATCTCTGAGCGGTTTCGTCTAGCTTTTGGCCAGCATAAGAGAGGACAGGCCATTTCGCTTCTTGAAGAGGAGCCGTTACATGGCGGGAGGCCGATACAGCGGTCTCAACCATCATGGGGATATCAAACTCAATTGGTTCACCAACCACGACTTGAAGGTTTTTGTTGCACAGCGGTACTGGTGGCCTTCTTCCGTAGAAATAATTCTCCGGCATCATCTAAGACGTCAGAACAATGTAGGTAAGTGCCTTGGAATGAAAACATTATATGATACTTTCAAAGAAAAATTCCGAATTTTGGAAACTGGTTGCACAGTTCAAGGCTTACTCTTGTTCCCGAAGGGTTTTAAGCTATAGACGTCCAAACAATCTACTGAGTTGAAGCAGGCTTAGATGGAAATGTTAGGGGTAAGACATGTTACCTCATCAAAACCGCGGTGAATTATTGGCAAGACAATTGGATTAACTGGGCAACGGGCGATGAGGCTTGCGGTTCCCCATTTAAGTCGTCTTATAGGCACATCTTCTTGAAACACCTTGCCCTCTGGAAAGGTATGCAACTACTAGTCATGATTAAAACCAAAGGTTAGAGGTCAGAAAAGGCCCGAAGAGATCACAGTATTTGTTCAAACGTGCAAGATAAATACCCAAGATCCATCTTTTAATCGCTGGAGAGCTTCATTCATGTGTTCTTGGTAGATTCCACCACCTCTAGTGATAGGTATACATTTGCCTGCTCAGAAGAAATCATTAACATTCATCTTGAGAAAATTCTATTCTGTGAAGAAGGCAACCAGAAAATCTACCAAAAAGGTTATCATTTCGACTCAAGTCCAAATCAATGATCATAGTCTTTCACCTGAAAAGAAGTAACAAAACAAAAAGGTGACGTACCAATGCGGAAGATGGGGTTCTTGAAACATATGTCCTCTGCAGCGAGAACCCATCGAGCCAACTCTGGATCAAAGGAAAGAAGGCCCTTGAACCCTCCCCACATTACTGGATCATCCAAACTGATCCAAACAAAAACGAAAAAAATAGATCAACATCAAAAGCACAAGTGAGTGGAAACAGATGAAAACAAGATAAGATCCATGTTATTAAGGTTTAATTTTAACTGACGTGGACATGTGATTACTAACAGTAATGAGAGGAACACCAGGAGGTCGCGACCGGACAAGAGTCATAAGAGCATCTGCATTGTGAACTGTGGTTTTGTTGCAAAGATTCGCTACTGCTCTCGCAAACGCACCAACAGCCATTATCACAGTTTTCCTTGGAAGTCCTCCCAAGTGATCAGATCTTGCTGCCCATTCCATTATCCTCCCCATTTATGCCTCTTCCCAAGAAATGCAAGGCTTCACCCTTTTACAGATCATAACAGAAGCTTAAGAAATTGAAATTAAGAACTCGAAAAGCTACTTGCTTAAGAGAGCTAGTTTTGATTTCTGAGGATGCGTAAACCGGAAATTAGGGCATCTAAGCCAAAAATTGATGCAAAGATTCCATAACTAGGCTTCGTTTCCTAAGAATCAGTCTCTAAATCAGTAATACCGGGTAATATAGGAAAACCTTAACTGTAGAACTGAACAATTAGGGTTCATCAATCTCTTTACTTAATTCCTCCTAAGAAAATCTACTTTAAGATCGAAACAAAAATTCGAATTCGAAAAGGGAGAACACTTACGATTAGAAACGAGACCACGCGATCGGTCGAAGAGAGAAATCGTAGAAGCTTGCTTCGGAGGAATTCATCGAGAGAGAGAGAGAGAGAGAGAGAGAGAGAGAGAAGCGCAGTGCAATTGGAAGAAGAACAGTCGAATCTGGTTGGTATGACTCGGTACGTTAGATGAGAATACCGGTTTTAGAGACGAACCGGGAATTTTTGCAACTGAGTTTTCTATTGTCAGTAAGACAGGCAAAAATTGTTATCAGGCTACCAACACTTAATTGGGCTTTAGTGAGCCCATCATATAGATATATTCAACGTCTAAGCCAACATAAATATTGGTTTAACTCTTGAGGTAAATAAAAAAAAACTCAAAAGAGAGAGTCGATTTGTAGCTGAACGATTGAGTATTTTGATTGAGGTTGTTGTTATTTTGACATTTCTTTTAAGAGTAAAAAATACACTTCACAAATACAACATAGCATCAGAGTTACAAAAAGTTACAGATACTAATAGAGTTGAAGAAGCATCACTGGCTCAACCGAACAAACAAACACACGAGAGGATGTTCTTAGAGAAGGGATCGTTGTTGTGTGAAAATGTACACCTCGTCGTAACCTCTCCTGCAGAATCCACCATATTAGATGATCCAAATCATCGTTAAACACATACAGTAGAAAAATAAGAAGAGATAATTATGTAAAAAATGTCCGAGTGGCGTTACCCTTCGTATCCACAGTACGTAGGCTTGTAGTTATAAATAAGATTGCTCAGCACTTTCTCAGAAGATGGTCTGTTCAGAGACTTCCTAGCTTCACTGCACCACATTCAAACACGATCCGTGAGAATCAGCTACACATATTCACAAATGTTCTTTGTGCTATCCGTGAGAAACGACTACATAATCAAATAAACACTTATTTATACTGATTCTAACGTTAACTACTTTCCTAATGTAGCAATCAGAGTTGATGCACTCTCTTACTGATTCTTACCAAACAATGAATAGAGAACTAACCTGACTAGATGATTTGCAGCGAGCTGAGTCACCTGGATTGCATCCTCAGAGTGTGGAATTCTGGATAATCCCCACTCAAATGCATTTTTCTGCAGAGTATTGTACGGAGCTTTTTCTTTTATAAAAGCTGTACACCAATATTACCATAAATTATAGGATAACGCAGTGGACCACAGTGATAATTCAGTCTAGGCGTGGAAGCGCTAAATGAAAGACGTTAGTTAAGTGCTGAGCATATACCTCAGGATGCCACTGGAAGCCCGTCACTGGATATTTTTTTGATTGAACGGTTGAAACATAAGCCTGGAAATATGTATGTAAAGTAGTTAATGAGGTCAGTCTCTGGACATCTTTAAATTTCTATGGTTCTTAGGAACATAACAATACCTTGCTGTTGTCATCAGTGCATGTTGTGACGATATTAAAGAATTGAGACAGGGCAATATTGCCTTCAAAGCTGCCTGGCGAGATACCAAACTGGAAAACAATGACATTTTCATTTCAGAAAAGCAGATAGAATGAGAATATGATAACTATTCAAGAACAATAACGCAGATATGGCAACAATCAACGCATATTTAATGTCAAATTGCTCTCTAAAGAGTATTTCATAGTAAGCAACAGAAAATGGTGACAAATATATTCCATAGTATATAGTGACGCAAATTAGAGGTTGCAAGTTCTAACCTGATGATTCTGCATAACCAAACAGTCTGTACTGAGTTTTTTCAACAAATCTGGGGGAAATCTGCAATATGAAATATTGCACTTAAAATGTTGCAAAAATTGGGTTATTAGTACACATACATCTTGAGAATTTGTATGCACCTTTGGAATACGGTTCCTTCGGTGTTAACATTTTCAACAAACTGGAGGCTTGATGCAGAGTTCTTTGCATCAACCTTGTCAAGAATGTCTGTGTTCTGTTACAAAGGCAAGGATTGAAGATTTTGAATGGAGCATGCAGATATAAAACTGTACTATTATATTCTAAGCTCGTAATTCATGAAAGTGATAGCTTATAGCTCCCTGCTTGCCTGTTAGACAGTGTGACGGAAGAAAGGTTCTTAACTTATGTTCCAATACTCAACAATTAGAAAAGAACTAAACTTTATAGCTTAGAAAAACACATACGTTAGTTGAATTACAGAAGTTGCTAGGAGAAGCAAGAACAAAGTGTCACCTGACTTATAATCATTGTCAGGAGCTCGAATCCTAGGCAAATGGCATATACGGGAAAGTGCTCTCCAGCATCATTTCTTTCCAAAGCTTTCTGTGAGGATCATAGAGATAACAATAAGATCAGTGTGTTGGAATTATACATTATACAACACCCAGGAAAATTCAACCAAAAAAAATGTTCATCTCACATTGAAGATTTTCTTGACGATATCATAATACAACCCTTCTTTAGCCCAACCACCAGTGAATATCACACCGTTGACTAAGGTGATGAATGTTTGTAGTTTTTGAAAGAGTTTTTGGCTTTTGTTTTTCAAAAACCATTTTATTTGCCAATCAAGTTTTTTGATAAATAGATTCCCTAAAATTTAGGGAAACTAGTTTTTAAAAATAACTTCCAATTTGTAAGCAAAAACCAAAATCTATATTTTTGGAGTTTTTCTCCCAAGTATTATCAAAAAACCAAAATCTAAAAACTAAAATCTAAAAACAAAAACCAAAATCCAAAAACCAAAAACCAAAATCTAAAAACAACACAAACATTCATCACCTAATTCAAGCTTCTGCAGTAATTGAGCAAAATGATGTGAAAAAATAAATCCCAATTCTTATGCCATAGTAAACATAACAACATCTACAACTCTAGTTTGATGTTTCCTGTATCAATGATGAAAAATTCAGGTCGAATACGAGAGATAAAACAAGAGATTCCAGAATTAGCTGAGCAAAATTAGAGTAACCTGAAAGAGAAGTTCTTCGGGCTCGTTATAGATGAGCGGGATTACGCGTGCCCCACCCGCTTCAGCTAATTTCACATACGACGCCGCGATGTACGACGCGTTCGTAGCATTGTTCAATCGGCCCGACGCGCCGTCGCCAGGATGGCTCAGAATCCCGATAACCGGCTTGAAGTTCAGGTTCGGATCCGGCGCGGAGCAAACAGAATCAAAGGCGCGTGAATCGTTAACTTGGGTTTGACTAGGGAGGAAAATCGCCGCAGGCGACTCGTTGGCCTTCGCCATTACGATGATATCTTTACACACGAATAGTAAGAACGATAACCATACGTAACTCCACATCTCAGAGGAAGAGGATGATCTGAGCAAGAAACGAAAATTACACGAAATGATCGATCATGAATTTCACGATTTTGTTCGACCAACAAAAAAAAGAGAGAAGAATTTCACGATTTTGTGTTTTTGATATTTTTGATATCGTTGAAGATCCATCTCTTGTTTTTTCGAATCGCGAACCCAATCTCCACCGTCCACGTGTAGTGGATTCTATGCACATTATTTATGTTTTGAGTTTTATGAAGTTCCTCAAATGTGGTCCCCATTTTTATTTGGTGTTTCATGATATACTGTATATTATTTTAGGTTTAATCTTGGAAAAAGGGGACTTTTGTTATTCAAATCTTATTGCCAGGAAGACGAACCAAATACAACAACAACAACAACCTTGGAAAGGAATAAGGATCCAATTCCAAAGAATAGGGTAAATAATGTAGGCAGCTCCTTAATTTCTGGAGTTACAGATTATAGAACGTGCATGCACATATAAACGGTTCACTTGAACATACACGAGAAGACGACGTCCTTTCTTAGGAACGGGATACTGGTTGTGTGAAAAGATAAACCTCGTCGTAACCCCTCCTGCGAAACACATCATTCAACAGTTAAAACATGCACAAGAAGAGAGAATTGTGTAAATTTGCATGGTCCGAGAGTGGCTTTTACCCTGCGTATCCGCAGTACGTAGGCTTGTAGTTGTAGATGAGGTTACTCAGCACTTTCTTAGATTCTGGTCTGTTCTTTGACTTCCTAGCTTCACTGCACCACACTCAAACTCAATCCATGAGACACCAATACATACATAAGAGTGTTCAATCTTGAGCTGTCATTTTTGAATAAACCCTTGGTTTAGAGATCTTATTACCTGACTAGATAACTTGCAGCTTGCTGTGTCACCTGGATTGCGTCCTCAGAGTGTGGAATTTTAGATGATCCCCATTCAAATGCATTTTTCTACACAGGCAGCCATTGTTTTATAAACAACTTTTCCACCAATAAGATCACACTGCAAGCAAGAAAAGGATTTAGATACATAAGTTTAACTGGTCAGTACGTATATTACCTCAGGATGCCACTGGAAGCCAGTTATTGGGTATCTCTTTGCTTGGACAGTTGAAACATAACTCTGCAAAAAGGAAATATTATTAGATTTCTCCAGAGTAAGTTCAGGTCCTGGAATTCGTAGATAGTAACATGATTACTAACACCTTGCTGTTTCCATCGACGCAGGTTGTGACGATTTCAAAGAAACTAGACAGACCAGGATTGCCTTGAAACTTTCCTGGTGAGATACCAAACTGGAAAAGCAAGCAGATTTCATGTTAAAACTGTTCTCTTTAAAAGAAAAATAATGCGTAATAAATATGACAACTATAATCCATATTCAGTAGCAAATCATTAGAGGTGACGATACTAACATAGTGGTTCTGCATAACTAAACAGTCTGTGCTGAGCTTTTTCAGCAACTCTTGAGTAAATCTGCAAATATGATTACATAACAGTTACATATGAATAGTTTGCAAAACCTGAGGTATTATACCGATAAAAAATAAAAGCATCATGAAAAGCTATGCACCTTTGGAATAAAGTTCCTTGGATATTAACATTTTCAACGAACTGGAGACTTGATGCACTATTTTCGGAATCAAATGTTTCCAGAATGTCTCTGTCCTGTTACAAAGACAAGGATTATAGAATAAAAATGAGCCTGCAGATCCCAGAGTATGCTATATAAAGTATTCTCAGATCCATATTCATGAAAAAAAAAAAAACTGTATTTTAAAGCTTTCTTGTCTACCGATGAGACGGCGTGAAGGGAGGAGGGAAGATTCTTTACTGGTGTTGAAGTCAAGAGAGTGTAGAAGTATTTAACTTTATATAGCTCGACAAATACGGAAGTTAATTGAGAAAATGAGAGTTTCTAAAGCGGAAAAGAGATTCACCTCACTAATGATCATTGACATAAGCTCGAATCCGAGGCAAATGCCATACACTGGAAAATGCTCTCCGGCGTCATTTCTCTCTAAAGCTTTCTGTCAGGAACATATCAAAGGAAAATTGTTCAGCTAAGATCATGTAACAAAACAGATGAGAATGAGTGGGGATATATAAATAAAAAACTTACCTTGAAGATTTTCTTGACGATATCATAGTACAATCCTTCCTTAGCCCAACCACCAGTAAATATCACACCGTTGACCAGTTCTAGCTTCTGCAGTTCCAAAACATAATTCACATTTGATTAGTCTTTTTTTTTTTTGTAAAGCAATCCAATTCTTAAGCTAAAGCAACATTCAAAACAACCTAATTAAATTTGAAATTTCAGTGCAAATGAGCAGATTTTGGAATCAGCAGAGCTAAAAAATAAAAAAAATGAGAATGACCTTGAAGAGAAAATCTTCAGGCTCGTTGTGGATAAGCGGGATGACACGAGCTCCACCAGCCTCAGCGAACTTCACATATGAAGCCGCGATGTACGTTGAGCTCGTATCATTGCTCAAGCGACCCGACGCGCCATCGCCAGGGTGGCTCACAATCCCGATGACCGGCCTGTAGTTCAGGTTCGGATCCGGCGAGGAGCAGACAGGACTCTGAGAATGAAAGGCGCGTGGACCGACAACTCCGGTTTGACTAGGGAGCAAAATCGACTCGGAAGCATTCGCTACACATATTACGTTCCAAACCAAGAGAAAGAGACAGATGTATCTCCTCCACATCTCTGAGTCTGAGGCCAACAATCGAGGAGGAGGAGAGAGAGTGATCTGAGTAAGAAATACGATTTTTTAGAACCAAATCGTATATGATCTTCTGGATCCTCTGATTCTGCAACGTGTTATTAAAACGTTGGATTAGACCTGGACATTTTAACCCGACCCGAAAAATCGATCCGAACCGAACCGAACTAAAGGTTAGCGAACCGAAGTAGAACCGACATAATAATTCGAATGGGTCCTACATTTTTATATCTGAAGAATCGGATCCGAATCTGGACCGAACCGAGAATCCAATGGATATCCGAAATACCTAAAATCTTATTATATAAAGTTGGATGCGTCAAAGTTGTTAATTCACATGATCGTGACACGTCGCAAGTTAATTGATTAGATTCCGACATGTGTTTTGATTAAAATATATTATAAATAAAAATACACTATTTCTAAAAAAAAAAGGAAAATATTACTATTTTAAAAGATAAATAAATAAATTATAAATAAAAACATACTATTCTTAAAAGAAAAAAAAATACAACTATTTTAAAAGAAAAATAAATAAAATAAAAGGAAAAATAAAAAGATATATTTCAATTAAGAAAAAAAAAAATAAAAGGAAATAAGATATTTCAATTTTACTATAAAAAAAAATAAATGTCAAAATTAATAATTAATATGATCATTAAGGAGATGAATGTAAAGAGAAAGAAAAATTTTATTTGCTTGAAGTAAGTTAATGGAGAGATCTTTAACATATTCGAAGGACTCAAATTACATACCCATGTTTTTAACGCAGCAAAACATAAAAAGATAGTTGATAAAGTGTATGAACTATATGAGAAATAGGGTTAATGTTGCTTAAGACCCGCAACAAATTATGTGTTTTGAATATTTTAATTAAAAATAAATAAAAATAAAATAAGTAAATAATTTTTAGGTTTCGATTTAGTATTTTTCATATATATATTTTTAGTAGTGATCTGATTTTGTTGTGTATTTTTTTTAAATTATTTTAATGGGTTTTAATTTTTATTACTATAAAATCATCTATACGCGAATTCTAATCTAGATTTTTGATTATGATAAATGTAGAATAATTAATTCGTCGAAATTTTAGAAAAACAAATATATGTATCTTATTATATAAAGTTGAATGCATTAAAATTGCTAATTAACATGATCGTAATACGTGTCAAGTTTATCGATTAGATTTTGACACGTGTTAAAAAGAAATCAACCAATTAATTATACTTTAACATAATGTTTACATAAATCTAAAAATTTGTTTTAAAAAC
The DNA here is from genome assembly GCA_020283515.1 of Alliaria petiolata. Lineage (NCBI taxonomy): Eukaryota > Viridiplantae > Streptophyta > Magnoliopsida > Brassicales > Brassicaceae > Alliaria > Alliaria petiolata. The sequence continues at coordinate 3,224,278 of JAHZTW010000003.1, read as the reverse complement.
AAAAAGGGAAAATAAGTTTTTTATGTTTTCAAATTAGATTAAGGAAATTGTATAATCGATTACTAATAGTAAAAGAAAAATATGAAAAAATCAAAAAGGTAAATAAGAAAATTAAGAAAAATAAAATAAGTTTTTTTTAATGTTTTTCATTTAGATTAAATAAATTAAATGATACATTACTAAAACTAAAAGAATAAAACAAAAATCCAAAAAAGTAAATAAAAATTAAAAAAAAAGGAAAATAAGTTTTTTTGTGTTTTTCATTTAATAAAATTATCCATTTTGGTTATCCATTTGGTTTGCTACAGTTTACACTTCGAATTAATTCTAAAAATTGGTTTTAAAAACAAAAATGGAAAATAGGTTTATTTTATGTTTTTTGCAATTAAATTAAGAAAATTGTATAATCGATTACTAATACTAAAAAGAAAATAAAATAAAATAAATAAATAAATAAGAAAATTAAGAAGAAAAAATGTTTTTTATGTTTTTCATTTTGATTAAGAAAATTGTATGATGGAATACTAATACTAAAATGAAAAAAGTAATTAAAGAAATTAAGAAAAATAAAAAGAAAAATAAATTTTTTTATGTTTTTCATTGTTAGTAAATGTTTAACCATTTTGTTTATCTATTTGATTGGCTATGGTTCAAATTTTGAATTAACTATAATTATTTATTTAATAAATATATGTTTTTTTATTAACAGAATAACACTAATTCAAGAGTTAAAACACAATCATGATATAACTTAAACAATAATAAAATAAAATTGTGTTTCTATCAAAAAATACCATAAAGAAAAATATGTTATTTTTATTATGATTAAAATTTATTAGTAAATATAATTTTATATTAAAAATTATATAATCAGATAATAATACTAAAAAGAAATGATTAAAATAAAAAGGAATTTTTTTGAAAAATATATATACTTCAATAGAAATCTAAAATGAAAACAAAAGTAGATAAAATTAACTTATATTTAGGAAAATATACGACCTCCTTATTTAAAACTTGATGTTTCAATTTTGCTAATTAATATGATCGCAACACATGTTAAAGTCTATCAATCAAATTTTGACACTATCGAATAGATTTTTTTTTAGAATATAAAATTTATATTTGTAACTTTCACAACAAACTAAATATTTATTTTATTGTATCAAAATCCTATTTGAAAATAGTAATAAAATTTAGTTACAAACAATAAAATAAAAATAAATAAATAAATTTTATATTTCTTTTATATTTTTATTTTTCTTGACAAGTGATCGGATTATATTTTCAAATAAGTTTTTAACGGTTTTAAATATTTATTCAAAACCCGCATATATGCGGATCCTATTCTAGTATAATTATATACCTAAATATATTACTTATACTTAAACTCGAATAACTAAAATATTCAAAATTATAATTATAAATCAAATATATTGGTTAATTTTAGATTAAAATAATTAAAATATCAAAAAATCTTTAGTTTTATTTGTTAAAATAATTTTTTTTTTTTTGCAAAATTCAACCAAATAATTAAAAGATACAAAATATTTGAGTTTTTGTAAAAAAAAAATTAAATAAATTTTGAGAGATTCAGATATTCGAATCCGGATGGAACCGAACCGAACCCGAATGTCCACCCCTACGGGTTGGGTAGCCGCCGATCTGAAGTACATAAGGACAAGCTTTTTATAATCTGAGCCGTTAATAAGAATATCATCGACGGCTCAAGAGTTTTTTTGGTTTCATATTAGGGAATTAAGCTCGTAACTACATATTGGGCTTTCAATGAGCCCAGTCCAATTTTCACTTGACGACTTTCTTAGAAACGGGATCTTGGTTGTGTGAACCCAAAATGTTAACCTCGTCGTAACCTCTCTTTAAAATGTAAATCAATTTTTTAAATTTTCATTTCCTTTTCACTTTGGGGTTTTTTTAGGTATAATTGGTAAAATAACATATTTAAGATTTACTTATATAATTCTAGTCCTCCAAATCCCAGCATTTTGTACCACAAATACAACTATTTAGGATCCATCAACTGAAGTGTAGATAAAACTTCGCATATATATATTTCTATTCCAAGTGCATACACACGCGGAAAATGAGCCTTGGTGAATTTCTGTACAATTGAAACATGACACATTACGCATGCTAAAGCCTAACATTAAAGAAACACAATCATATCTCAAACAAAAAACTGATTCTCCCCGGTGGCTTCAATCATTCAACTCCACGTACATGCACACTCTTTTCGAAAAACAATCCACCTTATTATCCATTACTGTAATTTTATTTAAAATTATTATATTATGCATTGATTGGCCAATGTCAAAATTCAAAAAAGTACTTAGCTTTGGGGCTCCATTCCTTATTTATTGAGTTTGTATAAGCTAAGTTGGCAAAATTGTTGGGTAGCCGTTGATTACAATACACTCGACATGAAATACATAAGCATAAGCAATTAAGCACAAGTTTTTCATTATCAATGAAAACTATAGTGTTAACGGGGCCGAGTTTTGACAGTTTTGTTGTTGACTTCGATGGAGCCATAACTCCATTTGTATTACTGTTACAATGTCTTGAACATACTAGAAGAAATATACAAAAGCGTATTAAGATAGAGTCTCTTGTAATAGTATAAAATTGTTTATCGAAAAAAAAAACGGTGATTGGCTTCATCAAGTCGCATTACACACCTCATCCTTAAAAGTGTTGCACTGTCGTGACACACGCTTTTCGAAAGTTAGCATAGAAAACCTGGAGACTATTGCAGAAAAATGCGGCTATTTGGCTTCGCTTAAGATAAGTGATTTTGATATTGTGAATCTAAAAGGGACCTTAGGGCAGCTAGTGAGCTTAAAGAGTTCTATGGTGGCTGCATCATTGTGGATCCAGACAATCCAGATGACGATGACAAGTACATAGATTTTTTTCCACCAAAACTATAGAGAAGCTGGATTTGTATCGCACTATGCTAAGCTCCCGTGGCCACAGACAACTAGCCTAAAACTTTTGAAGACGAGCAATTATATTGGAGACTAATAACTATTTGTCCTTTCTCATTTTTGTAAAAAACTTAAGATGTTACTATTTCGTGATTGCGGTATTGAAAAAGATTATGAACGGTTTCCGGTCACTGACAGAGGAATCATACTTGTTGTCAACAACTGCAAAGGTATTGAATCACTTGCCGTACTCATGACGGAGGCCAGCAACACATCTCCTAATCTGGTTTGTAAGGTTTATAATCCCATTTGGTAAAGTGTACAAATATATATTTTTTTTTTGTCAACAGCTTCCGCTCTTAGAACGGTTCAGAAATCCAAACCGGTGGAACTGAATTTACATAATCTAAACAATAAAGGTAGTCCCGAGCACCTCGTGCTAACTTGTCTGCCTTTGTATTTTGAGCGCGTGGAATAATACGAGATTGTGAAAGACGAAAACTCCTTCTTACTTTTCTCGTATTCCTCCAGATGTAGTGTGAAAGTCGGCCATTCTTCTGGGTTAGAAGTGTACAAATTTAGCTTTTTGTTTCTTTTTTTTTGCCCTTTCATTGAGTTTTACATGATTTAAAAACGCTTTCATAAATCATAAATGTGTTGGAAATCTTCTATATACAACTAATTCTCATTTGAATATTTGTAGCCCACAGGCCCCCACACGAATTAATATTCTCTATATCAATTCGAGAAGCCTGAAAATAATAAAGAGGCATTAGCCTAATTAATAATTCATACATAGATTCAGCACACGACTCCATCTCACGAACCTTCCCGTTTGGTCCGTACATCAAAACCCTATCTGCTTCGTTCCCGCGCGGAATTTGATTCTTCAAGAAGAGGCAGAATAGAGAGGGTTATATATAGCACATGCTCTCACTTTAACTCTCTGATTCTCTCACTTCAAGAAGAGGCTTGATGATGCGCACATGAAACATTCTAGAAGAAATAAACAAAAGAGCATTAAAATGAATAAAGCAGATCATACAATTGACTCGTATGTAGTTAACAACTTCAACCCATACAATCATATGATCTGAGTAGTTAACAAGAATTATCACATTAACGGCTCAAGAGTTTCAAACATACAATCAGATGGAACTAAGTTCTGTTTTCAGATATCCTCGATCAAAAACTTAACAAAAAAAACACACAAGGCCTTTAAACTCTCTTGAAGAACGACATTATGTTCCCTTGCTTAGGATCTTTGACGTTCCCGCCGCCTTTCTTGCTTCCTGCTTTTGTGGCTGCCGCATTCCCCATGGCCGGGCTCTTCTTCTGCGCAACCGCCCTGAAACAAGGCACTCGGATGCTTTAACAATTGTTTCCATCGGATTCACAATGGTTATATACATCATCTCCCATAACATTACCTGTTAACAGCATTTGCGCTTTTGCCATCATTTAACTTCTTACTTGTATCATCAGTGTCTTCTTTCTTCTTTGTGTTTTTTTCTGCCTCCTCCCAGACTACCTCAGTTACTATATGCAGTCAAAATAAAATTGTATAAGTCAGAGAGGTTGACATTCCAAGCCAGAGCTCGCATTTACTAAATAGATGCATAAGTATACTTGTTTTTGTTTTTATTGCAAACGACATTCCATGCTTAATTGTGTGAGCATACCTTCTCTCCCACGATCATCAATCCGTGACCTCAACACTTTTTTCCTTTTCGGTGAACAAGGAGCATCAGTTATCCTTCCCTTTGAGGGATTCACGTCTGCTTCAGAACCAGTGGCCTGGATCTTCTCCACTGACGAAGCCATGGATTTCTCGTTTTTTCTGGCACCACAAGTATCAGCAGAGGCAGTTTTTTGCCAGTCTAATTCGCTGGCCTCTGGTTCATCAGTTTTGATCTCTCGAGATACTCGTATATCAGGCTTCTCTGGACCTGAATCTTTGGTTTGTTCGCTATCTGGACGTGGATTAATCTTTGGACTGCTAGGAGATGCTAAGCTGATAACATCTTCATACTCTTCATCGGAAAAATCAAATATCACTTTCCTTTTCCTGTTATCATTTTTAGGCGCTCTCCTGAAATCGACATCTCGGGTCTCATCATCGCTGCCTCCCTTATTCTCGGCTTCGTGAGAAGGTTCCTGGGCCTCTGCACCAATTACAGAACTTTTCATAGAGGAACAAAACTAACTAAAACAATCACCAAGTAAAGCCATAGCCATTGGATCAGTTACCTAAGTCAGGAATAAACGCCAATTCCGCGCATAAGCAACAAATTAAAATGCAGAAACTGGAGTGAAAAGATTAGATAGCAAACCTGAATGATCATGATTTTTGACCTCTGTTGTTGCAGAATCATCTTCTGTTTTCACAGGCACACGGCCCCACATGTTTTTCAACGAGCCCCCAGATCCAGCCACGCTCTGTCCGTTCTTTTTATTATTAGTGGGCACAGGAAGGGACTTTTCTTTATCATTGGAGGATTTCACAGACTGGTTTTGAGCTGGAGCAGTAGTACTTTCACTTTTAGGGATCGATTGCTGAAATCTCTTTCCCTGGTTTGAGGGCACTGTCCCCTCTTGACAATTTAAACCACTTTTAGACTGTACTGTACTTTTCACACTTTCAGTTCGCAGGGCTGTAACATCTGCAGTGGCTCCCTCTATATTACGCTTTACAAAGGAATTGGAGATGCCACAAAACCTGATACCAAATACAACATACATTTCTAATTTTGAGTGGCGAGGCTGAGTCAACAGTACCGGACAAAATTTCATGCAATAACAGAAAAGGTATACCTGTTATCTCTCAAGCAATTATCAGTGGCAGAAGGCTGATTGAAGAGTTCTTCTGCTTGTACAAACTCAGCGTTCCATATGGCAGCTGGATCCATTGGGACACTAGCTTGAACACTGTAGATATGAACAAAACATGTTCCATTGAACTCTTTCTCCACTTCTGCATGGAAAATAATGACAGGGAAGTGTCAAATCGATAGATTATCTGGTATTTTATATTCACAGATCATTTCCTCAAGAAATCAGAAAAAGACCAAATATTCGACAAACCAAAAGACTAGCAAAACAAATTGTCACACCATCATTAGCTTAGGGGCAACCAAAAGGATATAGCTAACAAAGAGAAGTACCAAAATAGAATCATAATACAAAAGAGAGTCATATAAGATAAGAAAGAGAGAAAAAACAAGTCACCAGATGGGAATGTGACCTGGAAGTTTGGAACTGGAAACAAGCTTTGTGTGGTAATCGGAAGGTCTCTTCTTGACCCACCCGGATACAGTATACACAACTTCCAAACCCTTCCCGTGTTTGTCGACAAAATCCTTAAGCAACCTAATAATAACAAGAGAGTCACGGATTCGAGACGAAACAGATCTGAAGAAGCCTAAAATCTAGTGAATTCCAAATGGGTGGAATCAATATGTTACCTCTTGGCAGTTTTTGATGAAAGCGAGAAATTTCGACTTAGCCATTTGTAAGATACCTGAAACCAAATGGATTGTGCGAATCATCAATCATTATAACCCAAATTACTCAGATTTGCTCAGAATCTCGGGACCAATTATTATTAGTCCAAGGACAAAAAAAAAACCACCCCGGCACTACTACAACAACAAACCACAGACAAAAGCTTTAGAATCAAGCAATTAATGCTATTTCGATGAGGAATCAAGGAGAGACAAACGAGTTTTTTAGAACCAGTGAAATGGAAATCGGAAACCCTAGTCAGAAAAGATTATGAATCGGCGGTAGTTACCACTTGAAGCTGATCGGAGACAAGAGACTCGATCTCATCGAGGATATTTAGGGTTTCAGTCTGGGTCATTTTTTCCGCTTCTCTTAATTCTCTCAGATTTGGGAGGTTTTTCTTCCAGGCGATGGCTGCCTTTCCCGCCACTACTTTCGCGGTGCTGCTGCTCTTAAGAGAAGGAGAAATTGCTATTTTGTTTTGTTTTGGGCCACTTCCGTTTGTTTTGTTTTGTTTTGGACTTTTGGGCCACATCCATTTAATTGCTATTTATTATTTTCATAGATATTGTCCCCCAAATCTATGAAAATTCTGCTTGGAACCAATCAAACATTTTATTTTGATTTTGTGTAAAAATAATAATAATATCCGTACAGACTCATAATAATCTCCGTAAAAATAATAATAATCTCCGTACAGAACCAATCAAAATTCTGCTTAAATTTCTCTTTCAGAACAGAAAAAGAAAATTGGTAGAGTACCAAGTACATTCAGGACTAGGACTGTCTCTTATACACATCTAGATGTGTATAAGAGACAGTCTCCGTACAGAACCAATCAAAATTCTGCTTAAATTTCTCTTTCAGAACAGAAAAAGAAAATTGGTAGAGTACCAAGTACATTCAGGACTAGGATCCTACTCTAATCCAAATTACGTTCGAAAAACAAAAACTAGATCATTATCTTTTATCCATATAAATAAACGAGTCTTTGCAATCACTTTTTCAATAACCATCTCTCGAGTCTCTCTCTGAAATTGATAATAATTCGAGCGATAACTCTCTCCTACGTTCTTATATATCTCCGTCGAAGAAGAAGAATCAATTGAGCGAGTTATGGCCGAAGAACCGCGAGAGATCCCTCAAGAAACGGGGATACCTTTCAACGATGGCGTTTCTTCATCTCCGACGAAGGAAACAGAACCGACAGCTTTTTACCTGTTCGGAACAAGAATCCCGTTTCAAGATTCCTCTTCCTTGGCACCCAACGAAACGACTTGTTGCTCCTCAGAAAACCAGAATGAGGAAGTCTCCTTGCCTCTCCGTTCAAGCCCTAATGCTAACCCTGAGGTTACTTGCGATGACAAAGAACAAACAGAAGAGGCAAGAAAGACTAAGAAGATGAGATCTGAGCGAACCGGAGGAGTCTCAGCCCAACAACCTCCTGACACATGGACCATCAAGAAGACACTGAATCCAAGCGATGTCGGTCAACAATGCCGACTTATGCTCGAAAAAAGTCACGCCGAGAGCCACATCCTCCCTCATCTATCTGCAGAGAAGCAAAGACAAGTCCAAGACGGCGTTGGAGTCAGTTTAACAGTGTACGACCACAACACGGACACTGATCACAACTTGACTCTGAATAGAATGGCCAAGACAACAAGAAGCTATGTTCTCAACGGTGATTGGATGAAGATTTTGTCCGGAGGAGAGATTTGAAGCAAGGATACGAGGTTGGACTCTTCTATGGTGTTGATTTTAAGCTCCATTTTTCCGTGCTTTCTCCTGTTCCTGCTGATCAGAATAATCCTAATTAGCTAGAGAAATCGTCTTTCAATTCGAATATAACTAGATTAGTGGATTTTACTTGATAGCATTTTAAGGAATATTTCTCGTGTGATCTCATTGAGAAGGCTTTTTTTAATTGTTTTTTTTGGTTAATGACATTTAACAAACTTGAGAAACGAAACTCGGAGAAGAAGTTGTTATGAATATCGACTTTCCCATTCATTAATTCTGTAGAGTATCGTTTTCTTTATATACAATATGCTGTCTATGTTAACATAAGCTTAATTATGTGCAGGTTATGCTAATATAAACCAAGAGTAAAATACTCATGATAACATTTAAAAGGTTTTTAACGAAAGTTTTGATGGTTAATGTTTATCGTAAATTTCGATGCTACGAAATAAGGTCCAAATTTTTTTAAAGTATTAAAGCAGTCAAATATTTATGTCGCCCAATCATCTCTTTCTATAATTATATTTATTTTACTCTCCTTATATCGTCAACAAATAAAATTCCATTTCCTGACAGGAAAAGTACAATCCTACTATAAACCAGATTAGGTTTCACATAGCTAAAACAAAAATCAGATCATCAATCGTTCATGGAGAACATTTAGGGTTTCGGAATGGATCATCTTTCCGCTTCTCCGAATTTTCTCAGATTCGGCGGGAGCTTTTTCTTCGAGGCGAGGCGATGGCGATTGGCTGGATTTCCCGCCAATGTTCCGAGTCTGCAGAAGCCCGTGCCACTCACGTGATCACGCCGAGTTAGTTTGGGCCTTTTGGCCCAAAATAATATAATTAAGTTTTCCCAATTAGTAGTACTAGTTACTTTATAGTTGTAACCCCCTCACTTGCTCTGTTTCACTATCCTCCAAAAATGATTCGACGAGAACTCTCGCCGATGGCAAAGCGTCGAGCGAGAATGAGCCAAGAACCGCGAGAGATCTCTCAAGAAATATTTTCTTTCTTGCCGTCCGAAGAAACAGAGATGTCTATTTCCGACGATCCTACACCTCCAGCGAAGAAGATTCGTACGAATACGAGCCAACAACCGCGAGAGACCAGTCGAGTCTCCTCTCTTTTACAATCCAAGGAAACGGAGGTTCGTAACTCTTGCGTTATAAAATCTCCGGCGAAGAAGAGTCAGAAGATCATGAGCCAAGAATCGCGAGAGACGACTCGAGACCCTTCTCTTTTAGCATTCAAGGAAACAGAGGTTCGTCCCTTCGGCGTTTCAAAATCTCCGGCGAAGAAGTGTCAGATGAGTATGAGCCAAAAACCGCGAGAGACCAGTCGAGACTCTTCTCTCTTACCATCCAAGGAAACGGAGGTTCGTCACTCGGGCGTTTCTATATCTCCGGCGAACACAATTCAGACGATCGTGAGGCAAGAACCGCGAGAGACGACTCGAGACCCTTCCCTCTTACCATCCAAGGAAACAAAGGTTCGTTCCTTCGGCGTTTCTAAATCTCCGGCAAAGAAGAGTCAGATGAGTACGAGCCAGCGACCGCGAGAGAACAATCGAGACTCTTCTCTCTTACCATCCAAGGAGAAGGGGTTTATTCTCTTCGGCGTTTCTATATCTCCGGCGAGGAAATTTCAGACGATCGTGAGGCAAGAACCGCGAGAAACGACTCGAGGCCCTTCCCTCTTACCATCCAAGGAAACAGAGGTTCGTTCCTTCGTCGTTTCTAAATCTCCGGCAAAGAAGAGTCAGATGAGTATGAGCCAGCAACCGCGAGAGAACAATCGAGACTCTTCTCTCTTACCATCCAAGGAGGAAGGGTTCATTCTCTTCGGCGTTTCTATGGCTCCAGGGAAGAAGAGTCAGACGATCATGAGGCAAGAACCGCGAGGGATGTCTCTCTCCTCTGCTTCTCCGATGAAGACAGATGAAGACTTGACGAAGACGACTAATTTCTTGGAAAAAGAAGAGGAGGAGCGATACGGAGTGTCGACGGAACTAACTCTTTTATTCACTGATCCATGGATCATCAAGATGGAACTGAACAAGAAGGATATACGTGGGCCCTTTTATCTGAGAAACGCCGTCGTTGAGAGGCACATTCTAAACAATCTCCCTGAAGATGACCAAAAGACCAAACTCCGACAAGGCAATGGAATCACGGTTAATGTGCACGACAACGACACGCACACTACGCACGAGATGCTTCTGATGAGATCGAAAACGAACCAGCCCCATTATTGTCTAAGGAAAAACTGGCGCAATGATTTTGTCATCAGGAGAGGTTTGAAGATAGGAGACGAGATTGGGCTCTTCTGGGATCGTTTTCACTCTAGGCTCCATTTTCGGGTGCTTAAGCTTTCTAGTGCAATCGCAGACGAAAAGAAGCCATTAGTCCAGTAATCTCCTCCGGGAAAGCGATTGGTAGGAACGTAAAGACTTGATTAAGGCCTAAGTATTAGATTTTTCTTATATCATTCTACGATATCACTTAGAAGGTTTGTTACAAAGTGAAGAGAGGAGGTTTTTGTTTTTTTTTGTTAAACAGTGATTGGTGTTGCTTATGGTGTTTTTGTAGCCGACTTGCTATGAGAAATTTGATGTGTTTTACACAGATTTTATTTCGTTATTGGTTGCATTTCATCTTTTCTATATGTCTGAAGAAGATAGAACAAAAACTGAATACAAGATATTTCACATTCAGAAGCGTTATAGCATAGAGTTGATAGAAGCAAGCAATGGAAACAAAAGAATCTGTTAAGATGAAGAAACTACAGAAACCCGAGAAGAAAAACCTGGAGCTTGGTCGTTGGTGTTTCTATTTCTGCAGCTGTATTCTCTTGTCTCTGATAGGCAGATCAAGCGGCTTCTGCGCCTCGTGGGGATGTTCCGGGCCTTTGTACACCTTTAGGTGATTGAACAGAGCTCTCCCAAGCTGGCCACAAAACAGGTCAGACCATGTTAGGAGTGAGTGTGGAAACTAGTAATCATAATATACCAATATCGCCACAAGTGGTTTAATGCTGGAAATATCGTAAGATGGACCATAAAAGAGACTGATAAAGAGCAAGGAATTATCTATCTAACCCGTCCCTTTGGAAGCATTCCACGAACAGCATGCTCAATGATTCTTTCTGGGATTCTCTGCTGCAATTGATCGAATGTTTCTACTGTCATACCACCAGGTCGTCCTGAATGCCTCCTGTACAGCTTTTGGTTCCTCTTCTTTCCAGATACGGCAACTTTCTCAGCGTTCACCTTTATCCAGAACCAGTCATATGACAGAAAGAAAAAACAAAAGTTATATGAAGCATACGTTATGTGAACAAGATCGAGCTTGTTCAATAAGTGACAAGTTACAAACACCGAAGGCTCGAACTTTCCTTGTGAATTTAAATTTCATTAAAATCAGATCACAATTCAATAGGCAACTCATCGTATGGTTCGTTCCATCTAGACAATAAACTAAGTAAAGCATATCAAAATTCTCATACCACAATCACAAAGGCTCCCATGTCGACACTGGGAGTGTAGGAGGCAAGGTTCTTCCCACGGATGTGATTAGCAATTGTCGATGCCAATCTACCGAGAATTTTGTCAGTCGCATCGACCACGAACCAGGGCTTGTCCGTGTTCACATGGTCCGAAGCTTTTGGATACCATGTCGTGTTCCAGATGTCCTGTAAACCATAGTATACTCTCAGTAAAACTAAAATCCAAAGTCTTTATAACTTGACCAGAACCCATTCTCCAAACAAAAATGAAGAAGTAAAAGTTTCCCATTTAACGAATTAGGAAGAAAAAACATCAATTTTCAAATCCATTTGAGTCTTTGATGCACTAAACAAGCAGATACGCATAGATACTTTATACATCTGCAGCCCGGATATGGAGTCAAAGGCAAAGTCCACTACCTAGTAAATCGACTCAAGTTTAAAATTCCCAGTACCTTTCACAAAATCCCATGGAAATTTCCAGCCAGTTACGCGCAGATATTCGAAATTTTATAAGAATGTTAAGCACACAAGTTTCAGAGATGGGGACAATGAAAGGCGTTGAAGCTAAAATAGAGGGAGATAGATAAAGAAAATATCTTTACAGGGCCATTTGCTTCTTCTTCGTCGAACATCCACCGCTGATTAGCCGGAACAAGAGAAGTAGTCGCCTGCTCCGCTTCGCACTTCACCTGCAATCCTCTTTTCGTGTTCGCATAAATGCCGACTCGTACAGACGGCTTCGAGATAGCCGTTAGAGAGAAGCCTAGAAACGGAGACCTTCTGTCACTTCCGGAGGGTTTCACGGAAGAAGAAGGGAGTATAACCGTCGAAGACGAGCAGAGAACCGCCATTTTTGTTTTCTCTCTTCTGCAAATTCTTCTTCTGCTCTTTCGATTTCTCGGATAAGATTGGGTTCTTCAGTAAATAATAGTGGTGTTATAACCGTAAATAAACTCACTTCTAGGACCGGAAAGATAATATAAAACGGGTTGAGGATCCGGTTTCTTAGGAGCTCCGGATCCAGCCCAAAACGCTGATTTCTTTTTCATTTCCCTTTTTTTTTGTTTTTCCTCAGGTCTCCGAGAGCAAGCAAAGTGTAGTATAATAAGGGGGTCATGGCAACGATTTCGTCAACTCTACTCTTAAATTCTAGATCAGTTTTACCTCCGAGATTCCTGAAACTCTCGGGATTTTCTTCTCCGTCTCCATTCGCTAGATCCTGCCGATTTGGACATTGTAATCAGAAATCCTTTCCCAACGGAATTCTTTCGCCGGGAAGCAGAGTCGACGGTGTTATGGCGGCTACATCAGTGCAAGGGGTAGTGACGGAGGCGATGAAGCTTATCCAATCGGCGTCACCTACCTGGAAATCCGCCGTGGCTAACAATTTATTGATTTTTGTTCTCGGTTCACCGCTTCTTGTTACCGGATTGTCCGCTTCTGGGATCGCCGCCGCTTTCTTGCTCGGTACTTTAACTTGGCGGGCTTATGGCTCTGCTGGTTTCCTCTTAGTCGCTGCTTACTTCGTCGTAGTAAGTCCACTTGTTATGAATTTGACCTTAATTTGGTCCCTGACTCTTAAAATGTAGAAATTCGCTAATTTGATTTTGATTTCGAGCAGATGAATGAAGAATGTCTGTAGATTTCTGATGAGTTCAAAAGTTGTGTGATCGTTTAGTGTAGTAATTGTGGATGTGTTAGAGATCCTTAGTCACGCTTGAAGACATAATTGAAGGGGTTTTATAGGATTTCAAGATATAATAAGAAAAATTTATTTTGATTGATCTTAATGATTCGTTCTTTTGAAAATGCATTGGGTTTTGGAGACATTGGACAATTTTTTGTTATTCTTGTAGGAAGAGCTTTGTAATTAGGCAGTTTCTCGTCTCTGTAGACTGAAATTTTAGATTAAGGAGCTAGTTTGTCTGATCACGCTCAAAATTGCGATAATTCGTCTCAATTCTGCAAGTTTTCCTTTTAGTTTAGATTTCAATATCGTGTTTCACCGACCAAGAGCTGGAAAGAGTAACACTAAATTTGCAATTAATTCTGGCGTTGAAGTTGGTTTAGATGATTTACAATGTCACAGGGAACAGCGGCAACAAAGGTTAAAATGTCCGAAAAGGAAGCACAAGGCGTGGCCGAGAAGAAAAAAGGTAGAAGAGGACCACGCAGTGTGATTGGTTCAAGTGCTGCTGGTTGTGTCTGTGCTTTTCTTTCAATATATCAAGTGGGAGGAGCAGCTTTTTCTCAGCTTTACCGGCTTGGTTTCGTTTCCAGTTTCTGCACTAAAGTGTCTGACACCGTCTCGAGCGAGATAGGGAAAGCTTATGGAAAAACAACGTGAGTATGCTTCTGTTATTCAGCTTTGGCCTCTTCTGCAATGGTTTGTGTTACTTGAAACAAGTAGCTAAAGATTTGGGTCATTTTTTTCTGGCAAAAGTTTGTCAATGGACTTGCGATGTCATAGCATGAATCCGATGAAATGATATGTATGCATTTTTGTCCTATTACTAACTGGTGCAAATTTGCAGGTATTTAGCCACAACATTTAAGATTGTACCAAGAGGAACCGAGGGAGCTATGAGTGTTGAAGGAACATTGGCTGGACTTTTAGCATCATTTTTTCTAGCCTCTGTTGGCTGTTTCCTTGGTCAGGTACTAGACGTTTTTTTAATATTGTTGTTGAGGAACATGAAAGTATCTGTGTTATTTTTGCGTCAAAAAAAGTTCCCGTTCCACATCTTCTTTATGCTGATAAAGACGTTTTCATTACATGATTTTAACTTGAGTTGTTGTTAATGGGGCTGGTTCGTATACACAACCCTCATGCAGCAGTGACTGCCCTTCTCATAGTTACCAAGGCAAGACCGCTGGATGAAAGTAAAGATACCATAAATTTGACTGCACATAACTAAATTGCACGCGTAGGAAGATTCATAGACTTGCTCGTGAATGTAAAGCTGCATGTCATCGTCTGATGTTCATAGGAAATTTACCCACTGTATAATTGCAAGTTTCTTTTGCTTCTGGTGTCTCGAGCACAGATAACTCCTCCAGAAGCTGCTGTGTGTGTACTAGCTTCCCAGATTGCCAATCTTGGAGAAAGCTTAATAGGTGCATCTTTTCAAGACAAAGAAGGATTCAAATGGGTATGCTCACTTCGATTAAATGTTCTCTTGTTCGCTCTGTCTACTTATTTGTCAGTGCAAGAAAATGATAATCAGATGAATATATCATCATGTTCTGGCAGCAATATATAACCGGCTTGTGTGGAAAAAAAAAACAACATAAAACTTTTTTGAGTTCTCTTGCCTTGTGAAGCCATTTTTGCAGTCAGCTTGTTTCGCTTTATCCACACTCTATCTTTTCTGAGACCCTCTTATTTATTTTATTTGACCATTTTGCTATTTTGTAGTTAAACAATGATGTAGTCAACGTGATCAACATAAGCTTGGGAAGCATCGTGGCAATCTTGATGCAGCAGTTTATACTCCAGAATTGGGTCAAGTAAAACCCGTCACAAAAGGTCATGGATTCTCAGTGAGGTTAGATTAATTTTTTACCTATTGATGTGAACAATCGTATTTATTCTATGATGAGTAAATACACTATGTTAATGTAACATTAGTCCCACAACAATAAGGGAAATAAACTTGTCTAACAACTAGAGATAATATGTCTTTGAATTTGATTCGCCTTTGAGATAAGAAAACTGTCACAATCACATAGTTTTTCTTGTCTCAGTAATTATTCTTCTTGGGATCCCTTTTCTTGATCACTTGCTCTTCTTTCACATGAAATCCAAACTCTATTGGTATATATCTCAGGAATTCAAGCAAAAGCAAATAAAATAATTTCTGAAAATGTAACGAAGGAAAAAGCTTTTAACAACAGAAAGACAACAATAAAGGAACAAGAGCAGGTTGACAAAAAGAAGAAAAGAGTCGTGATTCTGTCGAACACATTCCTTTTTTTTGTCATCTTTTAACTTTTTTAATGTTGCCATATTCTGTAGTCGGCTGTAATGTTGACGTTGCATAAAAGATGACGTTTCTGGTGACCAATTTTTTAATTTAGAAGCCTCTAGAGAGAAAAGCATAAGCATCGACTGTGAGATGTAGTGAGACTTTATAGTAATACCATTGTTACTTGAGAGTACATACATGGAAGACGATTACTATGCGTAGCTTCTACGAACGAGCCAGTGGTCCAGAATTAAGATACGACAATGGCCCATGGGCCGTGACATCCAATACACACAGCTGACAAATGACACGTGCTTCTCAAACGCGCGAGTTCTAAACCGCTAAATAGTACACCGCCGCAAATCTCGCTTTTCTTTCTCATGTCAAATCTCCGCAAGTCCGTCTCACCTCAATAGTGTCACACCCCGTTTAGACTCGATAACTTTGATAAAGAAAATTGCGAGTATTTCAGAAAGTTTATTTCTCGGTTTGCTCACATAGTCACGTTTTCTATCGATTGTACATTGTATTTGTGTTCAATGAGAAAAGAGAATGTCTTCACAATCTGTTCTTCTCTGATATGGTTTAGTGGCTCCATGCCTCCATAATCGAAAGTTTGTAACTTTGTCGTTTTGTCGTTTCTGGAACTTTTCTCCTAAAACTAAAGACCCACTTGTTGAAGTCAATAAACTACTTCTAATTGATGTTCAAGAGTTTTATTTTTTTCCAAATTATTTGATTTTTTTAACTATCAATGCAAATTTTTAATTTATTTTAATCTAACTTTTATTAAACAAATATTCCCTCTGTCCCATTTTAATTGATATTTTATGTAAAAGCACACATATTAAGAAAAGTAATTCATATTAAAAAATATTATTAAAAATGGAAGACAAAGAAATAAAAGTGGAAGTTTTCTTGGTGAACTCAAATAATAATATTTTTTTAATAAAAGTTAGATTAAAATAAATAAAAATTTTGCGTAGATATGTGAGAAAATCAAATAATTTGGGACAAAAAAAAAACTCTTGAACATCAATTAAAATGGGACAGAAGGAGTATTATTATTTGAGTTCATCAAAAAAACTTTCACTTTTATCTCTTTACCTTCTATTTTTTAATAATATTTTTTTAATGTAAATTAATTTTCTATGTGTATTTTTACCTAGAACATTAATTAAAATGAGACAGATGGAGTATTAAATACATTATTCATCGTCGTGATTCATCATCATACATGTGACGAATGTAGATTCTACACAGACTAGCTATTAAGAAAAGACCAAAAATGGAAGTATATTAGATTTTTTATATATTTGCTAGAATCAAATAAAATATGCAAATTGATATCCACAAAAGGAAATACTTATTCTGTTTCACAAAAAATGTCATTTGAGAGTTTTCACACATATTAAGAAAACTATTAAAAACTCTATTTTACCTCTTATTAATACATTAAATACAATTCTCTCTCTAATTAATACACTAAAACAATAGGGTTAAAACTGGATTTTGCTAAAAAATTCTGCATTGAAAATATAAAACGACACTTTTTGTGAAACAAGAATTTAACCTCAAAACGATACTCTTTGTAAAACGGAAGGAGTAGTATTTTATTTGGCAAAATTACGACTAGAGAGATAGTTCACCTCAAGTTTTTGACGGAAAACAAAAAAAAGAAACGCCGATTCGCCGTAATTAGGTTCTTCTCGAACTTTGCAAAGTTTGGTATAGAAATCGAGAGAGAGGGTGAGTGTGTCTGTCCAAATTTCAAAATGATGATGATATGTTGTTGTATGGTAGCGATGGGCTAACACGCGTCATACCTTTATAAGATCAATTTAATTTCCCTACTCTTTCTCTCTCTCTCCTCAGTCCATCGCCAGCTTTTTATTAATAAATCTCAACGAAAAGCGTTTTCGCTTCTGGTTTTCACAGTTACCCAAAAGTGTTTGAGAAAACTTTTTTGCTTTTTCCTTTCTATAAATCGGTGGTGTGTTCGCGAAACCCACAAATTCGCTGGATCTTCTTCTTCTTTTTGTTCACCGGTGAACCATGGCCGTCGATTTGGCTGACCGGCGGGAAGTCTTCGTCAAAATCGACGATGAGAACGGAAGCACCAATGGTGTCTCCGGAGAGACGGTGGGGAAGATATGGAGAGACGGAAGTTACGATTTCTGGACTGATGGACAAGGTAACCTCCATAAAGGGGTTAATGCTGAGCGATCCGACGAGGAGAAAGGAGACGATGAGCTTTTTGAGTTTCGGCGCGGCGAGGATCCTCCCACCAAGCTTATCGGTCAGTTTCTGCATAAACAGCAAGCTTCCGGCGAGATTTCTCTTGATATGGACTTGGGTATGGACGAGCTTCAATCGAGGGGTTTAACTCCGGTTTTGGAATCTCCGGCGTCGGCCAGAGCTTCTTCAGCTGGGGCCACCACCAAACCCGACGCCGTTGGAAGACGAGACAGCCGCAGCAGCAACAACAACAACAGCAAGAACGACGGCGCCGACGGAGAAGTCGTCAAGTGTAGTGGAAACGCTCCGATTCAGAGAAACTCTACCAATCTGCTTAAGATGCGAACCAGGTCACGGCTTTCCGATCCACCAACACCTAAGCCGCCGTTACCACCACCACAAACGGCGGATATGAAATCGGGTCGAATTCCGAAATCAGGGCAGTTGAAATCAGGGTTTTTCGGGAAAAGCCCTAAAAATCAAGGAGAGGAAGAAGAAGATGATCCATTTGCAGAAGAGGACCTACCAGAAGAGTACAGGAAAGATAAACTCAGTCTATGGATGGTATTGGAATGGTTGAGTTTGGTTTTGATCATCGCTGCTTTGATTTGCACACTCGCGATACCTTCCTTGCGTAAGAGGGTACTCTGGGAACTTCAGCTATGGAAATGGGAAACAATGGTTTTAGTGTTGATCTGTGGTAGATTGGTCTCTAGTTGGATCGTCAAGATAGTCGTCTTCTTCGTCGAGAGGAACTTCCTTTTGAGAAAAAGGGTTTTGTACTTCGTTTACGGTATCCGAAAGGCGGTGCAGAATTGCTTATGGTTAGGACTTGTTTTGCTCGCTTGGCATTTCTTGTTCGATGATAAAGTGGCTAAAGCAGCGAACACCAAGGCGCTTCGGGTTGTGACTAAGATCTTTGTGTGTTTGTTGGTTGGGTTCTTGTTGTGGCTCGTGAAGACACTACTGGTTAAGGTTCTTGCTTCCTCGTTCCATATGAGCACTTACTTCGATAGGATTCAAGAGTCTTTGTTTACTCAGTACGTGATTGAGACGCTCTCAGGCCCTCCTTTGATTGAGATCCAAAGAAACGAGGAAGAAGAAGAGAGAATCAGCGTCGAGGTTAAGAAGTTTCAGAATCCCGGTGGTGTTGAGATTACGTCAGGGGCTCAGAAAAGTCCTATGACGGTCGGGAAAAGCCCATTGCTCTCTCGCGTTCTCTCTGTTGGAGGAGGAGGAGGAGGAGGAGGAGGAGGAGACAAAAAAGGGATTACGATCGATAGCCTTCACAAGCTGAATACTAAGAATGTTTCGGCGTGGAAAATGAAGAGGCTGATGAATATAATCCGGCATGGATCACTTACCACTTTAGATGAACAGCTTCAAGATCCGAACATGGATGATGATAAAGGAAACCAAATCAGAAGTGAGTTTGAGGCAAAGCTCGCTGCAAGAAAGATCTTTCACAATGTCGCCAAGCCGGGATCAAAGTAAGTAAATCAATCTCTTTAACATCCAAGGTCTTAACCATATCATGGGTATTAAACCGCAGCAATTTCACATGTTCTTATTCAGATTCATCTACTCGAAGGACATTTCGCGGTTTCTGCCAGAAGACGAAGCTTTGAAGACTTTAAGTCTCTTTGAAGGAGCATCTGAGACGAATCGGATCAGCAAATCATCACTTAAAAACTGGGTGGTAAGAAGTTTGGATGATGAATTTACATTCTTTAACATATTTCGGATTTTAATGAATTTGCACAAACGTTTTTCCACAGGTGAATGCTTTCAGAGAGAGAAGAGCTCTTGCGTTGACCCTAAACGACACCAAAACAGCAGTGAACAGGCTTCACAAGATGGTGAATATCGTAGTTGGGATCATCATAGTCATTATTTGGCTTATCATACTTGGAATCACTAACACCAAATTCCTCGTGGTCATGAGCTCGCAAGTCGTGGTTGTCGCATTCATATTTGGAAACATGTGCAAGATAGTATTCGAATCTATCATCTACTTGTTTGTGATACACCCGTTTGATGTAGGCGATAGATGTGAAATCGACGGAGTCCAGGTAAATTAAGAAACCGGTAAATAAAACTTATCAGTTTTCGATATTGTAATTCTTAAAAGAAAACACACTTTGTTTCTTTCTTTGTTCTCCAGATGGTTGTGGAAGAGATGAACATATTGACAACTGTGTTCTTGAGGTTTGATAACCAGAAAGTTGTGTACCCGAACAGTCTTCTCTGGACTAAATCCATTGGAAACTATTACCGTAGCCCCGATATGGGAGATGGAATCGAATTCTCCATCCACATTGCTACACCAGCTGAGAAAATCATCCTCATCAAACAGAGAATCACAAGGTACAAATGCAAATCTGGAATCACAATTTCACAAAATTTTAATACCTGAATCCTTATATATTTATATTCATTACCTGCATTCATTGTAACAGCTACATTGAGGGAAAGAAAGATCATTGGTATCCAGCGCCGATGATAGTATTCAAAGACATGGAGTCCTTAAACAGTGTGAGGATTGCGGTATGGCCAACACATCGAATGAATCATCAAGATATGGGGGAGAAATGGGCTCGAAGATCTCAGCTCGTTGAAGAGATTGCCAAGATTTGCAGGGAGCTTGACATTGATTATCGATTGTATCCTATTGACATCAATGTCCGAAGCATGCCCACTCCTACTGTTTTGCCTGTTTCCGACCGTCTTCCACCTCATTGGACTGCTCCTGCTTCTGGCAGCAACTGAAAACTTTAGATGGCACTTTTTACAGTATATAGTTTGGGTCAAGAGGTTCTGTTTTTCTCCATTTTTTTGGTTTTCCACTCTTAGGGGATTCAGAGTGTAGGAAATGATCTTACTATGATTACTCGGCTTTGATATGATGTATAAAAAATATTTCTTTTAATCCATTTTTCGGATTTTCCGGTTCAACGACCCTAAAAGAAAAGATCATGTTATTCTGTTAATCCAAATTGATAATTTAACAATTTAATCTCCTTATAATCATCATTAACCAAATAAATATCTGTTTTCAAACGGCCCTCTTTTCTTCATCTAACAAAGAAACATAACTTTAAACGACAGACCCAACTACAACAATACACCAGTTTCCAAATCATTATAATGATATTATCAGACCCGGCCAATGGTTTTCCTCAATCGGCCAAAAGAGAGTTGCAGTTGTTAGAACCGTCGCCGCCGTTTCCCAACCCTCTGGTTAGGGGATGAACCGGTGTAAGGAGTTGAAGAAGATATGTCCGGAACAAACACTGAGTGGTGGTGAAAATGTTTAGGCCAGTTTAGACCAGAAGCTGTCGGTGGAGAATAAATCTGCGGAACCGCCCATGATATCTCACCTCCCAAGCAGTTATTGTTATCTTCTCCATCTTCTTCTCCAGACCTCATCATCGAAGAACTGTCTGAATCTCCTCGTCTACTAGTATCCGCCTGAAAACATGGATTTTTCATAATGAGAAACCAAAAAAAAAAGACGAATCAAAAGGCCAAGTAGTTTCATACTTCTTTTCAGTTTCTTCCCAAAATGATTAATCTTTACTTGCAAACACTAGATCACTAAACTGTTACCTTAGATGATCCGTTATTCTCCATGTATTCATAGCTCTGATCAAAGTCCGTTAACCCGAAAATCTCATCTAGCTGCCACTGAGGAATGCTTCCAGTCGCTGATCCGCTGCTTGCTGAAGGAAGCTTAGTCGAAATGTGATCACTTGCTTTAGTTTCCGGTAAAACTACCGGATACTGATGATGATGGTGATCGAAGGTTTGAGGCTCAGATGTAGGTAGAGCAAATGGTTTTGTCTCCATGGTTTTTCCATCATTGGATGGTGATGACTTTGCAGAGGGACCAGTGTCTGTAGATTCAAGACCGACTCTGATTCCAGTCAGAAGAAATCGCTGGTGAGCTGAAACGTGAGGATTCACTGTATGGATTGCAACATCACATTTCCTACACAGTAACGCTCTATCTTGCAGACAGAAGAAGAATCCAGAAGCTTCCTGTCAAATTCCCAATTAAAAAAGAAAAAAAAAAGAGCATCTATCAGGGAATTGCAAACAAACACAGTGCCAATAAACTCCAAATAAGTTGCATCAATTTCACATATCGGAAAACTCCTAAAAAGGTTCAAACTTTCAATAAGAACAAAGCCAAAAAATCGTACAATCATAGAAACAGTAAAAGGTTTCTCCAATCAAGGAATGCCATAAACTCCAAAAAAAAAAAACTAAGAAGCTGATTTATGTCAGAGCTAATAGAGTCACAATCTCTCATACCTAAAAAAGATTCTAACTTTTCATAGTAAAAGAAAAAAGGCCCAAAAATTGAGGATTTAAAATAAGGGTAATTTTAAACCAGATCAAAGATTCGAATTGTCAAGAGGAAAATCAAGAGATGAGACCTGGCAAATGTCGCATTTGGGTACGGAAGAGGAAGAGGCAGAGAGAGGGACTCTCTGGTGTTTTCCGGCGAGTTTATTAGCAGCGTGAACTTTCTCATCGCAAGGCCAACACAACGCAGCCTCATCGGCGCAGCATAACACCGCCGCTTCCGCCGCCTCGCAAACGTTGCACTGAATCTTCATCTTGTCTCTGATCTCTCTTAACACTTTCTCTACCTCAAAATCATCCAAAAACCAAAAATCTTTGAAAAGATCCAAATCTCGAGGAAACGAAACTTATCCTTCTTGAATTTTTTTTATTTTTTTTTTGCTTCTGGATTATTGTTGTCGGAGAGTTGATTTGTTTATAATAAAATTTTGGGGATAGAGAGAAATGGAGCCGGTTCTGATGTCTTCTCAAGGGTCGAGGTTTATGGTTTAAGCAGCTCTTACGTTTTCCCCTTTGTCTGACGGAGACTTTTTTTATTATTAGTATTTTTCTTTCTTGTCAAAATGAATTTATTTATAACTTTCTGAAAAAAACAAATTAATCTGTACATTTGGATTTCTCGATAAGTCTCGCTGGGGGAAAATATCAGTTAAATAAATAAAATAATAGTAATAAATAGTGGCGGTAGGAAGATTTCTTTTCAATTAAAAGAAGGAAAGGAAAATAGAGATAGACATGAGAATTTGGTTCATTATCCGCAGGTTCCGTTCCGTTTGATTCGCAGCGGAGCAGATGCGGATCGAAAAAAAATTTGTTTAAAAAAAGCGGATTTTGCGGGGTGGGTATTTTAAAAATACGGAGCGGATGCGGGTGTTCCAAATTTATTTTGCGGGTTCGCGGATTACCCGCCAAATTTTTTTTTTTTTTAAATGTTAATTATTAAAAAATTATTGACAAAATTATTAAAATTTTAAAATATTATGTAATATTTGTATAAATTCGCTAACAATTTTGTTTTTATAATTTTAAATAAATTGTATATTTATATTTTATCATATTGGATTTTTTTTATTAGGTTATATAAAATTTATTTTTTATATTTATTTAAATATTGGCAGGTTATTCGCGGATATTCATAAATTCAAGCGGGGCGGATGAGGGTCTAAAAAATTTTATCGAAAATTTTTGCGGGACCGGTCGAAACGGATCAAAAAAAATTAAAATTCGCTGCGGGGCGGGTCAAGCGGAGCAAATCCGACCCACAATCCAGGCCTAAAAAGAGAGGGTCTATGTGCACGATTTAGAAGTGGTAGGGTCGAACAGGAAATATGGAGGTGTTTAGGGAGAGGGGGATATTTTTTTTAGACTGGATGAGTGAACATCGGAAGGCCACGTGGCAGTCTACAATACAGGTGTCTTAATTGCAGGAGACCATCTTTGCTGTGTCGAGCTGTAGTATTTATCAAAAGAGTCGCTCATCTTTTTTTGCTCGAGGGCTGCGCGCGTGGAGACACGCTCAACCAGAGAAGCTCTCTTCTTGATTTTTTCTCTAGTTTGAAAATGATGGCATCGATTAAAAACCAGAGAAATGTAAATTTTTACCCCATAAAAATGGGCATGAATAGGCAACATTAGGCGTTACAGAAGAGATTATTATCATTACAATTTGTTTAGTATATTAAATTTCACAAGCTCTCGTCTTATTTTTATGAACAAAACAAAACAACTTCAAATTATAAGTTAAAAAACAAAAACAAAAAAAACAACTTCAAATTATAAGATGAAAGGGACATATCTGTTCCATGGAGAATATCTAGTTTCAAACGACAGTCTACTTCATTTTTGACCACTTTTAGGAAGAACCTATTTATTTATTAATTTTTTTCAAAATTTGTCCCGGTTCATGCATTGGGTCTACGTGATACTATAATGACAGCGAAATGTTTTATAGAAAAAAATCTCCCATTATATAATATCAAGATTATAATAATCAACGTATGGTGGTTACGGGTGATTCGGACCTACATGAGACTAGATTTTTTTTTTTCCAATAACACAAGCCAATGAAGCCATAAACAAGTTAATTAACAGCCAAAACATTAATCAATCAATCAATCATTTATAAGGTCCCATTTTGAAAAAGATATTTCCCAAAATTAACAATTTGCACGGGAAAGAGAGAATTCTAGATGATTACGATATTATTTTTCTTAGCATATATTTTATTCAAGAGGATCATATACATCCACGTTCTTGGTTCAAGAAAGATAGCTACTTCAATTAAACTTCTTCAAGCACCCAAAAAGATTCAAGAATCAACGAATCTTTCGGACCAAAGAATCTTAACCATATCTATAGACAAGTGGGTCTGAAAGGTCTGAAAGGTCTGAAAGAGTCTCTCAATGTACCAACTCTAACTTCATGAACATATCTACCAAATCTAGTACCTTGCTCTGATCTGAGTAAAGCCCTGAGACAAGAAAACGTTTAAGACCGGCGCATCAGATGATATCTCGATTGTATCACCGAGCTGCACGTTGTAGCGAACCTGACAACCGTCGATGTAGATAGTTCCGTGGTCTGAATACCAGTTAACATCCATGGATTGGTTTGGTTTGAATGCTGAATGCATTTGAGTGGCGGTTGAACCGAGAGAGATTGGCTCTCTAACCATAAACTGTAGATCACGAGACAACATTGGCATCACGAACCCACCTGCTGACAGCATTGCTGCAGTTGAGCCAGCAGCTGTGCAGACTCTTAAACCGCTCGAGCGGCAGTTCACTGTCTTTGGACGCGTCTCCCCATCTTTGTTCTTAATCCTGCGCACGTTGTAAATAACATTGGTTTAAAGTGTTGGATAATACAAGTGTTTTAACCAAATCGAAGAAAAGATTAACCGATTGGGTTTTGGTTTTTCAATTTCCGTTACAAATTGTACCTGTAACCGAACCAAACTGAAAGGAATGAAACAATTAAAAACTTCATTTCTTTGAAAACCATTCAAATTAAAGGTATAATAACTAAGAAATCGAATCTGAACCAAAACCGAATGATACCCGGTCGGTTTTCTATGAATCACAAACTGAAAAATCCTAACGAAAAGCAGGATTGGGCACCCCAAGTTGATCTTTTTGCCTAAAACAACTCTATCCAAATGAACAAGACAGGGATAATGTCTACACAAAACAATCGCTTTACAAAAGTGTCTACTTTTTTTATTCAAATAAACTCTTACTTGAAGGAGAACCTTGAAACCGCGGCAGGGCATGGGTGCGCGATCAAAATGTCATTAAGTGCGTGTGAAAGAAGAGGTTCTGAATTTAACTTCAACGATATTCTCGATACTTTCGAAGGAACTACTCTGCCAAACAAAATGTCATCCAGTACCTGTGAACAAAATGGCTGAATGTTCAAACCGGAACTAGCATCGGCATTGAATGTTCTCAGGATCAAACGAGACTCGTAAACAAGCATAATTCCTCTAACAAACTTACCTGTTCAAAATTCTCAACTGTTGCAGCACAAAGATGACCGGTGCTTCTACTAGCGTCAAACTGATCGCTCAGTTGTTCCACCTATAGTTACAAGAAAACACTTAGCTTCTTTCCACATTCTTTCCTAATCAGGTGATGTGAGAAAAGTCAGGGTACGAAACCTCGTGAGCTTGTGTTGGGTCAGAATTAACTCCTAGAACCGGGACAGAATCATCAATGAAATGGCTGGCGTGCAAGAGGGTGCCATCTCCACCGACGGTGATGACCATATCCACATCATGAATGGGATGCGATAAGTCATTACGTGAAATGGGTTTCCACTCGACTGGCTTCTTATTTAGTATTTCCTGACAAAAGTTTATAGCATTGCTGTGTACTTTGCACCTGCTTTCTAGATATTGAAGAACCTATAAAAAAAAAAACGAGTCAACAATGGAAGAAGCCAAGAGAAGCAAACTAAAACAATAACAAGGTTAGTTTTCAAGTGCGTAAGAAATCCAAGGCTAAGCATTTCTTAGTTACTAATCCAAGGCTAAGCATTTCTTAGTTACTAATTCAAAGAGTTTCTTTTCACGAAAACGTCAATGTTTCTGTCTTATTCTCTTAGGAATTTTGTCGAACATCTTCAATACGAAACATAATAGGCGTGATCTGGCTAGAAAAATTCCCAAAATCGAGATGACACACAGTGAGAATAGTAATACCTTAGGGTTTTTGATGAGCGACACACCTTCTGTTTGAAGGAATGGGTACGGATCAATCGGTTTCAATAGAAGCAGAAGCTTTCTGATCGCCATTCTCCCTGAATCAATCTCTCTCTCTCTCTCTCTCTCTCTCTCTCTCTCTCTATCTGTACGTATATACTTGTTTCTATGACGCTTTTCTCTTCGTCCCTCTTTATCTCTCTATTCCTCGGCGCCGCGCTCACCGGACTGGAGCAAACCACGCCCGAAGGTCCATATTCGAGCGACCTCCATAGACCCTCTGACTGTCTGAGAGGGTCTCTGCTTGAGAACAAATGTCAAAACTTTCGGGCCCAACTAACATTCTACCAAGCTACAAAATTGGCCCAGTTAAAATTCTACTAAACTGACCCAATTACGAAATACGGATATTATATTTTATAAATCCGTCAGAAATAGTCAAATAGATATTTCAAAATGTGAAAATACCCGTACCGTGTCCAGTCCGAACCGGTAGCATTCGGATCTTAACCCGGTCCCAACGTCTAGCCTCTAAGGAACAACCTTTAGTAGGATCAGATCCTCCGAATCGAGTGGCAGTCCTTCAAAGATTGTCCGGTCTAGAATCTGATCTTTAAGTGGGGCTAGTTTTGAGATCGTACCGGACCGGTTATGCTCCACGTGTTTTTGATAATGGTGGAACCGCGTGTACTAGTGGCCAACCGAACCTATGAATTTGACCTCGAAATATCCGAATTCACGTGATTGTCTCTGATTTGGCCAAATTTAGTAAGCTACTGTACGAGATCTCTAATCGAACAACCTAAGACATATCTTATAGTTTGTCCAAATATATTGTTTTTTTTTTAAAATATATATGATTTGAATGGGACAAAAGTAAATAATGGTCTAAGATAAAGAAAACCACCAAACATAATACCGACAAATTATTGTGGATTGTACAACAAACACATGATATCCCCTAAGAAAAAAGAGAGTAAATTATATGGCTTTATATATCTTATTTGGATGCCTCAAAGTTACTAATTAACATGATCGTGACACGTGTTAAGCTAATCGATTGGATTTTGACACGTGTTAAAAAAATTCAACCAATTAGATTTTAACATAATGTTTACAAATCGATTAATAATACAAAAAGGTAAATAAGAAAAATAAGAAAGAAAAAAAATAATTTTTTTTTATGTTTTTTATTTAAATTAAAGAAATTGTATGATCAATTACTAATAATAAAAGAAAAATCAAAATTTAGTATTAAAAATACAAAAGGAAAATAAATTTCTTTTCAATTACTAATACCAAAAGAAAAAAAAAATTGAAAAGTTAAATAAGAAAATTAAGAGAAAGAAAAATAAGCTTCTTTTATGTTTTTCATTTAAATTAAGGAAATTCTATGATCAATTACTAATAGTAAAAGGAAAATAAATAAAAAATAAAAAAAGGTAAATAATAATTTTCTTTTAAGTTATTCATTTAAGTTTTTTTTTTATGTTTTTCATTGTTAAAAAATATTTAACCATTTTGATTATCTGTTTGGTTAGCTACGGTTTTAAAAAAATAAAAACATCAAATTTATCCATTTAGATTATAAAAGTAAAATTAAGTTAACTAGGATATATTTCAAATAAAATAAAAATAAAAAAGGATATATTTCAATTATGAAAAAGAAAACAAAAAACAAATAATAAATAATAAATTTGATTAACTATGATATATTTCAATTAAAAATGGAAATTTCAGATGCTAATGATATGACATTAAACAATGATGAGCTCAACGAGGAGGAGGATAGCAAGAATCATGTAGAGAAGCTTTTGATGCTATTTTTGAGAAACATAACTTCTATAGAAAACAGAGAGAACATATACGGGAGAAACAAAAAAAAATATTAAAAACAAAAAGTAAATTAGATTAAGTAGGATATATTTTAATTAAAAAAAAATTAGATGCTAATGATATGACATTAGACGATGATGAGATCAATGAAGAAGAGGATATCAAGAATCATGTAGGAGACTTTTGATGCGAGTGTTTCTCTAGAGAGCAGAGAGATCGTTAAACTACTCGAGTGACTCAAATTAAATACCCGTATAAAATGTGTGAACTATATTAGAAGTAGGGTTAATGTTGCTTAAGATCCGCAACAGATTCTGTGTTTTAAATATTTTAATTGAAAATAAATGAAAATTAAAATAAAAAAATAACTATTTGAATAAAATTTCTAATTGTAATTTCACTTTTCTTCAAAAATGATCGGATTTTATTTTCAAATAGTTTTTTACCGTTTTAAAATAATTTATTCAAAACCTGCATATATGCGGATCCTATTCTAATATATATATAGTACTATTTCAATTAGCAGTTATCGAGTTTTACTACCGTCGCTAACAGGAAAGTTACTAAACACTCGATGTAACTTTGTGTGCATGAATAAACTAGACTCTCATATTCCATTCATATTCTGGGGCGGGTCCTTTTTGCCGAGTGCACACACAATTAGAGACTAAATCATTGAAATTTAAGGTGTAAATTTTAAATATTTTACTATTTTACGCACTAAATTGTAGGTTTAAAAAATTTGATTGGGTGCACGTACGTGTCCTTAATTCCATATCCCCTATATTAATGTAGATGTGATAAGATTCGAGACACCAAATATGATACAAGCCAAGGAAATTTGGCTTTAACCGAATTTGTGATAAAAATGGAAAATGTTCGCCTGTTGGAGAATTATTGGCCAACCCCACTCGGTAAGTGTGTTCTCTTTCTATGAATGACGAAACTATATTTGTTCTTATGCTGCTCAAGCGTTTTGGACAAGTTAATTAGGTAACCCCTATATAATTAAGAATCTCAAATCAAATTATATTTGATTAATTCGTAGTGCTTATGAATGATCTGTCCGATAAAAATCTTCAGAAGCTGGCAAGCAATATCATCTTTTTGTTTTTGTTTTTTGTTTTTGTTAGAAAATGAGGCAAAAAAAAGTTGTAAGAACTAGAGTAATAATTTAAAGCTAAACACTACGTGCATGGAAAGATCAAACTAGTGACCATTCACTAATCTTTATCTTTTTAGCGCGTGGAGTACAATCTCCCCTGCGTTTGGTCATCGTGTTTGAATTAAATCAAAGCAAATTGTAATCTCTTTTTTTTTTTTTACAGCGCAAAGCAATTTGTAATCACATATTTCTTGGGTAACCACATATTTATCTGTCACATAGTTATATCAATATTAATCCACACACGAGACTCTATTTTGAATAGGCTCAAGAAGTCGACTACATAAAATAACAAATTCAAGATTTTATAACAAAATGATATAAATTCAGACCGACTCCAATTGACACATATCAAAGAAATACCTATCAAATAATATTGAAACACATAAAGTGTTGTCAAATGCCAAATCTGAACCAAAAGTAAATCTAAAATGAACAGATCATTTGCTTTTTTATAACTTAAAGTTCATAAAAAAACTTTTTTATAACTCTGGTCGTTACTTTTCTCAAGATCACACCTTGACACCTTCTGCTTAAGTTATTAAAATAACAATTTTGCCCATCCAAAATTGAAACCCCAAAATCTACTGTTTGAAAAATAAAAGCTATCTATTATCTATAAAATGTTACCGTAACGTTGGGGGTAAAAGTTCAGAAAAAAACGTTGGGGGGTTATGGACGAGTTATTTAAAGAGAAAATTTGGTGAATAAAAAAAAATATAATATATAAACTAACTATTTTCTTTCTCTATCTCTCCTTATCTTTCTTTAAAATTTCAAATATAGTTTTTTTATTATTAATCGAATTCACCCTTATTTAAATCAGTTATTTGATTATTATTTTTGGGTCGAATCAGTTATTTGATTTATACTTTAGAATAATAGTGCTTGCATTTCAAAAAAATATCAAGAGTACAAAAGAAAACACAATTTAGTGCACTGACTACGGCGAAACCACTGGTCAAATGGTCGTTTCTTAACTCTCTCAACTTTCTAAAACAGTAGACTCGAAGCAATAAAAATTGTCGATGACAACAACAACAACAATAAAAAAGGCATACAAAGTGTTAATTAAGAAAAGCAAATAAAAAGTTTAACAAAAAAGTGATCCATGCGACCACCAGAAGCATCTCTAGTTTATTACATTTCCTAACTTCGAATCAATGGGGAAAAAAAAAATTCTAAGCACTTTACAAGTTGCAGCCTTTGTAAAAGATTCGATGTTTATTATCGTAGACTATTTTAACTGACGATCTACAGTCCTCTGAAATGGAATTTCCGTCTGCACCGAGAATACTGCACACACACGTTGACGCAAGTCACGCAATCAGATTTTATATATGACAATACAATAAAACGAATATATAAACCGTATCCGTATGTAATGTAAGATAATAAAAACGTTAATAACAGCAACAGCTATTATAAAATAGTCGTAGATTAGTGGTTATGCGAATGAGTCAGATGATACCCATCAAGAAAAAGCTATACGCTGACGTAAAGGTCCTCGTCGTGGTCTCTCATGCTGCCAATCAACTTATTCTATTTACTTAAGTTCGACATATATTATATTCACCATTTAAGAAAGGGTATAATAAAATTTGCTGGCATTTGGATTTTTGAGTTTGCTTTTATAGTTTTTAGGGATGTTGCGTTGAAAGCGTTGCTTTACGTACAATTCTAATATTTGTCTGAAAGTTTCAGACTTTCGATTTCTAATATTTGTCGAAAATGTTTTTCTCCAAGCATAACAACATTAACTAATTTTATTTGTAGCATTTACACACTATATTTCTACCTGATAAACTAACTGCATTTGGAAGGATTTTACCAATGAATATTTTATGTGTTATAAACCAAAACAATAAAACACCCATTCAAAATAGAGAAATTGTCTCAAACTGCTCCATTTTAAATTTTTAGTTCAATAATAGACCTACAAATTTTGTTATTCACTAGCATTATTAGAAAGTTGTTAGACACATTTAGGAAGACTGTTATAACTCAATTTAGGAAGCTGTTAAACACATTTAGTAAAACTTTCATAACTTTAATGAAAATTTAGGAAGCTGTAAAAAAGATATTATGTTTCCTAACTTTAATGAAAGCTATTTATAAACAAACGAATTTGTAAAATTATTTTTGAAAAATAAACTTTATTTTGTGCTCTTTAAAAAAATTACCCTTCAAAATAACATAGAAGTTCAATATTAGCATAATGCACATGTAATTTATAAACTTAACCAAAAGGAATGGTGCTCCAATAGTAAAAGATTCACCGGATTAAAATCCTATCAATTACGGACTTGGTTTTTTTTTCTTGACCACTGTAGATATTTTAAGTCATGGTCTATGAATTATTCTGGGTTTTATTATTTTTATATGAAATGATATATATATATACATATATATATATGTATATATATTATGTTTTCAAAATATATATACTGCTTTGACTTAGAAACTAAAATAATTATTTTTATCTACGGGAACGTAGTCAGCGATAATAATAATTAAGCTTTGATATCCTTACTTTTGGCTGTGGGTGGGAGAAAACTTAGAGTATATAATAATATTTTTTGTTGGTTATCTTTTGGTTGAGGAATTGATGAAATTACAAAAAAAAAAAAAATGAATTTAAAAGGTGAAAAAGGGGGAACAAATTCCCTCCAAATGATTGGGCCATAAACCACAGAAGGCTGCTGCTCTCTTGCTTTGCTCCTCCTTCCTTGACCTCTCTCTCTATTTCTCTCTCTCTCACATAATTCCTTTCCTGGTGCCTCGATCGCTTTCGTCGCTCGCAACAGCTTTTGTTGCTTTCTCCGGCGGCTGCATCGTTCGTCGATCTAGGTTAGTTTTTCTTTTCTTCTTTTTTTTTTTCCCGTCAATCTTATCTCATTGCAAGCCGTTTGATTCCGATAGATTCGATTTGCTTAAGCTATTTCCCCTAATTAAGACTCGTCGTTTTGTCTTCCTTATCATCGTCTTCCTTTCAATCTCGATGATTAGGTTTCGTGGTTTTATATGTATCTAACTTGTTGATCCTCGATTGATTTTGCCTGATCGGTTGTGATCTGCCTTCCGATTCAGATTGATATCCTACGCTTCTAGTTTTTTTTGGCAGAAATCGATTTTGTTTCATCGCGAGATTTTTTAGCTAATTAGATATTATTGGAATTAGATTGCTCTGTTTGAATCATATGAGTGAGAACTGAAACGAAGCAGAATTCGAAATCAGCGTCAAGTTTCTCCGAATTCACTCTTTTAAGATATTCCAAAACTTATGATGGAAAGTATTTGGGGTCCTACACATTCATCCTGTGCAAACATAGAGATTACTCATCTATAATTACTAAGAAAGTTCTTGTACCGTATTTAAACAAACAGAGATTATTTCACAAATACTTTGAAATAAATATGATTAGATTGACCGGTGTGGTGGTGTCTCGTTTCATGATTAAGGTTGTTCTCAAATCTTTGGTTTATTGACAACCACATAATTAACATGCTGAACTAGGCTATGATACTAAGGAGGCATTATTTCATATTATAAAATCCCAGGATGCTTTTCTTTTTCAAGGTATCCAAAAAGGATACTAATGATGATGATCTATCTGTGTTGGTTTTGGGTTAAACATTCTCATCTCAGCTATGATTGGATAACAACATCTTGTTTTGAAAGAATGAAACCATTACTTAAAAAATACTCAATTTGCATGTAACGGATCATTTAGAAGGGAAATTATCTTTTTAAGTGATAGATAAATGGGTCGATCTTTTTCAAAGGGATTTTTTTTTTTGTTCTCTCAATTGGGAAGATCTTGGTGGGCTCCTCGTGATTGTGGATTCCGTGCCTACTTGAATGAGTCACTGCTTTATGACTGCAGTCTTCACGGGGAAAAGCAAACTTAATCTTAATAAGCATTATCATTTCTTTATAGTTTGAAAATGGTTGATACAGTGCCACTTGGTTACAGGATAGACCTAGAGACGTTAGAACATTTAAGTGCAAGGTGTGAGTGATTTCTTGTTGCCTAGTCATGGAGTTTTCTAGTGTTTTTTTGTTTGTTATTTTATTTATTTCACTCACATGTTTTGTGGGGTTATATAAACTTATACTTATATTTTTTTTTTTTCAAGAAACATGACATATATATATATATAGAGGCAAAGCAAAAGTGAGAGCAAATCGTATAACTTTTTTCATAAATATATGATGCTTAGATTTGCTGTCTTATTTAGGTGGACCACCAGTTTGTTATACTCTCCTTTTCCTTGCCTTTTGTTACCGACACATATTATTGGACGCATCGTATGTTGTTGTCCACGCACACATATTGTAAAACACTCTTCTACCATATAAAAGGAGCATCGTGTCCTCATGCTTATTTGTTGGCTTGAGATATCATGTGAATTTTTTTTTTCTTCTTCTTCCAAAGTCAAAATATGAACAGCAACGCTCTAACAAACAATAATAATGCTTTTTCTCTTTTATAAACAAGAAAATTTTCATCACGACAAGAGACAGTGAACTGGTCGGTTTTGAAACCATTTCTTAGTGCACATTTTTTTTTTCTTTCTAATGTGCATATCATTCAAAAGTTTGACATTGTTATCTCTACTGCAAGAGAGTGTGTTGTAGAAAGTCAGTTGTCGGTTTTACCCTTTAAAAAGTCTCACTCACATTTGGGTCAGTGCTGTGAAAAGAAAATGCTTTCTGTCTTTCTGACTTAAAGCATCTGATTCCCTTTTCTTCATAGTTTGCTTGAGAGAGTCATCGTTTCTCTTCTAACCTTTGTTACTTACTTGCGAAAACAAGGTTTGCTGATGAATTGTATTTTATTTGGTGTGCACATTAGAACACAATCATTCTCCTTTGTATAATTTGATCCGACTCGTTACTGTTATATAGTACTGGCTCAAAACTAGAATGGATATGATCATGCAAGGACATTTGTTTTCCAGTCTCTGTGTCTAGATTAATATTCTTCTGATTAGGGGGTAAAAAATTCTTCTTTTTCTTCTTGGTCTATTGAAAAAGAATCCACTTACAAAAAAAAAGAAGAAGAAGGGAGATCTTTCTTCGTTGTATTAACATCAAATCCAACGTCAGCTTCGGCCGAGTGAGAGGGGGGTCAATTTCAGCTTAAAACTTTTTAGTGTCATACTCATAATAATTCATAAATATAAATGACGTCGTGGGTTAATTAATTAATAATATTTGGGTCTGCTTTGATTACAAAAGAATAAAAAAAGAGGGTTAAAAAGGAAGTTTGGTCAGGCGGAGGAGCGGCTCCAGGATCCGGATAGGCGGGGGACCCACAGAGCAAGTAGGAGAAGAGGAATCCTTCAATGATCATTACGTCATCTCCTCTTGTAGTGAAAAAAAAACAACCTAATTTTTTTAATTCAAAACATGTTCGTTATAATAATATCCCAGTGATTGCGAAGTGTGTGTGAGATCTTTCTCCTACCCCAAATCTCCGGGAGATTTTTTTCACGCCGGCGGTGTTATATAAACTGATTAGTTAGTTCTGGGCGAATTTTATAGGATTTCGAGACCTTTTTTTTATTTATGTTTTGGGTTAGAGGTGGGAAAAAAAAATAAAGTCTTGTCTCTGTTTCCAGACCGAATCTTTTGGTGTATCACTTGCATGGCTGTGAAGGCTCTGTGTAGTCTGTAAAGCTTACACGAGGATTTTGTTGCTCCCTCAGTATATCTCCTTCTCTCTCTCTCTATGATA
This sequence comes from Alliaria petiolata, assembly GCA_020283515.1. Taxonomy (NCBI): domain Eukaryota; kingdom Viridiplantae; phylum Streptophyta; class Magnoliopsida; order Brassicales; family Brassicaceae; genus Alliaria; species Alliaria petiolata. The sequence goes on along the minus strand of JAHZTW010000003.1, from coordinate 3,189,048 downwards.
ATGTCTCTCACACCGTTCCCTTTCGCCTTCTCACTATCTGTTTCCATCTCTCCTCCGTTTTTATTGGCTCTATTTACTTGCCCTCTCTCGATGATAACGACTTGAAACCTACCTCTTGAAAATAAATTCACTGATTATCAAACCCCTTTTTTTTTTTTTTTTTTTTTTTTTTTNCCGTGAAGGCGTGATTCAGGTGCCCTTCCTGGTTAGTATTATGAAACTTTTCCATTTCTTGGTTAATCTTCCTTATCAGCATATCGAAAGTGCTTAATTCTGTGTCATTTTTTGTTCTCTTTCGAAAATTCTTGGCCTGTTACGACCTCAGGATCCTGTGGATCCTATTCTCTTTGTTATCATCTTCAGTGTTTGACACTACTATCTTGTGTTTTTTTTCTTTTTCTTTTTCAATAACCTTAGATGCTTATTCCTTGGCCTGATGGGTTCTTTTACATTCGGCAGAAGTGAAATCAGTGAATGGTGATAGACAACGACATTTCAGTTTCTTCTTCTTTTTTTTTTCTTTTCTTAAAAGTTAAATATATCTTCCTTACTTGACACTTGGTTTGTTTATGTGGGCTGCTGATTTGCTTTAACAACAAAATGCAGGTCAACATCGTTTTCAACTTGAAACTGCGCTTTTGGTTCTGTTTTGCTGCGAGCGTATGCCTGGAAATAAGTACAACTGCAGTTCGTCTCACATCCCGCTCTCTCGAACGGAACGGCTCTTGAGAGATAGAGAGCTTAGAGAGAAGAGGAGGAGCAACCGGGCTCGTAATCCTAATGAAGTTGCTGGCAATTCCGACATCTCTGAGAACGACCTGCGTTTAGAAGGGGACAGTTCCAGGCAATATGTTGAGCAGTACTTGGAAGGTGCTGCTGCTGCGGGGGCCCACGATGATGTGTGTGACAGGCAAGAAGCAAGGCCTTATAACAGGCAGCGGCTGCTTGTAGTGGCTAACAGGCTCCCCGTTTCTGCGGTGAGAAGAGGTGAAGATTCATGGTCCCTCGAGATCAGTGCTGGTGGTCTTGTTAGTGCTCTCTTAGGTGTAAAGGAGTTTGAGGCCAGATGGATTGGATGGGCTGGAGTTAATGTGCCTGATGAGGTTGGTCAGAAGGCACTTAGCAAAGCTTTGGCTGAAAAGGTACAGAGTTATTTTTTGGAGTCTTTATTGTTTTAACCTCCTGATTATACACTCTGTCATTTGCTTTCTCTGGCCTATGTTTTTCCAACTTGCAGAGGTGTATCCCTGTGTTCCTTGATGAAGAGATTGTTCATCAGTACTACAATGGTTACTGCAACAACATTCTGTGGCCGCTGTTTCACTACCTTGGGCTTCCACAAGAAGATCGGCTTGCCACAACCAGAAGCTTCCAGTCCCAGTTTGCTGCGTACAAGAAAGCAAACCAAATGTTCGCCGATGTTGTAAATGAGCACTATGAAGAGGGAGATGTCGTCTGGTGCCACGATTAACATCTTATGTTCCTTCCTAAATGCCTCAAGGAATACAACAGCAAGATGAAAGTTGGATGGTTTCTCCATACACCATTCCCTTCGTCTGAGATACACAGGACACTTCCATCACGATCAGAGCTGCTTCGCTCAGTTCTTGCTGCTGATTTAGTTGGGTAAAATCTCTACTTTCTTCTATTTATTGCTAATGCTCTACCATGGAAATGGCTCAATGTGTTATTGTTGCAATAAAGTTTAGGTGGTTTGTCTGATTGAGAACTAATTCAGATATTGGGGATTTATCTCCATGGTACATATATAGGGGTGAAATAGTTAAACCATGTGTTTCTTGTATCGGTTAGTTTATCATTGAGCCGATCTTGTGTTCGAGTGGTAAATATTGATGTTAGACGGCACAGCAGAATTTATAGAAGTGTGCTAAATCTCATATTGTTTACTTTTCAGTTTCCATACCTATGACTATGCAAGGCACTTTGTGAGTGCGTGCACTCGTATTCTTGGACTTGAAGGAACACCCGAGGGAGTTGAGGATCAAGGCAGGCTCACTCGAGTAGCTGCTGTATGGCCATTTCATTACTTCAAGCCTCACATTAACCACACTTATCATCCCACAGTAACAAAATAACTCATAATACCTTTTTTTTGGTTTGGATTACAGTTTCCAATTGGCATAGATTCTGAGCGGTTTATACGAGCACTTGAGGTCCCTGAGGTCATACAACACATGAAGGAATTGAAAGAAAGATTTGCTGGCAGAAAGGTAGCTTTTTTTCTTTCTATCTTTAATATTTTAGAACTTGAAAGTCTACGAAAGAGCTTGTTGCCATAGGAAACCTAGCTCTTCTGTGGCAAGCCAACGAAAGTCAAGTGTTTAATCTCTCTTTCTTCACTAATTTATTATACGGACAGGTGATGTTAGGTGTTGATCGCCTTGATATGATCAAAGGGATTCCACAAAAGATTCTTGCATTTGAGAAATTTCTCGAGGAAAACGCAAACTGGCGTGATAAAGTGGTGTTATTGCAAATTGCGGTACCAACAAGAACAGACGTCCCTGAATGTATGCTTTCTTTCTTGGAGTCCGTTTTTGCATTGGTAGCTCTTCAAATGGTTTTAATTAGCCTCACCTCACTCATGGAAACATTACAAAGCATCTGCTGAAAAGTCATTTTTAGTTTATTTATAGCTGTTCTGTGACTGTGTGACACATATATTTGCATGATGTCCAAAACTTTGGTCGATGAACTAGCAACCTAATCTATCTTCAAAGCACGGTAATTTGAAACCCTTAGCTAATGGATGGACTTCTGGATGTAATTTTCTTTTCTTACAGATCAAAAACTCACAAGCCAAGTTCATGAAATTGTCGGACGCATTAATGGTCGTTTTGGGACACTGACTGCTGTTCCAATACATCACCTGGTCTGTTTTTCCCTCTCCATGCTTGGTCAGCGAGTTGGATATTATGATTTCTCACTAGCTGTTGTTTATATTTTGTGCTGGAATCTAGGAAGTGATCTTGTGTTTATACAATTGAATGTTAGACTTCTACGTATTTGGTATTCTGGATCTTATAGTTTGAACATGCAACTCTGAGATAATGCTGATTAAATTCCCATCCCCTGTCAGGATCGTTCTCTGGACTTTTATGCGTTATGTGCACTTTATGCCGTCACAGGTAATTGTCTGGCTACCTGTGGTGTGGTTACAGTTTGTTATTTTCCAAGTCTCAGGAATGTTATTGTCAGTTCAAGATGTTCCTTTCTGTCATCTGATAAGTCTCTTTGATTTCTTTCATCAGATGTTGCACTTGTCACATCTTTGAGAGATGGGATGAACCTTGTCAGTTACGAATTTGTCGCTTGCCAAGAGGCCAAAAAGGGCGTCCTCATTCTCAGTGAAGTAATAACTCCTACTCTTCATCTTAATAATGCTTTAGTTTAAGAGAATAAAATATGGCACTACCTGGGGTAGCATAAGATTTTAGCTTTAGGTGGTTCATATGTGTTAATAAGATTTATGTGTTTCCATCAAAGTCGTTATAAAGTTGCATATGTTATACAGTTTGCAGGTGCTGCACAGTCTCTGGGTGCTGGAGCCATTCTTGTGAATCCTTGGAACATTACAGAAGTTGCCGCCTCCATTGGACAGGCACTAAACATGCCACCTGAAGAAAGAGAGAAAAGACATCGGCATAATTTCCATCATGTGAAAACTCACACTGCTCAAGAATGGGCAGAAACTTTCGTGAGGTATGCAAACTAGTAATGCCATTATTTGTTTCTTTGCAAAACAAAAAAAAGCTAAAACTATCAACAAATGTACATAACCATAGCAAAAACATTCTTTTAAGAAGAACTGATCATTTTCCCAGCTTTTAATGAGATGATCCTTGCAAGCAATATTGAAATGCAACTCTTAAACAAATCTGCAGTGAACTAAATGATACCGTAATTGAGGCGCAACTACGAATTAGCAAAGTCCCACCTGAGCTTCCACAGGATGATGCAATTCGACGGTATTCAAAGTCAACCAACAGGCTACTGATCCTGGTAAGCGCCTTGTTTAGATACTAGAATTTGTTAAGTACTTCATTGTGTTATGTTAAATCCATCTATCTATCGTATGAGATTTTTTTCTTAGATTCATGCTTATGGTCACTTTTTTCCTGTAATTGTAAAAACGTTCAGGGTTTCAATGCAACATTGACTGAACCGGTGGATAATCAAGGGAGAAGAGGTGATCAAATAAAGGAGATGGATCTTAATCTTCACCCAGAGCTAAAAGGACCGTTAAAGGCGTTATGCAGTGATCCAAGTACAACGATAGTTGTCCTAAGCGGAAGCAGTAGAAGCGTTTTGGACAAAGTACTTGCATATTTACTTTCTGTTGTTTCTTTTTCTTGTTATATAACACTTTCACTGACTGACCTTGGTTTTACTTAAAAAATCAGAACTTCGGAGAGTATGATATGTGGTTGGCCGCAGAGAATGGGATGTTCCTAAGGCTTACGAATGGAGAGTGGATGACTACAATGCCAGAGCACTTGAACATGGACTGGGTTGATAGCGTAAAGGTAATAGTATTATCTGCGGTCGAGACAAACCGTATCTCAAGCTCAGTTTACATCCTGAATTCATTTTTTTCCCCTGTTTTGTAGCATGTTTTCAAGTACTTCACTGAGAGAACCCCCAGGTCACACTTTGAACCACGCGATACTTCGCTTATATGGAACTACAAATATGCAGGTACTTCATCATTTTCACCTCTGATTGTTTTTGCCTTCTTTGTATGGAACTACAAAAATTTCATAATATCTCAAATTTTCATGTAGATATCGAATTCGGGAGACTTCAAGCAAGAGACTTGTTACAGCACTTATGGACAGGTCCGATCTCTAATGCATCAGTTGATGTTGTCCAAGGAAGCCGCTCTGTGGAAGTCCGTGCGGTTGGTGTGACTAAGGGAGCTGCAATTGATCGCATTCTAGGAGAGATAGTGCATAGCAAGTCCATGACCACACCAATCGATTACGTCTTGTGCATTGGTCATTTCTTGGGGAAGGTGATTAATTAAAAGCTTTTCTTATAATAATAACACCACATCCGATTCTTAAGTGTGTCGAGTGTTTTGATGCAAACAAAATGTCTCTTGACATTGTTATTTTGCAGGACGAAGATGTTTACACCTTCTTCGAACCAGAACTCCCGTCCGACATCCCAGCTGTTGCACGGTCCAGACCATCATCTGATGGTGGTACCAAGTCATCATCAGGAGACCGAAGACCGCCTTCAAAGTCGACACACAACAACCACAAAAGCGGTTCAAAATCTTCATGCTCTTCTAACTCTAACAACAACAACAACAACAAGGCCTCACAGAGATCTCTGCAGACAACAGAGAGAAAAAGCGGATCCAACCATAATAGCTTAGGGAACTCAAGACGTCCTTCACCAGAGAAGATCTCATGGAACGTGCTTGACCTCAAAGGAGAGAATTACTTCTCTTGTGCCGTGGGTCGTACTCGCACCAATGCTAGATATCTCCTTGGCTCCCCTGACGATGTCGTTTGCTTCCTCGAGAAGCTCGCCGACACATCGCTGCCTAACTCATCGTCCTCATCTCAGATGAAGTGACTTCGTGTAACCCAATAAATAATTGTTTTGTAACAAAAAGTAACCATTACCACACTCTTTTACTGGTTTTATTCTAGTCTAATAATAAGAGTAGAGCAAGTCATGAATAAATTACATTTAAAAAAAAAAAATGAAGAGGACATTTAAAAATATTAATAAATCAAAGCTCTTATTACACAGAATAATCAAACTGCAAGACACCCCTAAGCAAATCTAATGAAAGAAGGGGTAATAAAACAAAATAAGAACAATAATCGAAACTGATAAATATTAGTGATTAATCTAATGACGAATCAATCACAACCTTCCTCTCTCTCTCTTTAGGTTTTCTTGTTTGGCTCGAATGCATACTTAATCAAAGACTCCTTGATGGAGAGTAGCTCAGGGAACTCTTTCTTGAGCTTAGAAGCATCCATCTCGTTGTTGCTTCTTGGAGCCACAATGACTTTAGCTTGCTCCTCTAATGTGAAGTTTGCCCATTTGAATTCAGGGTTGATGTAGTCTCTGTACATCTCTAGGATCTCGTTGTGACTCACCACACCTGGGTTCGTGAAGTTCCAGATTCCTTTTAAGTTTCTCTTCGCCATCTCGATGGAGATTGGAAAAAGCTCGTCCAACACCGTCATGCTATTTGGGATGTTCACTACTTTGTTGTACCTTGAGATCTTGGTGATGAAGTTGCGCGGGTTGCTTAGATCTGAAGATATCGGCATCCTTACCCTCAATGTGCATACGTTGTCAAACTCCTTTAGCAGCTCCTCGACCTGTAAGACCACATTCATAACGAAGGATTTAGTTTATGTAAAGAAGGAGAAAACGTTGGATCTTGACAGAGCAAGAAGAACTAGTTACAATGGCTTTGGTTTTTGAGTAGAAAGAGCCAGTGAAGTTGGGAGTGTCTTCCTCTTTGAAGCCAACTCCTGAACCTTCCGGATGCTTTACATCATATTCGAATATACAACCAGTAGCGAAATTCATCATCAGGAGGCCGTGCTCTCTGCAGACGTCAGCTAGAGTCAGGGTTCCAGCTACGTTGGCACGGATAGTCTCGGTCTTGTGAGATTCACACCAGTCAACATTAGGTCTCCCGGTCACACCAGCGGAGTTGAAAACATGGGTTGGCTTAACACTCAGAATATCCTGCAAAAGAGATGATCGATCCTCCAACCGACCTTTCCCATACTCGTAAGCAATCCCTTGCTTCTCACAAAACTTACCAAGCAGACCACCGATCCATCCGGTCTTTCCATAAATCAAGAACTTAAGAGAAGGCTTCTGTGGTGTGCTGCTGCTCCTTGGGCTTGGAACCACCATGTGGTTCTGACTCGGATTTTCAGATAAAGTAGCTGCCAAAGAATTGTCCTCGGATCCATCAAAGTGTCGCCCACCAGGCATCATCAGCATCCTTGGATGAGGAAGCAAAGCTCCAGAAACATCACCCCACCACTCCGGGTTCTGTGTGTACCATTCCATAGTTTTCTTCAACCCTTCTTCCCACGTGGTCCTCTCTGACCAACCCAGCTTTTTGAGCTTCTCATCGTCAAGGAAGTACCTTTGATCGTTAAAAGGCCTGTTCTCGACGAACTTGATGTTCGCCTCAGGGTCCATGTCGAAGAGTTTGCAGATATCTCTGGCAACATCATTCACTCTCCTCTCATTCTTGGTCCCGATATTGTAAACATGGCCAACTTCTCCCTTGTGAAGAATAACTTCAAACGCCTCAGCAACGTCTTCGCAGTAGAGGTAGCTCCTGACGTTTGAGCCATCTCCATGAATGGGAAGGACTTTCCCCCTCATCGCCAGCAAAATGAACTTAGGAATCAACTTCTCTGGAAACTGGTTTGGTCCATAGACGTTATTTCCACGTGTGGTAATAACAGGCAGCCCGTATGATCTACCATAGGCCATCACAAGCATCTCAGCACCAGCTTTTGTTGCGGAGTAAGGATTCGTTGGGAGAAGCTGAGAAGCCTCATGGTTACCAACAAGAGCATCCTCATCGGTCTCACCATAGACTTCATCAGTACTCACATGGATGAACCTCCTGATCTGACCAGTGACTTTACAGGCCTCAAGAAGCACATGAGTTCCGTAGATGTTGTTCTTGGTGAACTCGAAGCTGTTACCGAAGGAATTGTCGACGTGAGTCTGAGCAGCGAAGTGCATGATGGTGTCGATACCTTCCGTGATGAGGAGATGATTCACAAGATCAGCACTTGCAATGTCACCTTTAACAAACTTGAAATTGGGAGATAGTTTAGACGGATTGAGATTCTTGAGATTGGAACAGTAATCGAGTTTGTCAAGCACAACTATTTTGTAATCAGGGTAGCTCCGTATGAGCCTGTTGGCGACATGGGATGCAATGAAACCAGCAGCGCCGGTTATAAGAATGTTCTTGGGAGTGTACGAAGCCATTGAAAGAACGAATTTTCCTGCGTTTTCGAATAGAAGAATCACTTTAGCTAGAAATCGAAAGATTTTGCATGTAGCAATCAAAATGATGCTAATTTACTATAAAAAAATGGCAAATGAATGCGATCTCCAAGTGCATAAGTACCGAGGAACAGAATAACTTAACAAATCAGACAAGATCTAACCAAATCAAAGGTAAAACATCAAAACTGGCGATTTTTCATTGCAAAAACCTTAGATCCAGATCAGACAGAGCAGACTTAAAAAAAACACCGAAAATCGACGGGGAGAGATATTCATATACCCAACGGATCCAAGAAAAGTAAGCAATTCCAAAAATGAAAGCCAGTGAAGCATTACGATCATGGAGAATTCGAGATGATGGAGTGCAAGGAGAAGAGATTGACAAACATACCTCTGAGTTTTCAGATCTTTCACGAACAACACAATCCTAGATGGCAAGAGAAATGGAGAAGACAATAGAAATATCGGAGGAAAATGAGAAGAATTTCGACGGTGAGAAGCTGAGGAGAAGCGAAAGTAACGGAGGAGAAGAAGAAATTCAAAAGAGTCTTTGTCGACAGAGCAAAAATAGAGAGAACACACAAAAGACTCCTGGAGAGGGAAGGAAGACTACAAGAATTCTTTATATACAGCTTAAAGTTACGAAAATGCCCTCCGTTTCCTCTCTGATTTACAGAAGCGGGTAGGTACACGACTTGAGTCGCGTGTGTTGAGATCGCGCGTTACCAGTCGATTCTAGTCTTAAAATTAGTCTACTTTTTGATTTAGAAAAAATCTGATTATAATAATTAAATAGTAAAAAAGGCTAGATTTGGATATGAAATTATGGAGGATATTACCAAGTAAGGAAAGTATAGGACGATTGGGGCACAATGCGTTTGCGTTTGCGATTTTGGTAGTGTTAGGTACCGTATAGGCTCTCAAACTGTTGATATAAAGGACTCTTTCGTAATTGTGCATAGCAATTGAATTCGTATCGATAGTTTCCTAAATTTACAATCATTTATTGTAGTTGCCCATTTGCTCGATCAGATCACCGACACATTCAATTATGATCACTTGTGAGTTGTGACTAAATAACTAAAATATATCTTCATTGATTTGATTTCTTAATTTATTCGATCGTTATCATTTAAAGCTCCTTTCTAGGGTAAGTTATGCGAAAACTAGTTTAAGAGGGGTAGAGTAGAGAAATAAGCTTTATTCAGGGACCATTTCTGTAAATAACGCGCGTGAGTAAACATGTTTGGGTTTCTTCTTTCATCGGTCCGATCAGAAAAGAGAATCGTTGAGACGAAAAATGGCGTCCGCGATTTCTCTCACTCTCTCAAACGTAACAACGCCTTTGAAATCGACCTCGCTCCACAATTCTAAACTCAATCCACAACATCTTCGGCTTATCTCTTGTTCCATACCTTCTTACTCTTCCTCCGCTCGCGAGATTTCTCTCAAATCGCGTTCCAGTTTCGACCGAGCTACTACTGTTCCTATTTCGTGTAGGAATCGGTTTGACCTCCTTCCTCGTTGCGGCATTTCGTCGAACGAGTTTCCTACTGAGAGAAAGAAGAGCTTCGGCGAGTGGGTTGAGTTTGTAGGAGAGGCGCTCTCGACGACGTTTCCCATATGGGTTTCTCTGGGATGCTTGTTGGGACTGATGAAACCAAGCGCCTTCAATTGGGTCACTCCCAATTGGTCCATCGCAGGTCTTACGATCACGATGCTTGGAATGGGAATGACATTGACCCTCGACGATCTTCGCGGCGCGTTAAAGCTGCCCAAAGAGCTCTTCGCTGGCTTTGTGTTGCAGTACTCGGTCGGTTTTTCTCTCAATGCTCTTGTCCCTTGATGGAAATTTGAAATAACTGAGACTAGTTCGTTTCTTCTGCTGTGAATTGGTAATTTATAAGAGAAAGATGAGGTTTTGAAGGAACCAATGTAGAAAATCTGTTAATACTTTTGTTGGGTTTGGTAACATAAACTTGTGGAGTAGTTTGACTTTTCTTACTTGAGCTCATGGTCTTGGTGGATGGTGGTTCAAGCGTATTATACTAGTGCATGATTCCGATTCTTGATTTATTGATTTGCTGTGAGAGTTTCAGCTACCCTTCTTTGGTTTGAAAGGGTAGTATCAGTCAGAGCACGGATAAGTTGATAACTCGCTGATGAATCGTGTTGCAGATCATGCCGTTATCAGGATTTCTAGTGAGTAAACTCTTGAATATGCCATCACATTACGCAGCTGGTCTCATATTGGTTGGTTGCTGTCCAGGCGGTAAATAAGCATTCCATTACTTGACTGAAAGTTATTACATTCTGGTCCATTTCATGTTTTGCTCTGATGCTTCTTCCATTTGTTATTTGAAGGTACCGCAAGTAATATTGTCACGTACATTGCGCGGTTTGTAATCCAAACAAAAAGAAAAGTTTTTTTTGAGTTCCATTTGTTTCTTATTATACAACTGGATGATCTGAGTTTCCCTTTTCATGTTACAGTGGAAATGTCGCGCTATCAGTGTTGATGACAGCAGCTAGCACTCTTACAGCTGTGGTTAGTGGTGACTCATCATTTTAACCCATAATAATAAAAAAAAAAGAAACAAAATTAAAAAAAATTAATTTCCATTACGTTTTCTAGGTTATGACGCCGCTTCTTACGGCCAAGCTTGCCAAGCAATATATCACAGTTGATGCTCTTGGATTACTAATGTCAACACTACAGGTTTCGTTGCTTCAGTTAGTTTCTTGTTCGAATTAGAAAGAGCGAGTTTTTGTTTATTGCATTAACCCTTCTTGGCTCTTGCGTTTGGTGACACAGGTGGTCCTTCTCCCAGTGCTGGCTGGTGCATTTCTGAACCAATACTTTCAAAAACTGGTGAAGTTTGTTTCTCCTTTGATGCCTCCGATTGCGGTTGGAACCGTTGCGATTCTGTGTGGGTATGCTATCGCTCAGAACGCATCAGCGATACTCATGTCTGGGAAACAAGTAGTCATAGCTTCAAGCCTTCTTCACATCTCTGGATTTCTCTTTGGGTATCTGTTTTCAAGATTACTCGGAATTGATGTGGCATCATCTAGAACTATCTCCATCGAAGTTGGCATGCAGGTAACTATCAGTTCCTCAATTGAAACAGTAAACAGAGCTGTTTAAAACTCAATGTTAACTGAAGCCTTTTTGTTTTTTTCGTTTTATTTTGTTGAAGAACTCGGTGCTTGGAGTTGTTCTTGCGACACAGCATTTTGGGAATCCGCTTACTGCAGTACCGTGTGCTGTTTCTAGCGTCTGTCACTCCATCATCGGTAGCGTCTTGGCTGGAATTTGGAGACGCAGTGCCCCAAAACAGCTTCAAGACTGAAAAGAAAGGAAAGTTTGAATTTCATGGAATCTCTCTCTCTCTCTCTCTCTGCTTCCCAAATTCAACAGCTTTGAGGACCATATTTAGCTATGTTTGTCGAACAAATGTACAAAAGGGTTGTCTTTTGGAAGCGTAGTTAGTACTGGTTTCTGCTTATTTCGTGTTTTGTTACGGTACGGCGAAGTTTTGTTTGAATGTTTTGTTTTCTCAAGCCTAAAATTTCTTTGTTCTGTAAACATTAATCATTTTGTTGTCGCGATGAGGTTGAAAAGGGGTATATGTGATTTTGACTATTTGTTGAGGGTAATTTCGGGTTTTACACGGAACAGCTAGTCTTGGTAGCAGAGGATAAAAGACTTTTAAAGTCGTCTCTCCTAATCGATTTTCTTCTTTGATTTGATTTCAATTTCGATTTCAGTTTCTTTGTTCGGTTCTCGCCGGAAAATTTGGCTTTTGGGTGGGTCAAAGCTTCCGATATTTGTTCTTTGGTTTCTTTGTTTTGGTGCTAGAAGACCATGGAGTCCGAAGGAGAAAGACAGTGGAGCTCTCTCCTAGTACCTTCTGTTCTAGAGATCGTGAGAGAGAAGAACTTTACAACTGTTCTTTTTAGGTATCTTCGGTCTGATCAAGACACAACTGGGATTCTCGATGATTCTAGTCTGAGTTCCGAGATTCCAGTCATCGACATGAAACGCTTGTGTTCTGTTTCCGCCATGGATTCCGAGCTCGAGAAGCTCGATTCCGCTTGCCAAAATTGGGGATTTTTTCAAGTTAAGTCTCTTTTCACACGTTGAATCTTTGTATTTCTAGCTCGTGGAATGTGATTTATATTAAAAGCTCTCCTCCTACTTGGTTTCAATCTGTGTACAGCTTGTAAACCATGGGATAGACTCGTCTTTCTTGGACAAACTAGAGACTGAGGTTCAAGATTTTTTCAACCTCCCCATGGAAGAGAAGAAGAAGTTGTGGCAGAGAAGTGGTGAATTCGAAGGATTCGGACAAGTGAACATTGTGTCCGAGGATCAGAAACTGGAATGGGGAGATATGTTCATCCTCACCACTGAACCAATTCGAACACGCAAATCTCACTTGTTCTCCAAATAACCTCCTACTTTCAGGTAGAAACTGCTGTGTAATTACTAATTAGCCTCTCACAACAATAAACTGAAAATCCGTTTCTCTTTTCAGAGAAACTGTGGAGACCTACTCTTCTGAAGTGAAGAGCATAGCTAAGAAACTCTTTGAGAAAATGGCGACTGTTTTAGAGATTCAACGCGAGGAAATGGAAGATTTGTTCAAAGATGTTTGGCAATCTATAAAGATTAATTACTACCCGCCATGTCCACAGCCAGATCAAGACATGGGTTTGACACCACATTCAGACGCTGCAGGTCTCACAATACTATTGCAGGTGAATCAAGTGGAAGGACTTCAGATCAAGAAAGACGGCAAGTGGGTTGTCGTAAAGCCTCTTGCAAATGCTTTAGTTGTTAATGTTGGGGAAATCTTAGAGGTAAGCTGACTAGAAAACTAATTCCCATTGCTTAAAAAAGGTATGATCTTCTTTTTCTTCTGCATTGTTATGATTGTGAGTGTTTTGTTATTGTGAAGATCATAACGAACGGGAGATATCGAAGCATCGAGCATAGAGCGGTGGTGAATGCAGAGAAAGAGAGGTTATCAGTTGCGATGTTTCATAGTCCGGGAAAGGAGACAGTGATTGGTACGGCGAAAAGCCTTGTAGAAAGGCAGAAGCAATGTTTGTTCAAAAGTACGAGCACGCAAGAGTACTTTGATGCTTTCTTTGCTCAGAAACTCAATGGGAAATCTCACCTTGATGATCTTATGACTATTTAAGGAAAAGACCCTCCCTCATAAAAACATGTGTCCATTAATAGATCTTTGTTAAGTCTCTACCATATTATGTGAATAAGAAAAAACTTCTTCCTCTTTTCAAAGTTTAGTCTTATGCTCTCTCTCTAATTGAGGCTATTAAGCATAATGCCAGAACTTTTAAATCGGATTTTACAATAATGCGAAGGAAAGTAACAAGAAAAAGGGGAGTCTCCGCATTTAACGGGCTGACCATTGTGCATTTACGGTGGTCGCGAAGCAGCAGATTATAGCTTTTCTACTCTTCCCCCACAAATGACACAACCAGTAGTAAACCACCGGAAGACGATACCAACCGTTATATTTATTAACAGCCGTCGAAAAAGCACACACGACGCGAGACGCGAGGCTAACAAGAGAAGTCCAAGGATCAAACTTCCGAGGACTTTCGCGTCTCTTTTAGCTAATCGAGTGGTGACAAGGGCTTTTTCTGTTTCTCGGTGGGTTTCTGGGTTTTTAAGGGTTTCGTTCACAAGTCGAGCTTTTTTGGGGAGAGTAGTAATGGTGGCTGTTTTTGCAATTGAGACGGATAAATACTCTCTCTTGGAGGATTTTAATGTCGATGTTGAAGTCGAAGACGAAGAATACGAGACTTTCTCCCTTTGTTTCTGGGTTTATCTCTTAAATTCCACCACATTCCCCTGTACGATCATTAGACAGGTGTTTTTTTCTCCACAACTCAATCAGAGCTTCTTCTTCCTCACTGTTTCGCTGAAATGTTTTCTCCTTGATTCATCTTACTCGGTTTATTCGTCTTTTAGTCTGGAATATGTTTGATTTCACAGTCATGTCTGCTGAGTTTACAAACTTATGCATAGTTCTTCCTCGATTGTTGGTATCGCAACAAAGAAGTGAAATTTGAGTTGGTTTTTAGGTACTGGAGTATAATTCTGAAAGCCTAGTTCTCTGTTTTATTGTTCATATTGAGGTTTAGATGCCGGCCTTGGGATCAACTGTATTTGGAAATGGGACATCACTGATTCGTATTGGATGTTAGGTTTTCCTCGAAAGTTCCATGATCAACTGGTTTGTCTTTAACAGGTTCACTCAGACATGAGTGTTAGTGCACCTTTCCTTGTCCTAGATGAGAATAAGAAGGTGATGCTTTTGCCATTGACTCTCCTTCACAAGGAAGCTCCTGATCCTGTTGACACTTCTTCCTGGACAGAAGTTACTAATGTTTCTACAAAATCCGAGCTTCCTCTCGAAAAATGGGTCCATGTCGGCTGCCAGGTAAGACTCCCTCCGGAATCTACTCGATTTTCTTAGGAAATGCGAGATCCTTTATTTCCATTTTGAGATGGCTGATTCTGCTGGTTTTCTTAGGTATCTAGAAATTACATGAGGCTTCTTATTGATGGAGAGATTGTAGGAGACCAGTTCTTGACTTCTTTGTTTACCAAGAACACCAATCCCGAGTGTCCTCGAAAGATATCACTATTTAGTGTTGGCGGAGATGGTTATAGCGTTCAAGGTTTCATCCAATTTGCAGAAGTCTTGCCCCCTACTTGTCATGTGGAGCATCACTATATGAAGGTCTCTGCTTAAATCTTGCACATCTCTTCCTTTAGAAGACTTGTTCTGTGTTTTGTTTATTTCCATCATTATAAATTATTGGTTTTTCTGTTTTTTTTTTTCCAGGAACCACCTCTATTTCTATCTGTCGATAAATCATCCTCATCGGGGATTGAATTAGATGATGATGGTGTTTGGAAGGTCAGGATTTCTAAATTTCATAATAAACTTCCTTAAATCGAGTTACATTTTCACCTCACTTAGTCAACGGTTATGTTCTTGCTGTATAGGCATCTTGCTGGGCGTTTTTTTCCTTGGATGTTGTTTTATCCAATGCCATTGGCCAGCCTGTGCACAAGGATGTGGAGGTTCATTTCTCTTGCGGTTTCGCATCACTTTTGGTACAAATCTGCCTACTTTAATTTTAAAGCTCGGAAATTTACGTTTGGGTTTAAAATGCAAGGTTGTTGCTTCACTACTGTATGTCGATACTGGGACTCGTGTGGAGGCCAAGATGAGTGAAGCCGAGACTCCTCTTTTGATAAGCTATGAAGGAGTTGAATTCTCAGCAGATGATAGACCGATCAAATTATTGAACGGACGTTCATCCGTTAAGCTCAAGATCTCTCCGGTAAAACGACATTTTATTACTACGTGTTGATTCTCCATGACTCGTGTGGAAAAACGCTTGACCATTCAGGTTACAAATCTTTTTAGCTTTTTTCCGAAATTACAAAAGAGTTGTTGTTGTAATTTTTTGTGTTGCCAGCTTTCCTCCAAGAGTGACAACAGATTGTTCTGCATCAAATTTGAGATACCAAATGCTAAAGATTATCCTTTCCTCCAAGCTCTTACCAACCCAATACGTTGCATCCCGATTAGTCCTAGAAGGTTGACCCACATTGACCATCATCCATTAAGTACCGAATCACCGGACCTTCTTCACAACACTTCATCAGTCAAACGAGCCAGGTTTGGTGAAGAAGGCAAATCTCATCACCAAACCTCAAGACAGGTATAATATATAGTGAATCTCTCTTTTCATAATGTTACTGGTTGCATATCTTATTATCAACTTTGCCTTTCTGCATTGCTTTCTGTGAGAAGTTCGAGAATGGAAATGGCGTGAGTATGCACCACGAAGAAGATAACTCCTCAACTGATTCGGAGAACTCGGAAATAAGAGAGTCGGCTTTGATGAGATATACAATCTCAGATTCCACCATCTTCAGCTACTGCTTGGGAAACTTAACAGAGAGATCGCTTCTTCTGAAGGAAATCACAAACAACTTATCAGACGACAAAGTTTTGGAATTCGCTAAACAGGTTTCTCTGTATTCTGGATGTTCCCACCATTGGTAATTTTAACCCAACTATCATACAGTGATGAGAAGAAAGAATCCTTTTTATTATACTGTAATTGTGAAATGAAAGTTTTATACTTTCGAATTTTTCAGCTATCAAATCAACATGGCAAAAAAGCTAATAGATGAAGGAACAAACGTGTGGATACTGATATCACGGAACAATCAACATGTTCATTGGGATAATGTGGTGTATGAGATTGAAGAACATTTCATGAGGATTTCCAAATGCAGTAGCAGATCTCTCACCAACCAGGATTTTGATCTTCTAAGGAGAATATCAGGATGCTACGAGTACATAACTCAGGAGAATTTTGAGAAAATGTGGTGCTGGTTGTTCCCTGTTGCTTCCTCCATATCCAGGGGCTTGATAAACGGAATGTGGCGTTCTTCGTCGCCTAAATGGGTTGAAGGATTCATCACTAAGGAAGATGCTGAGCATTCGCTTCAAGGCCAAGAACCTGGAACTTTCATACTCCGGTTCCCTATTTCAAGAAGCTGGCCTCACCCTGATGCTGGTAGTTTGGTTGTGACTTATGTCGGTCATGATTTTGCTCTTCATCATAAGCAACTCAAGATCGATAACATCTGCGAGTAGATCTCTTTTGTTTTTTTTTTTTTAATTAGTTTCCTTCCTAAAACAAAATCTTCTTGTTCATTGGATATCTGATTCATTTTCATTTGTTTTCCGCAGAAGTAGCGAAAGGTACATGGATGCAAAACCGCTGCAAGATATGTTGTTGGCAGAACCTGAGCTCTCTCGGTTAGGAAGGTGAGACAGAGGTTTTCTTCATTGTGTTAGTCCAAGAGATAGATTGAATTTCGAGTTCTAAGAAACGTTCTTTTGCTTTTGATTTTTGTTTGTGCAGGATCATAAGAAGCCATTGATTGAGTGATATGTGGAGGTTTTCTACATTTTCCAAAAATATACACAGATGCTAAATCTCTCTTACAGATTGTAAATTGTAGAAAGCTCAGAGGGCTAAATCAGGCTCTTGATGTTAAAATTACAATTTGTAAGGAATTTTGGATTATTTACTGAATCTTCTTCTTTTAGATGTTGATTGTTGAGCACAAATTCGACGACAAAAAGCTAGGTAATAGCTGGTAACGTACCCACTTTCACGAGTTATTTGATCATATTTTTTGTCATAAAGTGTCACATCTCATTTAATGATTTCAACAAAAGCGGATGAATTTTTATGTAGAAACTCGGTTTTCATTTCATACGTAATAGTAACATGTGAATTATTTAGCATGTGGCGTGTCCAATTGTTGGTGAGGAGGATCAAAAGTTGCTTTCTCTTCTTTCTTTTTTATGTCTGTCTCCGTAACCAACTTCTTTGTCTTCTCTTCTTTTTTATTCTATTTCAGATAATGAGATAAGGAATAGAAAGAAAAAGAAAAAAAACTTGCAAGGTTCTTCTATGAAGAGAAACAATGGCTAATGCAAAGGAAACAACTTTTTATATAACAATCTCTGTGGTTGCTTTTGTCATCGGTAAAATCGTAATCGCTCTTCTTCTCTACAAGAGATGGAAGAGAAAACACACAGTTCATGAAAATGGTTTTCCAGGTGATATAATTTACCTTGTGTGAATTAATCATCTCTCTCTCTCTCTCTGTGTCTGTTTAATTTATTTAATTTTTAATAATTTTTCAGTTAAAGGAGGAGGGAAAATGGTGATGTTCAGATCTCAATTACTTAGCTCTGTTTCCTCCGACTTGTTTATGAAGAAGACACATAAGCTAAGTAACAAAGACATACTTGGTTCTGGAGGATTCGGAACTGTTTACAGATTAGCCATTGATGACTCCACAGCTTTTGCTGTGAAGAGACTAAACAGAGGAACCTCGGAAAGAGACAGAGGGTTCCATAGAGAGTTAGAAGCAATGGCAGATATAAAACACAGAAACATTGTAACTCTCCATGGCTACTTCACTTCTCCACATTACAATCTCCTCATCTATGAGCTCATGCCTAATGGAAGCTTGGATTCTTTTCTGCACGGTACGCCGGAAAAAAAAACAGAGCATTAAACACAAAAACGTGTATTTGAGGGGTTTCTTCAACCACAAGTTTTTTTTTTTTGTTTTTAATTAGCAGGAAGAAAATCTAGAGATAGAAAAGTTTTGGATTGGGCGTCGAGATACAAAATCGCGGTTGGAGCGGCTAGAGGGATTTCTTACCTTCACCATGATTGCATCCCTCACATTATCCATAGAGATATCAAGTCTAGCAACATACTTCTTGATCACAACATGGAAGCTAGGGTTTCTGATTTCGGTTTAGCCACTTTGATGGAGCCAGACAAGACTCATGTTTCCACGTTTGTAGCTGGAACATTCGGATACTTAGCTCCAGGTTTGTACAGCAACTATATTGAAAATTCAAATCCATAAACTGAAAATTAGTTTTGATTTGAGTATGTCCATGTGTGTTTCTTTTTTGGTTTAAAAAACAGAGTATTTCGATACCGGTAAAGCGACAATGAAAGGAGATGTTTACAGTTTCGGGGTTGTTCTTTTGGAGCTTTTAACCGGAAGAAGACCAACAGATGATGAGTTTTTCGAAGAAGGAACAAAGCTTGTTACTTGGGTAATAAGTTGTCTTCTTTTGTTTTTTCCTTGTTAAAACTTGAAGTTAAGTCCTCTGGTTCATTAAACGACGTCGTAAACTGTTAACTGTGAACAGGTAAAAGGAGTGGTAAGAGACCAAAGAGAAGAGGTGGTGATAGATAACCGGTTAAGAGGATCACCGGTTCAAGAGATGAACGATGTGTTCGGTATAGCGTTGATGTGTCTTGAACCGGAACCGGCAGTTAGACCGTCCATGACCGAGGTCGTCAAATTGCTCGAATACATCAGCCTTTCGAAACGTTCTTCCTTTTGATTTCTCTCTGATTAATTTTTTTTAAATTTAATTACCTTAATTATGTGTTTATTACTCGCGTGAAAGCGCGTATGTTTTTAAGAAATTTAATTTCTTGAACTAATCAATTAAATTCAGTTCCAAAATAAAGTTTCGCTGAAGAAAAAGACTTCGAGATTCGCTTCTTTGATAACTGGACTGGAAAGGTTAATTCTTTTAATATAGAGTAGAAAACACATTACGATTATTACTTTTATAAAGGAATAAAGCATTATACAGAAAAAGCCATATATTTATTCATATATCAACTATTATATCTCTTAAGATTCTCGTACAAAGTATTGGATCTAAAAATTTCCCTAATCTACAGCTCAGCTCACGTTTTGATGCCCCAAATGCTCTTCTCCCACATTAACCCTTCTATATGAGATTTTAAAAAATGAGATTATTTTTTTCGTTTTGCTTAAAAAGTAAGATTAGTCAGTCGAGATTCTAAAGGTTACTTTAAACCAAAATCGACATGATCTCTAACAATACGGTTTATAGTGATACTTTTGCTAAAACTCTTACTTTACCTATAAGCAATTAAATTTGCTGGATTATTCATTCACCTTAAAAGCCTGAAAACATTAATAAGTATTTATTATAAAAAAAATCTTTGTTTCTTTTCTAACTATTTTAAAATAAAAGAAAAATTCATCACTGATATACACTTGCATCATATATATATACAGAAGATTGTAGAAGAGTTCACACTCAGATCACAAAATCAAACAATGGCTAAAGCATGGATGTGCCTTTGCTTCCTTATTTTCTTCCACCTCTCTTCAGGTAATCATATCACAGCTAAATAAATTAACCATCCTAAATTTACTTGTTGAATTTTACATTACATGTCACTCAAAGCTTTTAACTTAATTAATCGTAAGATTATTTTCCAAGTTCAGTATAGTAAGTCCTACTTCCTTAACATGCAGTTTGATCTTGGTATTTATTTCTAACAGAAAGAAACTTCATCAAAGTCAACGCAGAGGTATATATGCTTAGAACAGTTATAACATAAGTAAAACGATGTTTGTTCTTCATACTCAACGAGTTTTGTTCTAAGTTGTTGTTATAGATGAAGACTTGGTGTGTGGCTAAACCTTCTTCGGATCAAGCGACACTTATAGATAACATAAACTACGCATGTTCTCATGTCGATTGTCGGGTTCTTTCGAGTGGATGTCCATGTTACTCCCCCGGTAATCTCATAAACCATGCTTCTATCGCCATGAATCTTTATTACCAAGCTAATGGAAGAAACTATTGGAACTGCAATTTCAAGAACTCTGGACTCATTGTCATAACTAATCCCAGTGAGTTTCATATTTCTCTTCTTCTTCTTCTTCTTCTTCTTCTTCTTCTTCTTCTTCTTCTTCTTCTTCTTTCTAAAACAATTAATATACAAAAATGTCAGATTAAAGTTTCGTTTTTTATTCCTTATTTGTAGGCTATGGAAACTGCTACTATGAATACACATGAGCAAAACGCGCATATGACTTCTTACGTCTTTGTTACAAAGAAAACAGAGGAGCATGCATGTTAATGAGTTTTAATTTAAATATCCAAAGTTTATTTTTTTTAATTTTTCAAGTGTTTACATGTTTGGATGCTGAAACTTTTCTTCTGTTAACGATCATATTTGATATCATAAGAGCAAAACAAGAAAAGAAAAAAAAAGTATCTATCATTTATCAAAATTTACAGAAGAAAACAGGACTTCAAATTAATTAAATTTAAAATGCGAGAGCCTGAAAACATTAATTAAGTATTAATACAAGGAGCTGAATAATAAATAACTGGATAGAAAACACGTGGCGAGATCTGAGCGTCAGGCTAGATAATCGTTTCCCTCTTTTCTTCTCTTCTCGTATTGAACAAAAAACGAATACAGTCGTCGTCTCTTCCCTTTCGTCCTCCCAAAATCCTCACTTCCTCATGTGGGCTTGCCTCGTCCACCCAAAGCAGAAATTAAATAATAATAAAAAAACCTCGATCCGCTAATTAAACGCCCACTTGAATGTTTTATTCATTTTGTATTTTTGTACTTTTTTTTCGTGTAATTTTTACATACACCCAATCTCCCGGCGGAGAAAAGAAGTAAGCTTTTTCGTTGCTTCTTCATCTAAAATCTTGAATCTTTACAGACGACTTCCAGTTCCAGAGAGCTTTGATAATCCCAAAGTTTCTCAAGCTTACTGGGTCCTGGGTTTTGTGAGGAATGATGACGTCGTGTCGGAACATAGACTTGGGT
Source organism: Alliaria petiolata (assembly GCA_020283515.1). Lineage (NCBI taxonomy): Eukaryota > Viridiplantae > Streptophyta > Magnoliopsida > Brassicales > Brassicaceae > Alliaria > Alliaria petiolata. Next base: position 3,167,709 of record JAHZTW010000003.1, on the reverse strand, counting down.
ACGAGTGTGCTTGATCTGATCGCATGTGGGTGTGGTCGTCGTCAGTTTCCGCTGGGCAATTTCTCGAAGACGGTTTGTAAACTAAGTAGCACGAGAAGCTATGGCAGCGGGAATCTGGTGTTTCTCCGGCGAGACATGGGGAGTTGCAAAGCTGTGCCGACAAAATCAAAGGACATCTCTTTGGTCAACGGTATGATTCTCAGATGACTAACTGTTAATAACTATTTGATTGATAGCTTGGTTTGGATCGAGATTTCTGTGGATCCCTTAGTCTGATTGATTTGGCTGAAGTATTCTTGTCCCTTATTCTGGTCTCAATCACTTATTGTTATTGCAAGAGTTTTCTTTCAATTGGGAACTGTCGGAATCTGGAGTTTATGGTTTATGCTTGATGAGAAAAGAAATGATGATGAACTGTGTAGGTATTGGTGAAGCTAAAACAGTGACTTTCGATTTGAGGCAAGATTCAAAACAGCCCATTTCTTTCGCAAATCTGTTTGAGCTAGTAGCTGATGATCTCCAGACGTTGAATGACAATCTTTTGTCGGTCAGTATCCGAAGAAACTCTTTCTGCCACTGTCTTCTTCTTTTCACTGCTTGAAATTGGTATTACTTCTCCTTTATTTAGATTGTTGGTGCTGAAAATCCGGTTTTGACATCTGCGGCCGAGCAAATTTTCGGAGCTGGTGGTAAAAGAATGAGACCCGGTTTGGTATTCCTTGTATCACGCGCCACGGCAGAATTAGCAGGCCTTAAGTACTCCTTCTTTACTTTTTTGTGTATACCTTTCGTCTAGTTTGGTATCCATCTTTAGCACAAGATGATCATTTTCAGATGTCTTGAAATCTTGATGCAGGGAACTTACAACAGAGCATCGGCGTTTGGCTGAGATCATCGAGATGATTCACACTGCAAGCTTGATACACGACGATGTGTTAGATGAGAGTGATATGCGAAGAGGTGAGTTTCCCTTTCATGGTTAATTCATTTTATCTTCTGCAAATATGTTTAGTTTGGTGAAAAACTCTCTGTATTAATAATCATAGGAAAGGAAACAGTTCACGAGCTTTTCGGCACGAGAGTAGCTGTGTTAGCTGGTGATTTCATGTTTGCTCAAGCGTCATGGTACCTAGCGAATCTCGAGAACCTCCAAGTTATCAAGCTCATAAGTCAGGTACTTGATTTTAAACACTCACAGAGCACTGTGCTCTGAATCTCGTTTTCACTAACTTGATATGTTTTCAGGTGATCAAAGACTTTGCAAGCGGAGAGATAAAGCAAGCGTCGAATCTGTTTGACTGTGACATCACGCTCGACGACTATTTACTCAAGAGTTACTTCAAGACAGCCTCGTTGGTGGCTGCAAGCACCAAAGGAGCTGCCATCTTCAGCAGAGTCGAGACTCATGTGACAGAGCAAATGTATGAGTTTGGGAAGAATCTCGGCCTCTCTTTCCAAGTAGTCGATGACATCTTGGACTTCACTCAGTCGACAGAGCAGCTAGGGAAGCCAGCAGCGAGTGATTTGGCTAAAGGTAACTTAACCGCGCCCGTGATTTTCGCTCTGGAGAAGGAGCCGAGGCTGAGAGAGATCATCGAGTCTGAGTTTTGTGAGGCGGGCTCGCTGGAAGAAGCGATTGAAGCGGTGATAGAAGGCGGGGGAATCAGGAGAGCACAAGAATTGGCTAGGGAGAAAGCTGATGACGCTTTAAACAATCTGCAGTGCCTGCCTCCAAGTGGCTTCAGGTCAGCTCTAGAAGAAATGGTTATGTTCAATCTCGAAAGAATTGATTAGCTTTCCTAAACAAGTTACAAAGATTGAGACATGCTTATAGTATAGTAAAGCACACACACAATAGAGGATTTGGCTGCAATGCAGAGATTGTGTTAGCACCAATTGTAACGCGGTTGAAATGCTTAACTCAAGTTTCCAAAGCAAATAACACATGGTTTCAACTAAAGATTTTCAAATCAGTGGTTGAGTAACATCTAAAACTTCAATTGGATTTTGATATCAATTAAAACTCTTAATCCAAGAAACCTTTCATATAATAAAATATGATAAGTGATAAGTCATCATATGAAGTCAAACTATAAACAAAGAAAAATTATATGTTGAAAGGTCAAGTTCAACGGAAACAAAGTTGACCAGGAATCTCCCAGCTAGAAAGAACAACAAAAAACAAAAAGTAAACGAAAATAAATTTCCTCCAAATAGATTATCATGTTCATAAGTGAAACTTCTTTTCTCACAAGATAAGTGGCAAACGAAATCTCTTAATTCACTTCAATTGAGTCCATCCTTTGTTACTGTTTTAGATATTTAGTAGTTATTATTTATTTAAAGTATGGTCTAAGTATGAATACTGTTGGCTAATAAATATATCATCCATAATCAAAGAACCGGTTTTAGGCAAATTGTTTAAGCTTAGCAATCATTTATCATTTGAGCAAAAAAAAAAAAAAAAACGCAATCATTTATAAAATTCGACATTTAATTCTCCAAAAGCATTTCATAGTTGTCTTGCCATCTGCCTCCAATTATAGGTCAAACCTGTACGAAGGTTATATCTAGTCAAAGGGTATTAATAACTTTGTACTCTATTATTATCAAATCTCATTGCCCAAAAACGCAACTATAAATACTCCGTTACACAAGACATATCAAATCGTATCTAAACAAAACCAGAATATATTCATTTTTATAGCCTACGTACGCAAATCATGGAAACCGGTTTAGCCATCTTGAAGCTGTCCGTGTGCCTCAGCCTAGTCGTGGTTGTGTCACGTGCTCAGGCTCCCGCACCGTGGGACCCATCCATGGGGATACTTCCGGGAACGTGTTACCACTACGAGTGCCCCACCTTCAAACTGGCTGACCCCGGATACGGCTATGATATCCGCGTCTATGACTCTGCGGTCTGGATGTCCACTGGTCCCATCCCAGCCCCATCCATGACTCAAGCCACCAAAACCGGTTTCCAAAGGTAACTTACATTTTTCAATCTAACCTGTTACATAGGGTTGGGGCCTTGGGGGTATATAATAAATCTAATAAAGGTTGAGTTAATGGAGCTTTGACTTAGAAATAGAAAGTAAATTGATTCAATCGAAATCAAAGAACAAAGATGAACTCAAGATTAATAAAGAATAACTCTTTTTATGTAGCTTTAGAAAATTCTTCAAAACTAAAGCTCTCAATTTCACAATCTCTATTAAGTTATGTCACAACTTTGATATCTCCTTATATAGATAAAAACATAACAAACTTTCTATTCTCTCTTTAGGATAATTTTCTTTTCTCTTTGGACATAACATATATTTAGATGTCTCCTAAATATATTTCCTAATCCTATCTTCTTTAGATTTGCTTGCTCTTCAAGCTTATTCCAACATTCTCCTCCTTAAGGTTGAAATTCATTCTCTCCAAATCTTGAACTCCCATGAACTCTCTCATTTCTTTGAACTTCAGCTTTCCCAATGCTTTGGTGAGAATGCCCGCCTTTTGCTTATCTCCCAGAACATGCTCGACATCTATTAGTCCACTCTCCACGCATTTCCTTATAAAATGATAACGCCTATGTATGTGTTTGCTTCTGCCATGGAAGACTGGATTCTTCGTGAGAGCAATTGCAGATTGATTATCAATGTGAATGGTGACTTTCTCATTTGATGATCCCGTAATCTCACATAGAAGGTCTTGTAACCAAACTGTTTGCTTCGCTGCCTCCGTTCCGGCCATAAACTCTGCCTCACAAGACGATAGAGCAACAACATCTTGCTTCTGTGAACACCAAGTAATAGGACTTTCTCCTAAATAGAATATATGTCCTGTTATACTCTTTCCATCGTCCGGATCTACATTGAGACTGTTGTCACTGTATCCTACAAGCTTGGGCATGTTTGTTCTCTTAAAATATAATCCATGAGGAGTGGTTCCTTTCAAGTACCTTAAACACAGTTTCATTGCTGCTTCGTGTGATACTCGCGGACTCTGCATGTATCTACTTAAAACTCCAACGCAAAAAGACAAATTTGGTCTTGTATGAAGCAAATACCGTAGACAGCCCACGTTCTTTCTAAACATCGTTGCATCAATCTCCTCTTCGTTCTCAGCTTTTGACAATTGTAGTCCCGTTTTCATAGGTATATAAACTGGATTGCAATTCTTCATTCCAGCTTCTTCCAAGATCTTTAGTGCATATCGGTTATGATTCAATGTTATCCCGCTTTGGTGTTGAAGTACCTCTATACCAAGATAGTATGTCAATCGTCCAAGGTCACTCATCTCGAACTTGGATGCCATTTCTTCTTTGAAGCTATTGATAACATCTAGACTTGTTCCTGTCACGAATAAATCATCAACATATACACCTATAACCAGCATATGCTCATTAACTTCTTTTCGATAGACGGACGGTTCCTTAGAGCATTTTCTAAACTGAAGTTCCATGAGAATGTGATTCAGTTTGTTGTTCCAAGCTCTTGGTGCTTGTCTCAGGCCATACAATGCTTTGTTGAGCTTGTAGACCTTATCTTCGCATCCTGGTTTTTCAAAGCCTTCTGGTTGAGATACATAGACATTTTCTTTCAATTCACCGTGAAGAAACGCAGTTTTGACGTCGAGATGATGAATCTCCCAACCGTATGACGCAGCAAGATCAATCAAAAGCCTAATGGTTTCGATTCTTGCAACTGGAGCAAAGACTTCTTCGAAATCCACACCATACCTCTGAACATACCCCTTTGCAACAAGTCTCGCCTTGTATTTGTTAATACTCCCATCTGAGTTCCTTTTTAGTTTAAATACCCACTTCAATCCAATCGATTTTGCTCCAATTGGTAGTTCCACAAGATCCCATGTCCTATGCTTCTCAATGGAGTTAATCTCTTCCTCGCAGGCACACTTCCATTCGTCAGAATTACTTGCTTCATGAAAACTTCTTGGCTCATTGTTCATACAGAGAAGTAGCGCCTCTCCCTCCTCTTCGGCAAGAAGCACATAATCTTCCAGATATTTTGGTTTATTACTCTGCCTTTGCGATCTTCTTAACCCAACAGACGATGATTCTTCCTCCTCAACACGTTCCTCGTCGCCTGATCTTTCGATTCCTGATCCTTCGATTTCATCTCTTTCCTCCACTTGTGCTCCAGAATTGATATTCTCCTCAATTTCTTGGAGTCCGTGATTTCCAGAACCGTCGAACGTAATGATGAAACTTCCATCATTCTCCTCTTCTGCGTCTTTATTTCTCCAACTCCATCCTTTTGTTTCGTCGAATATGACATCACGGCTAACAACAATCTTCTTCGTATGTGGATCAAGAAGTCGGTATGCCTTTGAACCTGGTTATGTGCCCAAATGAATGAGGACCCGAGTTCTGTCGTCTAACTTCTTCAAGTGTGGTTTATCCACTTTTGCATTGGCGATGCATCCAAATATCCGTATATGCTCAACCGTTGGTTTCTTCTTTCGAAAAACTTCGTATGGAGTCATATGTTTTAGTGCTCTTGTTGCAACTCTGTTCAAAAGATAGGTCGTGTGTCTTATGGCTTCTCCCCATAGATAATTTAGCATGTGCATATGCTTTAAAATACTTCTTGTCATCTCCATCATAGTCCTGTTGCGCCTTTCTACTACTCCATTCTGCTGTGGTGTATATGGAGCAGTAAGATGTCTCTTAATTCCTGAGCTCTCACAGAATGAATTAAACTCAAGAGACACAAACTCTCCTCCTCTGTCTGTCCTCAAGGTTCCTATCCGAGCTTCCGTTTCCTTCTCCACCAATTTTTTAAAAATTTGGAACTTGTTGAACACTTCTCCTTTCTCCTTTAGTAGGATCGTCCACATGTAGCGAGAGTGATCATCAATAAGTACAAAGATATATCTGTTTCCTGCGTTTGTACTTGGTGAGATCGGTCCGCAGAGATCTCCATGGAGTAGCTCAAGTTTCTTTGTTGCTCGAAAAACTGTTTCTTGTGGAAACATTTGTCTTGCTTGTTTCCCAAGCAAGCAGGAACTGCAAATCTCTTTCTCGAATGCAGTGTTCTTTACTCCGTGAACCAGCTCCTTGTCAACCATCATCTTTAGCGTCGCGTAGTTTACATGTTCCAATCGAGCATGCCACTTGCTTGACTCACTAATGTTTGTTAAGTAGAGACAAGCATTGTTGCGTAATCCCATCCTTACTTTGTATAGTCGATTCTGTGATCTCTCTGCCTTGGCAAGAAGCTTTCCCTCATGATCTCTCATCGTCAGGAATCCCCCTCTCATCCTAATATCGCAACCTGCTTATGTAGCTTGTCCAAGATTTATTATGTTGCTTTTGAGATCAGGAATGAAGTAAACTTCTGCCATTATTCTCGCTTTCCCATTCAAATCAGTGAAAGCAATTGTGCCTTTGCCTTTGATATCGACGCGTGAATCGTCTCCGAAGCGTACTTTCCCGGTAACTGAAGAATCAAGTGTATCGAAATACCTTTTTTCTCCAGTCATATGATTGCTAGCACCATTGTCGAGGTACCAAACATCCTCTCCGTCTCTATTTGTCTCGAATTTACTCGGTACACAGCGTTTTTCGTTGAGAAAAACAACCTCATGCATCATGAGCTCATCGGCATCCTGTGTATCTTTTTCGCTTTCTTGAGCCTCTTGCAGCTTAAGAAGACGATCAGGACAGTTCGAAGCATAGTGACCTTTGTTGTCACACCTAAACATGTGATATGCGAGATATCTCTTCCTCCATTACGTCCACGGCCTCTTCCTCGGTAGGAGGATCTTCCTCCCCTTCCTCTGCCTCTGTAGCTTCCGTTAGACTCATGATTTGAGTAACTTGTCGTATCTTCGTTGGCATACATTAGCTTACTTTGATCCTCGCGCGAATCTTCTTTTTCTTCAAAGATTCTTTCTTCGTAAGCTTTAAGCCGGCCAACAATATCCTCGAAGCTAGTGGTATTAAGATCCAATACCTGTTCTAGCGAGGCAACGATATGTATGTACTTCCTCCGAGGAAGAGTTTTTAGGAATTTTTTAACCAATTTAGGTTCTTCGATAACCATTCCTAAGGCTGTGGATTTTGAGGATATCTCGGATATTTTGCCAACGAACTCATCAATGGTCTCCGAATCTTTCATCTTTAATCGATTAAACTCAGTCATCAAGTTCTGGAGCCGAGCCTCTCGAACTCGTTCTGCTCCTACATGACGGGCTTTGATAGCTTCCCAGACCTTCTTCGCTGTGTCAAGTTCCCCAACTTGAAGGATTAAGACTTCGGGTATTGATTGAAACAAGAGCGTCATCGCCATGTTGTTCTTGTCTCCATCGATAGTTTCGGCTTCAACAACATCCCAAACTTTATGAACCTTGAGGGCGACGGGCATCCGCATTGCCCAAACCGTATAGTTTGTGGAATTTAGCATCGGACAAGTAATTGAAGAAGGTCCTCCTCCTTCCTTCGGGTTTTCCACGATAATAGCACCAGATTCACTCGCCATCTTGTTCGGATCTCCCTCAAGCTCTGATACCAAATATCGAAATCAAAGAACAAAGATGAACTCAAGATTAATAAAGAATAACTCTCTTTATTTAGCTTTAGAAAATTCCTCAAAACTAAAGTTCTCAATCTCTTAAGTTATGTCACAACTTTGTTATCTTCTTATATAGATAAAAACATAACAAACTTCCTATTCTCTCTTTAGGATAATTTCCTTTTTTCTTTGGACATAACATATATTTAGATGTCTCCTAAATATATTTCCTAATCCTATCTTCTTTAGGTTTGCTTGCTCTTCAAGCTTATTCCAACAGATTCCGTTTTGTGTATGAACAAAAACCGCAGCCAAACCAAAACAAGATTTAGTTTTCTTTCAGTTTTTTTACGTTTCATTTACCTAATGAATGCTAATATCCTACATTTAAATTAAAATTGATTACAGATTATTTAATTACATACAAGGAGATAACAAAAGCAAGACAAAGATGAATATGACAGCTCCGGTGATCACACAAGCAACACCGGGAAAATCAGACTACACCGTCTCCTTCTACCTCCCCAAGAAGAACCAACAGAACCCACCTCTTGCCGATGACCTCCACGTGCAGCCATGGAAACCAACCTACGTAGCCGTGAGGCAGTTCAGTGGAAACGTGTCTGACGATGTGGCCAAGAAAGAAGCTGCAGCTTTGATGGCTAGCCTCAAGGGCACTGAGTGGATTGTGGCCATTGAGCAGAGCCAAGGAAAGTCGCCGGAGTATTTGGTCGCCGATTATAACACGCCGTTCCAAACCACGGCTAGAGTTAACGAGATTCTGGTTCCGTTTAATTTCGTGTAATGAGGTTACGCCCTCACAATCCGGTTGTTATTTATATAGCAATCGGATTAAGAGAGGTGGTGGTTTAGAAGCGAGACTGTTTCAGCTTCGGATTAAACCGGTTTAATAAAAATTTCTGGTTAATATCTTCATATGGACTAACAAGAATTTTAGTGAGGATGGGAAAGAAAAGAAAACCGAAATCGAACCAAACGGAACTGTTTAAATCGAAACCGAATCAAGAATTGTTTATAAATCAATTGGTATTATTACCTTTTTTAAATAAATAAAAATAGACTTTTAATGTAATTGTACCAAATAACAGATATTTATTTTTAATTTTCTAATTATGTTTTTTTAAAAATAGCAAGCAAAATTGAATCCAAACTTCAAACCAAATCAAAATGACATCAAACTAGATCGAAATACAAATGATTTTATTTGGTTTTATGTAGTTTCTATTAAACCCAATGGAGCAAAAAGAAAGAAAAAAACCACAAACCGGAATTCCACTCCTAAATCATAGTAGAGAAACTTGAAAATATAAAAATGAAAGGAGTAATTACGAAAATAATGTAAGTTGTGGGGTTTCTTGCGCAATCTAAGCCTATCCGAAGATGAACCACACACGTTAAAAAAAACCGTACGTGTTCCGTTGTAAGTAACGAAGAAGAGAGCTGTGAAGTGAAGCAAATAAAAAATCCGCCATGGAAACAGCTCTGAGCATCTTCAAGCTATCGTTCCTTTTCAGCCTTCTCAGCGGCGGTTCAGACCTTACCGATTTGCGTTCCCAAGCCGATATCGTTCCCGGACGAATTGGGAAGTTTCCGCCGTCGTGTAACCGGATCGAGTGTCCGAGCTACGAGTTGGTCCACGCCGGGAATGGCTACGAGATTCGACGCTACAAAACCGCCCTCTGGATTTCAACAGATCCGATTCAGGATATCTCCCTCGTCAAAGCAACAAGAACCGGTTTTCGCCGGTATGTTCATTTCAGTTTCCGAAGTTAATTAGGGTTTTTAAAAAATTCAAATGGATCGTTTTTGACTGTGGCTTGTGCGCAGATTGTTTGATTACATTCAAGGGAAGAACGATTATCACCAGAAGATAGAGATGACAGCTCCGGTGATCGCTGAATTCTCTCCGAGCGACTGTCCCTCCTGCAAATCCTCCTTTACTGTATCATTCTACGTTCCTAAACAAAACCAACCCGATCCAGCTCCGGCAAAGAACCTCCACGTCCAGAGATGGGATCCGAGATATGTTGCGGTGAAGCAATTCGGCGGGTTCGTGTCGGATCACAGCGTCGGAGAACAAGTGGCGGAGCTCGAGGCGAGCCTAAAAGGTACCGTATGGGCCAAGGCAATTGAAGAAAGCAGAGAAGCCGGCGGTGTCGGATCGACTTCGGCTTACACGGTGGCGCAATATAACTCGCCGTTCGAGTTCTTAGGTCGTGTCAATGAGATTTGGTTGCCGTTTCAGATGGACAAATGAATAAGCTGTTAATATCGTTTCTCTGCGTTTCATTTAAATAAATAAATGATTAATAAATAACTTTTCCATGATGTCAAACAAAGAAAAATTATTATATGTATTATATATGTTGAAAGGTCAAAGTTCAACGGAAAAAATTTCATCATAGTATCTAGAAAAAGGTGGAACCGAGCTCTTCTCGTTCACCGGTCTCTGAGTTTTCAGGTTGATCACTAGTTTCTCTGAAGCTTTTGGTCATTCATGACTTTTATTTCCATTTTTTTATTTATGTATATCTAAAATGGAAATAAAATATGTAAGTAACATATACTAGAAGATACAATAAAAATTACTCAAATTATATGGAATATTTGTGGAAGCTATTTTAGTTCAATGATTAATTAATGGTTCATTAATGATAGATTTATATTTTGATTCTGAGAAGATGCGATTTCTGCAAATTATATTAGAGACAAGTAGATAAGAAAACTTTCACCACGGTGCAAGAAGAATTGTTCGTGCTGAATTTGCATATCTATTGTGAATATTTGTAAAATGGATAAATTGTTCGTTAGAAATATTATTTTTATAATTTATCTTCATAATTTGTGGTAATTCAGAAAACTAAAAAAAATATATGGAAGAGAAAGAGAAAGAGAGAAAAACCACATCTTCTAAAATTGGATTTTGGACCTGATTGATAACAATTGTAGTTTTACGTTTTTGTTGTAGAAATACGGTTATATGTTTTTTTATGTGGTTGTAAATTTTATTGCTTTAAAATTTTGGCTGTAAAAATTTAAAATTTAAAAAGTATAAAATTATGTGTTTTAGAAAGAAAAAAAAAATTTGTACAGTAAAACCTCTATAAATTAATACTCGATAAATTAATAATCACTGTAAATTAATAAATTTTGCTAGTCTCGAGTGTGGACAGTGTAAAAATTAGCAAAATTAGATAAGATAATAAGATAATGATTTTTTTGAAACTTTTATGTAAATATATGGTCCCAATAATAAGGTAAATTAATAATTATACATCTAAACATATATATCTACATATATTACTAAGATAATATAGTAAAATATGATTAAATTATTGTTTTAAGTTTATAAACATTGTTGATTTATCTTTCAATTTTTTGATATGATATTTTTTAAATATATTTTATAATTTCGAAAACATTTTGTATTGTTTCTTGATGAACGTTAAAAGTTCAAAGCGAAAATATCTCTATAAATTAATAATTTATCGATAAATTAATAATTGTGAATTTATAGATAAATTAATAACTTTATAAATAATAAAATCTTTAAGTCCTACCATTATTAATTTATATAGGTTTTACTGTATAGTCAAAAAGATAAAAAAAATATATATATTTTAGATGTGAGTAAAAAAGGAAAGTTAAAGGTAAAACTTGACTGGTATGATTTATAGCTGTACACTTAATTTTGGATGTGTACAGATTTTAAAGTCAAAACCAAATCATCCCCAAAGGGAAATGTTTGGCTGTGTACAGATTTGTGACTCTGTAGAGATTTGCTGTGTATAGCACATAAAAAAATAGAAAAGGAAATTTTTGGATGTGGTTTCAAAACTTTTTGGATTTGATATCTGTCTATTTCTAAAAAAAAACTTTACAGCAGGTTAAATATTTGAGCTGTAAATATTTTTTTTACTGAGCAAGTGCCAACCACACCCTCTATAAATAATCCATACACAAGTGACAAGACATATCAAAACATCTAAACAAAACCAGCATATTCATTTTTAAAATCATCTACGCAAATCATGGAAACCGGTTTAGCCATCTTGAAGCTGTCCTTGTGCCTCAGCCTAGTAGTGGTTGTATCATGTGCTCAGGCTCCGGCAGCGTGGATCCCAAACACGTGGATGCGTCCGGGAACGTGTGACCACTACGAGTGCCCCACCTTCAAAGTGGCTGAGGCCGGACACAACTATGAGATCCGCGTCTATGACTCTGCGGTCTGGATGTCCACTGGTCCCATCCCCTCCCCATCCATGACTCAAGCCACCAAAACCGGTTTCCAAAGGTAACTTACATTTTTCAATCTAATCTTTGTTACTTAGTGGTATGGTATATAATAAATCTAATAAAGGCTGAGTTAATGGAGCTTTGACTTAGAAATAGAATTGTTGACTTTAAAAATAAATTGATTCCGTTTTGTGTACGAACAAAAACCGTAACCAAACCGAAATCAGATTTAGTTCCGTTTCGGTTTTTACATTGCAATTACCTAATAAATGTTAGTATCCTACTTTTATTTACTTACTATATTGAAATTGATTTCGTTTTGGGCCGAGGTTGCAGATTATTTAGATACATACAAGGAGATAACAAGAGCAAGACAAAGATGAACATGACAGCTCCGGTGATCACACAAGCAACACCGGGAAAATCAGTGTACACAGTCTCCTTCTACCTCCCAAAGAAGAACCAACAGAGCCCACCTCTTGCCGATGATCTCCACGCGCAGACATGGAAACCAACCCACGTAGCCGTGAGGCAGTTCCGTGGATGGGTGTCGGACGATATGGCCAAGTTAGAAGCTGCAGCTTTGATGGCTAGCCTCAAGGGCACTAAGTGGAGCGTGCCCATTGAAAAGAGCAAAGGTAAGTCGCCGGAGTATTTGGTTGCCGGTTATAACTCGCCGTTCCAGGTCATTGGTAGAGTTAACGAGATTATGGTTCCGTTTAACATGTAATGAGGTTACGCCCTCACAATCGGGTTGTTACATATATAGCAATCGGATTAAGAGAGGTAGTGGTTTAGAAGCGAGACTGTATCAGCTTTCGATAAAACCGGTTTAATAAAACGTTTTTGTTAACATATTATTTATCATTTTCTGGCTAACCAGAATTTTAGTGAGAATGAGAAAGAAGAGAAACCCGAACGAAGAAAACGAAACTATATAAATCGAAATCGAATCAAGAATCTTATTACGACCAATAGGAAATTAGTTCTTATTTGGGATTTAAAAGGCAAATTAGCCATATAATTAAACTAGAATCTATATGAGATTAGAAGAACAACAGTTTGTTAATGTCTATTAAGAAAATATGTATAAAGTTTGATTTCATATCTAATTAAAAAACATATTTGATACATGTTGAGTATGGTCGTCTAACCAACACATATCACAAACCGTACGTGCGAGCTCCGGTGATCACTCAATTCTCTCCGAGCGACTGTCCCTCCTGCAAATCCTACTTTACTGTATCATATTCTACGTTCCTAAACAAAACCAACCCGATCCAGCTCCGGCGAAGAACCTCATCGTCGAGAGAGGGTGTTGCGGTGAAGCAACTCGGCGGATCACAGCGTCGGAGAACAAGTGGCGGAGCTGGAGGCGAGCCTAAAAGGTACCGTATGGGCCAAGGCAATTGATATAAGCAGAGAGAATTCCGTCACGAATGAATTCTTCCGAGATTAATAACAACTTTTTTCATGAATGAATTCTTCCGAGATTACAATTCTGCGGAGGAAAAGAAACAATGAACCCCGACAAAACCTAAGATTCGGGGCTTATGTTTTCCTATCAACAAACCTAAGAAATTTAACTGAAAAAAAAACTACCAGTTATATAGATATCCTGGGTTGGTCTTGTAATTTACATACATTCTTTGGTAATAATCCTGTGAGGACGAGTCCACGACATTGTTGCTGTGACTCATCTCTTCCAGGAAATACCGGGTCTCGGGTTTAGTACCTGAGAACATTCTGCAAGCAACCGTGTTTTGTGGGGACGGCTCCACGTGGTGGAGGTTGTTGAAGATGGAGTGGCAGCCATCGGAATAGTCTATGGTGCTGAAGGAATCGCGGGTTGATTCCGTGGTGAAGGAAGCTTCGTCTGAGCTTGTGAAGACAGAGCACCAATCGCTGCTCGAAGCTGCTTCTGATCTCGGGTTCAAGTGACTGCTCGGTTTCATCTCGTTTCTTGGTTGGTAATGCCTTTCCTCGTACGCTTGTTCTCTGTTATTGTCACGAGGATTCGACCTGAGAAACACCACAGTTTCCAAGAAAATGGTGAAAATTTTGTGTCTGAAATCAAGAATCGGAAGTTGATGGAAGAAGGAGATTTTGTTTTCAACCTCATGTAGAACAACATATAAGCTCCTTCTGACATCACTTGGCTCATCGGCACTCGATGAATCTGTGAATTTGTTATTACCAAAAAAAAAGAAAATTAAAGAAGAAACTAGTATTACAAATTCAGCAAAGTTTTCATAAACCTCGCGAGAGGAGAAAGAAAAAAAGAGAATCACACCTCGGAATCGTCAATCCGGAACCAGTTCCCGCGCAAATCTTTGACATAGGAGATGTAATGCCCTGAGAAAGATGCATTGAGTGTATCCAAGTGAACCACAACCGCATAGAGCATATAGAGCGGAGGAGCGTCTCCCGTTCGAGTCATGAACGGAACCATATCCAGCATTTCCGGGAATGTTATACACTTGTTTAATTTCCCGTATCTTCCTTCCTGCACTCCCGAACACACAACATCTCTCACAAGGTGTTGTTAAACCAGTAAACCGGAGAAGAGAAACAACAACAACGACAACAACAAGAAACAAGATTTGAGTTACCTTGAATCTCTTGAGAACAATTGTGAGGATGTTTGGTGCCTCATGTACACGCAATTGTTTCCTCGCTCGAACATAACCAGCACACCTTTTCAACGCACAAAATCAGTTTGCACAGTTACGTTTTGAGATTATATATATATAACCAAAGGAGAAAGAACAAAGAGTAGGCTTTTGGGAACCTGCTGCATCTGTACATATTCTCTCCATCAAGATCTTCTGGTGTAGTGAATTGAGTCAAGGCATCTTGAAGCGATTCTACCCACCCGTATATCTCTAATGTGAGATCCATTATACTCTCGTACCTTTCTGATTCGTGATTGCACCTTAAGCATTTCACCTGAGATTAGAAAAGAAAGAGCTGAGAACTTAGATTGTTAAATATAACAACATAGATAGTGAAACAATAAAGAAAATAAAGCTATTTAAGGATTCCAATAGTAGAGAGACCTTTGAGCGTATTCGTCCACCAAACATATGCTGAACTAAAGTTGTTTCCTGCAATCTTGGGTCCACTTTACTCTCACCCCCAAGTCTCTCCAAACATATTGATTGCATAGAAGCAACCAAAAGCCTACATCCAAGTCATTTTTTTCCAATTAATAGTGAAAGAATATGGTGGTGATTCATGAGAAGCATCCTTGAATCAGAATAATTTTCGAGCACAAATCCAGATAAGGAACTACGGAAAACCTTAAGAACTCATGAGCATCTTCTTGACTCCCATCACCAATCTGACAATTAATGCCTCGCATATGAGAGAGAATTCTGCTTGCAGACATTGGGCCACCGTTTTCTCTAAGCATCATTACATGTTGTTCAAGTTCACACATGAGACACCAATCTTTTCCCCGGCCTATTGCAGATAATATCATGGATATTAGTCGGAAGACAGCTTAAACCACGTCCGTAGAGAAATTTATGCTACAAGGATTAAGTGAGAGAAGCATTACATAATCTTGAATGCGACCGCTGAAGCAAAAAAACAACAAGTGGCTTTGTACATGTTAAGGCCTGCAAGACAGCGTTTGCATAGCAGCTGGAGAAGAAATATGGCAGTAAGTTGAGAAAACACAGATACGGCATTTGGAAATTTTCAACTGATAATCTGAATACTGAATCTTCGTAGTAAAAAACAATCCTTGGTTTCGTTTTGAACAAAGGAGAAATAACTGCAGTACCTGTTTCCACAATTTACAAGCCCCCTAGGTGATAAGTCAAACACTTCACTTTGAAAGAATCTAACAAATTCCTCATAAGGGAATAGCATCTGAAAAAAATAGACAGAAAAAGGAGACAAAACGAATTTATAGCCCACCAAAAGTAATGGAAAGAGAATAGTATCACCAGAGAACTAACTTTTAGCTTCTTGTGACGATCATCACGCTGTTCGTAAGTATGAAGCTTTGTAGAGTTTCTTAAACCCATCATGTTCATAATACCCATGGTTGAGAGGCCACTGCTTTCTCCGGAAACAGTCTCTGCATTACAAACAATACATGAGAAACTTGCAAAATGTCAAACTGATACAGTCTCCATTCAGGTTTTTTTTATTAGTCTCATACTGGGAATTTTGTGCAATGTCCAACAACATTATGTTCACATGTTGTAAGAAACAGGTTTTTTTCCTTTTAGGCCCCACCTTTTGTAGGAAATTGAGTGTTTGGACAGCCAAAAGAGCTTCTGCCTTCCAAATCGCTCTCTTGTTGGCTATGTTGTTTGTAACTTTCCTGCATACTAGTTGCTAAAGGTTGTCCATTCACTCGCAAGCAAGGGTAGCCAACAGCATTTCTTATGGCATAGCCTTCGCCTTTCGCCTGCAAAGAGAAATCCCGAAAAACTAAAGTCCAAGCACAGTTTCAACTTTTAACAAGAAAGGATGAATTTTTCAATTGGTTCAAATCACCCTAGTATTGTAATTCACGCAATAAACATGCAGAACCTCTGATGTACCGGAAACAGTGGCTAACCTCATGGTTTGACCTAACCTTTTAAACCTAGCAAAACAGCGGCTAACCTCATGTTTTGACTAGAAAAAGATGGAAGAAATATTTTACCAGTTGTAAAATTTTAGAGGCCCTTGTCTCTGACTTACCTCAAGAATGCTTGCATTTAGTTTGAGATAAAAAAAGCTCAGGTATCTTCTCTTTGCTTGCATTTATACAGAGAGGTAAACATTTATGCACAATTTACCTTATGTTTAATGTGACCCTCCTTCAACTTGCTATTACTATTGTCAGTGGCCAAGGTGGCTTCTCCACCAGAAAATTCTCTGGAGGTACTAAACATACGAAGACCATCTCTTTTAGATGGTTCTGGGTTGGACTTGCAAGAATATTGTTTTCCAGCACTTCTTCTCTCTTGAATTTGCACTTGATTGTCAACCTGAGAGCCGCTCAAACTTGTGGATTCTTCGTCACCGGAAACAGAGCAAGTCTCCGCTGGGACACATTCATCCTTATGCGCTAGCCTCCAGTGAATTATTTGGCACTTACCAGAGCTACATAATTCAATTTTCGGGTAATATAGTCAGCAACTATTCATAAGGTCGGAGTATCGAGCTAAAAGAAAGAATACAGAAATATAATTTAACAAATTGTGTTTGAAAATCATACCAGTATCTAACAGATTTGCATCTCGAGCAGCGTGTCTTAGCAGGACTTGAACATCTTGCACATACGTGTAACTCTATACTCTTTGAACTAACCATAACTGGGACCTCACTCGCAGCAGCTACAGTCTCGGCTCTTAAAGACCCAACCACATGTTAAAAATCCACTCGCAGGCGCAGCAGCCACAGTCTTGCCTCTTAGAACCTTAATTGTGGCGGCCATAGCCTTGGATCTAAGAGCTTCTTCAGCTGCTATCTGAGAGAGAAATTTAATCTTCCCTCTCTTTTCTGAAGCCTCACTCCATTTTCCTAATATAATGTAAACAACAACTGGAAGCACAACCAAAACCAGGAATAAGATGGGTGTATCAGCTTCCCTTGGTTCGAGCATGTCCCCTGCCACGTTCTCATGGCCCGATCACAGCTAAAACTCAAAGCCTGAGAGAGTCTCTTTAAGCATACAAGTCTGTCAAAAACATCAAACTGAATAAGTTTGGTTTTCTCTATGACAAAAAGTATTATTTTCAAATGTTATGTAAGAGTTAAGCATACAAGTCTGTCACTAGATCCTTTATAGAAAAGTCGTTTGCCTCAAACTACGAAGAACTCAATAGATTGATCAAAGGCAAAAATCATAGTCAAACCAATAATTCACGGGAAAAGAAAAAAAAACTGATTCGTGGGAAATCTAATGAAAGAAACAAAATTCAAAGAATGTGACGCATACAAAAAGATGAGAGTATGATCATACAGAACAAACTACAAGTCATATTCAATGAAGGTATTATTTCCTAGAAAATAACCAGTTAACCGTAAATGTATGTAACGAAGACAGGGATGAAGAGCAGGCAAACGCAATCTCCTCGGTTACAAGCTTCAGTAAGAAAGCAAAGCCATGAGATAAACAAAACTCCTAAAAATTGTCAGATCTCAAGCCACTGTGAACTGTCCACTTTTTATTCTCTTCAGCACATTCGCTGAACGAGAGAAAGACTACTTTTTTCTGATAACCCACCTGAGGCAACAGGCTCAATGGAGCTCATGTGATTAGTTTTCACAAGAAATGAGAGCTAATCTCCCAAGAAGATGGGTGTAAATAAAGGAACATGATGTCCAAAACACTCCCTGTTCCGACATTACCCTTTTGCCAGACGAAGAGTGAACTAAAATCAGCAAGGATACCTACCACATTCATCAAGGAGCTACTTCAGAATGACTCCTACGAATCTAAACACCTAAATCCAAGAGTACATCTGTACATGAAAGCCCTCTCATTGCTCCCAAATCTAGCATCCAAGTAACACCCATTAACCCAGTGACTGAGAAACAGCCCAGAAGAAAAGACGACGAGTTTCTGAAGCATTTGACTGTGACATACCTTATTTAGCGCGATGAAGAGGACAAACGATAAGAAGAAGAAAGAAGAAACCCTAGTTTATCTCAATCTCTTGGCTCTTCTCGTCTTTCTTCCTGCTCAGACTCGAAAAAATAGATTCTTTGATTCCAAAAATGGGTAAGAAACGAACAATCTCTCTGTCTCTGTCTCTGTCTCTCTCTCCTCTTCCTCTGTTTGTTTTTCACACTCTCCGTCTTTCAGTATGCTGTTAAAGTTTTTTTATATCTCGGATTTAATTAATTGCAAAAAAAGTATACAGATTATACCACTAGAACAATATAATTAGGGAGCATTTCCCGATTAACACAAGACAATCAAAACCTTATATGGCTTTTTCTTTTTTTTAACAAATCAAAACCTTAATTACAGTCTTTTGTTTGAATGTATGATGTAAAAATAAAATGTGGCTTTGCACATATAAAGTAATCAAATCCAAAAGATCTGATGTTAACATGAGAATGAGAGTAATTTACTGGTTTATCATAAAGAGACAAAATCTCACAAAGTTTTCAAATTTTCTGAGTCATGATGCAAAAAAGTTTGAAAATGACTGTCGAGTAAAACATGCGCTTTGAAAACGCCACTTATATATCAATTTCACGACCCACGAAAAAACAAAATTAAGAAAATTCAAAATCTAAATTCTGCATACATTTCATTTGTATTCTTCAGATCGTGCTATTTTCAGCATTTCTACGGATCGTTAATAATAATTTGTAGTATAGTTTTTCTGTATTTAACTATTTTTGTCTTTCTCAAAAAAAATATATATATATTTAAGTTTGTTTGGAACTGCGAGAAGTAAGAAAATGGGAGTCAAAGAGGTCATCTAGCTAGGGACGTGGCATATAAATATTCTCCACGTGGCCCTAAGCCACTTGATAAGGAACATGTCAGAACGTGGGGTCTACTACTTTTGTACCATTTTTCTTGAAGATTGCGAAACATCTCTATTCTCAACCGTTGGATCTAGTATGATCTTTTGACGATTTCGAAAAAACTTGGTGGGACCCGTTTTATAGTGTACTCATTGTACTGTATGAATATTTAACGAAGTTTCATGTAAACAATTTTTTTAAAACGTGATCAAATATTTATTATGAAACGGAAAAAATGATATATAATTTATAAAAATCGACGGTATATTCTAATAATATTAAATCACAAACAAAAAATTATAAACGGTAACATTGATGCTTGGAATAAAAATAAATTTAATAACTATTTAACAAAAAAAAAAAAATTAAGAATCTGAAAACAAAGAAAAATCCATCTACATGCGAAATAGCCCGGAAAATCTGCATCTTAGAAAGCCCAAAAAAGGCCCATCCTCGTCGTTCTTCGATGCTATTATGTCGATTGCGGAGGGTTTCGTGCTTCTTTCCAAATCGTTGGAGGTCCGTTGTCGTGTCAGAAAGTAAAAATTGTAAAAAACATCAAATACGATAATAACAATGGATGTGTCATTTTTGGCCCGACATAATTCACATAATTGAAGCAACCACACACCCAAAAAAGATGAAACAACTTGAAACCATCCTTTGGATACTGTCCATACAAATTTTTTTTCTAGCCGAAATTATTTATTTTCATATGCTTTAGGTTTATTTTATGGGATATTTTATTGATTCACCTACTGAATAAAGAGATTGGATCATCTATCTTCTTACCAATATTCGGCGACGTCCAGTTTTTCACGATGCTTAGAGAATAACAAAATAAAAGACCATCTTCACTAATTATTAAGCAATCATCTTTTTCGGTAAACTAACCAGAGAGTAATTTCGTAGACAAGCAATGTAGTATACTACAATTTTGGTTTGTTCTATAATTGACTAATCGTATAAGTCTGTCGAAATAAACGAGCCGACATAACAGTTTTTTTTTTTTTTTTAGCGTCATTCTTATTATATTTAGAAACTGTTTGCACAATCAAAGTTATAAAAAGGAAACAAAAACGATGGGGTATATTAAAAGATATGAAATATAAACTATCTAAAACAGTTTTTTTTTTTTTGGTTTGGTGCTGTATACTACTGATGTTTAATATATATGGCGTTTACAACCCGAAAAATAAATAAAGTACATAGCGCTAAATTTGTTATGGTCCGTACATGTCGGTTCTTTGCTTCTCAGGCTGTCCCTCCATGGCTATCTAATCGCTTACCTCTCATCAGTCCAGACTCCAGAGATGATGATATTTATTCAAATCCAATATTATTATTATTATTATTGTTACTAGTCATCATTATTAAGTAATGGAAAATCTAATACTATTATTTTTGGTAAAGAATCTAACATTATTAATAGTTCACATCAAACTTTATTAGGGGTGGACATGCGAGGAACCTACCATTGTTGACGACCAATACGAAGCTGTGTGTTTCGAATCTTTTTCTTAAACACAAGTCTTGTTTCTCCTCGATTTGCCTCCTACGTGGCATCTCATGTACCCTTCAACATCTAATTTTTTATTCGTTATAGACGTTTTTTATTTTATTTTGTAAAAGTATAGCATTCGACGTTTCTTATAAGAAATTTTATTCGTAGAAATATACCAGCTTCAGTAAAGATTTGATGTTTCTTATAAGAAATGGTTTCATAAAGATTTGATGTTTTATATTCTTTGTATAAATTGTCTATATCCTCTTTTTCCGCGGCAACTTACTCGTATATATTATGCTAAAACATTATAAAATATTCCAAAATACAATATAATTCAACATTTGCTCCCTATCTAATTTAGTTAAAATCTATCTACTTCAGTAACAACAAATTTTTTTTCACAAAAATATAAGAAAAAGTACATAGCTTAACAGAGAGGATTGCCTATATCCTTTATTTTATCATTTATTGGGAAGAAGTTAAAATAAAATATTTTATAAAATAATTGTTACATAACTATTAATATAGACTATAATATATATGGAACATATACATATGTTGATACATTAAATATTGATCGTGAAAAAAAAATGTGGGTTATTGAATCTAAAATATTTAATTTTGTAAAACGGAAGAGTATTAAATATACTGTAGATTGATCCAAAAAAAAAAGAAGATCACGGATATATAGCCAACGTGGATCAATAACGGACTCTACTATAATGGAACAAGACATTGCTGATTCGTTGACAGTGTACCCCGTAACTTTTTACTGACATGTGTCACTTTTGGCATGCATTATATAACTTATTTCTTCCTTTTCCTTTTTTTTTTTTTTTTCCCATCATGCACTTAGATGATGAATGTTTGTAGTTTTTAAAAGAGTTTTTGGCTTTTATTTTTCAAAAACCATTTTATTTGCCAATCAAGTTTTTTGATAAATAAATTCCCTAAAATTTAGGGAAACTAGTTTTTAAAAATAACTTCCAATTTGTAAGCAAAAACCAAAATCTATATTTTTGGAGTTTTTCTCCCAAGTATTATCAAAAAACCAAAATCTAAAAACTAAAATCTAAAAACAAAAACCAAAATCCAAAAACCAAAAACCAAAATCTAAAAACAACACAAACATTCATCACCTTATTNTTCTTTTTTTCCCATCATGCACTTATTAAGCAAACCTTTACTGTTCATTCCATTAATAAAAGTCTACTGTCATGTCGATGACTTATATTTCTTACTCTGAATAATATTCATCCAAACATATTAATCAGTTACTTGACAGTTATCAAAATTGATTTTTAGTAGTAAATATTTGGTACATTGCATTGTGTCTTTCAGATACTTTCTGTTTTTGTATCCAAGTTCTCTTTATAAAATTTTAGTTATCAGTCTTAAAAGATTTATGGACCACGGATCTGAACTTATATGGTTGCTTTGTAACTTATAAGCATTTCATAAATAAAATATATCAACACGTTATATAACTGCATATTTTGTGGTGTCAAAGAGAAACACTCGGATCGATTCTAAGCCATACCGTACGCATCTTCTCTGAAGCTGTTGGTGACCAGTATCAAAATAATATCTCGAAAGTGTAAGATCGTTATTCGTTACAAACATTGAGGGACATGAAGAAAGATTAATTTAATTAGTCTAATTAGATTCAGCGTACCGGTTGATTCGAGGACAATGGTCGGTGTTGGATATGGACGTTTTGAGCTTTGAGGTCAAATAAACCAATTAACAAATCATGGATATGTTATATATCCAATTCATGAAAAAAGCAATAAAAACTATACAAATTATTGGGAAAACTAGTACGAAATTAGCGATTATATAGGTCAGCCAACTAACTGTCATAAAAGCTCAAAATTCTTTTCGCTCTCAAATATTTTATGTTTTTATCTCCAATCATTCTTTTAAAATACATTCATGATAAAAAAAACCCAAAAAACTGTTGTCATTTTACAGATAATGATGGACGAACAATTTAAAAGTTTTCACCATATAAGAAGAAATATAACTAATCAATGATGCTTTTACAAATTTTGTCCCTAAAATCACATTTATTGGTGGTATCCATACATTAAAGAGAAAATAATTGATTTTAGCTTGAGTTTTAAACAGTTTGTTCGTACGGCATTGTAATATTTTTTATCCTCTCCTCTGCTATATATACACTCCTCCGAGTACATAAACTCGATGTCTCAGCCTTCAAAGCCATCATCATAAGTGACACCAAAAAAAGAAAATCTCTGAAACATACAAATATATCAATGGCGGTCTTGTCTAAACCGGTCTCAGAACCGAAATCCGGGTTTTCTCCAATTCCGGTTATAGATATCTCTGACCCAGAATCAAAACACGCTCTCGTCAAAGCCTGTGAAGACTTTGGCTTCTTCAAGGTGATCAACCATGGCGTTTCCTCGGAGCTAGTCTCTGTTTTGGAGCACGAGGCCGTCGAGTTCTTCTCGTTGCCCAAGTCAGAGAAAACCCAAGTCGCAGGTTATCCCTTTGGATACGGGAACAGTAAGATTGGTCGGAATGGTGACGTGGGTTGGGTCGAGTACTTGTTGATGAATGCTAATTTTGATTCCGGTTCGGATCCATTTCTTCCGGGTCTCTTGAAAAGCTCGGAAACTTTCAGGTTAGAACTAAAGTTTTTTTTTTGTGTCTCTTGTTTAGTTAACACCTTTCGTTGTCATACATATTCTGTTTCTTCCCCTGTTTCATGCTCTGTCTATTCCTCTGTTTTGTCGTTCATGTTCTGTCTCTTTATATGCTTGATGGCTTGTTTTTTTTTTTGTGTAGTTACTTTTGTACTGTTATTATATATACATTGTTTTTTTTTTGAACATTTACTTATATATATACATTGTTCATACAATGACTTTTGTGATTCCATTTATATTTCATTTTTTGTTGCAATTTCGAAGATTGTTGCCCGCCTCAAACTTTCGTCTTTTGATCTGCAGAAACGCATTGGAAGAGTACACAACATCAGTGAGAAAAATGACATGCGAGGTTTTGGAGATGATTACAGATGGGCTAGGGATCAAACCGAGGAACACACTTAGCAAGCTTGTGTCTGATCAAAACACAGATTCGATATTCAGGCTTAATCACTACCCACCGTGCCCTCTTATCAACAAGAAGACCAATGGTGGCAAGAATGTGATTGGTTTTGGCGAACACACAGATCCTCAAATCATCTCTGTCTTAAGATCTAACAACACTTCTGGTCTCCAAATCAATCTAGCTGACGGCTCTTGGATTTCTGTCCCTTCCGATCACTCCTCATTCTTCATCAACGTCGGAGATTCTCTACAGGTTCGTCCAGATCGTTAAGAACTTTTTTGTTTTTTTATATATAACTGGAAGATATCCTAAACTGAAGCTCAGACCAATCCTTGAACTCGTGAATCCAAAAACATATAATCTTAATTTGTTCGTTGGTGCTGATCTTGCAGGTGTTGACAAATGGGAGGTTCAAGAGCGTGAGGCATAGGGTTTTAGCCAACAGCAGGAAATCTAGGGTTTCTATGATTTACTTCGCTGGACCTTCGTTGACACAGAGAATCGCGCCGTTGACTTGTCTTCTAGACAATGAAGACGAGAGATTGTACGAAGAGTTCACTTGGTCTGAGTATAGAAACTCTGCTTACAACTCTAGATTGTCTGATAATAGGCTTCAACATTTCGAAAGGAAAACTATAAGTATATCGTTAAATCATTCATAAATTTTGTTCGTGATAAATCTAAGTGTGATATATATATGTATGTCTGAAGTTAATGTTGATCCAATAATTGTAAAAATGCGACTGTTTTGTGTATTATATTTCTAATACCAGTATCGCATTTGAATGGTTATATTTTTAAAATAAATGATAGAATATAAGAATATACTTTCTTAGTCATAGAATAATTATAGGATAAATACAAAGCAGATTAATATAAAGAAAAAAAGAAACAAAACAAAATATTAAGCTATAAATTACATGATATTTTACATAGTTGGATCAAACCTGTAACATTTTATAGCTAACAACTTTTTAACGGTATTAAAGATGACGATAAAGACATTACAACCCAAAATCTCAAATATTACACGTCGAAAGTGGTCCGAGAATTTGATTTGGGTTTAGACAGCGTGTCGTTCACTTACAGATTGCGCCATTCTTTTAAAGGAAAGTGACTCGTCACTGTATTGTCAAATTCACATGCATGTTTTTTTTTTTTCTTAACGTTATTAGCTAAAAGTTTCCTATAACGACTCAAGTATCATATGTTCTAATAAGCTCTTGATATTTTTTGTATCGGATTTATTCATAAGAATACGACAAAACCTTTTTTTGAGAATTTTTCAAAGCAAAAATATTGGAATTGGTCAAAGTAAAAAAGAAAAGTAAATACTGCTACTTGGATTGGGGACTTGGGAGCTTGTTTATTTGTCAGAAAAGAGATCTGGGGAGATATCGAACCGGAACTGTATGCATGGGCCCTAATCGTTCCAAAACCTTAACCAGAAGCTACTAAGAACCAAGGAGACATAAACCCGGTCCGATTTGGTAAACCAGAAGGCGGTTAACGAGAGCCGAGAGGGGTAGAATAAAAAAACTGATTTTGTTGGACTCTTACACTAATTAGGATTTTTTTTTTTTTAATTCCAACTGTAGGATACGAAGAATAACAAAACTTACATTTTGAAGGGCTATTGAGGAAATCTTAATGCAGAAACTGAAAGAATAAGAGAATTGTAGACGAATGAATCAGCAGATTTTGGCAATTGAATCAGAATTTCGATAAGGTGAAGCAGTACAATCATCGTCTAAATGTTCACTCATCACTAGAAATCTCTAGATCATTTTATTCGATCTGAAATGATGAGCCATCATTTCTTTCGTAGACACGCTTTGATCATCCCACCAAGTAAAAAGCACACTGCTTTCTTGAGACACACGTTACTTTTGTTCTATCACACTTCATTTCTGCCCTTTCTTCCTCCATAAGTCACCAAACATCTTCATCCCTGAACCTTTCCTCTTCCCACTCCCGTCATCGGAATCATCAGCCATTCCCGGCGATCCCACAAAACGGCCTGCAAAATGCTTCTCCATTGGCCCACACCGCTCTGAGAACCGACCATTCATCTCAACACCTCCAGATAGAACCGCAGCTGCAGCGTCCGCTGCTTTCCTCCACTGCTCGGTTTGGACTTTCAGCTTCCTCATCTCGGCTTCTAGACTCTCTTTCGCTTCTTCCACGGAATCAAGCTTCTTCTTTAGCTGCGCAATGTTCTCGTTGCTTTCTTCCAGTTCTTCCCCAATCTGATTCACCTTTGAAGCTATCTCATCCTCTTTCGCCTTTGCGCTGGACATTTCTGAATCCGTCTTCTTCAACTGAATCTTCAGGCTCTCGTTTTCCATCCCAAGTGATACCTTTTCATTCTCCATGTCGTATAGTCTAGCTTTCAATACATTGATCTGGTCTTCCTTTGAAGCCAGTTCATCATTATTCGTCTTCTCACTTTCTTTTGCTTTCTCAACAGGAACCTCGAACACATCAGTCTCTTGATGCCCATCTCCAGGAATGTCGTCTCTCTCCGGAGCAGGAGGGTTCGGTTTCTTGGATCTCTTCTTATGAAGAAGCTCTTCTTGAGCACGTTTCTTGGCAGCCTCGGCTTTAGCCAACTGCTCTTTGAGCAATCTCAACTCCTCTTGAGCTTGTCCTAGCTGTGACTCCAAGCCAGAGATTCGACTTCCAAGCTTCTTCTGAGTCAGCGGATCCGTGTGAGGCCCACCACTCCTCGGAGATCTACGGTCAAGGCCGAGCTTTGGACTCCGGTCCGTAATCGGACGGCGGGGGTGATGCGGATCAGAGGAAGCGGACGATGATGATAACCTCAGCCTAGGAGATTGCCTCTGAGGCAACTCTGAACCTCCTCTAAGACTACTCAGATCACAAGAAGATCCAAAAAGTTGCAATCATTTACTCATGTCAGATCATAGAAACTAACAAGAGAAATAATTTCAATTCTAATTCCGAATCAAAATTCCTTGGAGAAGAATTATAGTTAGAGCAGTTACCTTGGTTTTGGCATTCTGATTTTCAAGTTGTTGAGTCTCAAAGGTAAATGATCTGATGAAAGTTAAAGCATTCCTCAGGATAAAGCAGATACATATGAGCTTTTGTTTATTCTTAACTTGGACGCACGACTCACACATATACATATATACATACCAAGAGAGAAAAAATAAAAACGAGCCACGCGCCTCTAAGTGCGAGTAAATCTCTTGTGCAAATTTCACTATGGGAGTCAAACAGAGAAGCACATTTTAAAAATCATTACTTTTTCTTCCACTCAAACGCAATAGAAGATTCAAGATACTAGAAGAAATCTTCGATCTTTCACAAGACCCAGGAAAACCCATTAAGAGGAACAAACTAAATCAGATTTCTCTTACTCTTAGGAGAAGTTTCTATGTTCCATTTCTCATACCCATAAAAAATACATGCGGTAGTCTAAACATTGAAACTAACCTTTTCAAAGTAGAAATCTGAATTCTTTCTCAGATTCTTCTTTGCAATTGAATACGAGGGAGTGGTTGCGACAGTTTAATTAAGTAATCAAAGCAGATTAATACTGAAGCAAAAAGAGAATAAATATTTTGAATTTGCTGGTGTGGTTAATTGGTTAATAAGAACAAGAGCACAAAGACAAGAAAACCCCAAAATGTGGAGAAAAGAGAAAGCTCTTAGCTTTTGTTGTTATTGTTGTGAGAGAGAGAGAGAGAGAGTGGAGATTTTTCTTCGAGGCACTTCTCTCAATCCAAGAATAAGAGAGAGAGAGTGAGAGACGTTTGAAGATTTGAAATAAAGCTGGTGAGAGGGGAAAGACAGACCTTTTTGGGGGAGAAAAGGACAAAAGTGTAATTTTACTGTCTTGGAGGGTAAGGTCCACATTACACTGTAATCATAATGTTTTTTTTTTTTTTTGAAACTTTGATTACATTCTGATTTTGCATCTCTGCATGATTTCATTTGAGTGACACAAACATGACAATAAATACATATATCCAATAGATATGAAAGATAATTTTATAAAATGATAATTGTAGCGTCTAATAAGTTGCCAAATTGTAGCATGTTCTTCATAAGAGCTGAATTTGAAACGATCGTATATAATCTATTTTCTTTATATAAATAAGAAATGATGTAGTAACATATATATATTCCTTATAAATACACACATGTGTGTACCGAATTATCAATAGGTCTGACATCGTTTTTTTTGTCGGTTTCCACTTTCCACAAAGTTCAAACTCTTTTTTTTTTGTTTTCCTTATTTTTTTCTTTTTTACTCCATCGTTCTCTTTTATTTTGGATACATGCATTACAAACTAATATTGAAAGCACCTTCAAGTTTAAAAAACCATAAATAAACCAAAGTTGTAATTTAATAATTTGTACTAGTGTTGTTGTCAGCTTATCATAATTCAGATTAAATTTCGGTAATATGTGCAAGTTAATTGTAGGCGACAGAAAGAAGATAAACCATAAATCATGTTTATAAAACCCATACAAAATTAAAAATGTTACATACGAGTCTATTTCAAGATAGAACCATAAAGAACTACTAGCTATATATATATTCTTTCATTTTTCTGTTAAATAATCTTATATATTTAAGTTATGGATAAATAAATCAATATATATTTATATAGTATAAACTATAAAGTAAAACTTGACATTTAAAAACAGTATAAAAAAAACAGAAGTAAATTCAGAGCCCCTATGATTTATGATAGTAAGTAGCAGCAACAAACCAGTAACAACCACCTTTAACGTTTGTTATATTTTTATGATGATGTTGGTAATAATTGAAGTAACCAAACATAAAATCAAACAACACATAAAGAACCCAACACAAACATGAGTTGCTCGAATCGAGATATTAAATGCTGAGAAATTGGTTAGTTGTTTACTTTGTTAGTCATAAATCATAATCCATTGATTCAAATTTCATCTTTAACGAGCCCATAATGAGAAAAATAATATGTTAACAAAAAAAGGACTCTAGATATTACTACAATGAGACAAATGAGAAGAAATGTGAGGATCCTCCAGTTAAACCCTGAAATGCTAAACCCTTTTAACACTATTTTGGTCAACATTCTCCAACTTTGACTTTATCTTTCTCATTCTTTTACTATCAATGAGACAAAAACATGTGATCTCTTCACTATTTCTCTATGAACATCGAATAGATCAGATATTCAGAACCATATAGTAGAGAGATATATAACATAAGAAGCTTGAACACAGCACAACTTTTTCTATTAAAACTGGAGATTCTGTTTTTCTTTCTTTCTTCCTATAGGAACAGACATTATATGAATGAAGTGATAATCATCAGATTCAGATTCAGACCCATGAGTTTCCATTATTATCCCTATTTATTGCCAAGTAACTCCAGTTGGTGCACTTGTGGTCGTGGCATGAACCTCTGCTAAAGACACAGCCATAGCCATCATCATCTGCTCCTCAAAACTCTCTGGAACAATGACCAGAGGAGGAGGAGGAGGAAAGTTGTGGAAGCTCTCGCCGTTCATGTAAGAGCTTGCATAGCTATTGCTCCCTGTTTCTCCCATCTCGCTATTGTTGTTATTATGGTAGTGATGATGATGATGATGATGGTTGTCAATGTCATCTACCTCTTGTTCTACGTCGTAGTAACTGTCGCAATTGCCAGGAAGCATACTGTACGAAGAAACGTTGACGTTGTGATTGTGATTGTGATTGGAGGATTCACCAACCATTTGCTGGCGTTCAGCAAGTGCAGCGATTGCACAGGCAAGCCCACCAGACGACGAAGACGGCGTAGCTGGTTCTACAATTGGAGCCACTCGTGGTGGCGAAGAAACATAACTATGATCTTCTGATACATACTGCCTAAAAGGTGTCATTTCCCCACAAGCTGTATTGTTTCTCTGCATCCCTGTTTCCTGTTAGAAAAAGCGAAAAAGCCATGAAAATTTAAGAAAAAATATCATCAGAGGTAGAAAGTTATACAGTTAACTAAACAAACAATTCTACCTGAATGGAGAGCCATATTGCTTCCATGACCATTAACTCCTCAAGGTCGACGTCAATCTCATCATCCCTGAGAAGTTTCCAGACAAATCACATATAGATTCAGTCCAATAAGAATAACTCAGACTAGAGTTTCATCAGTGTGCATTTAGCTAGTTTGGTCAGGCAAAAACGTTTGTTAATATGGTACTCACTTCATTCCTAAGTGAAACTTTGTCTAAAAACCAATTAGCTCCCAAAAGCAAGAACAAGTCTAACAACAGTGTTATAGTTATTTAGAAATCCCATGGTTACAACTAATACATTACTCCATATATGAACTGAACAAAGAAAAATACAGAGCAGCCAGTGGAAAGACAGACCTGTTTCCTCGAGGGTGGGAACGTTGTTGTCTAACAACTGATGCGTTCTGCGATGGATCAATTTCCGCATCTTCCATAGGAGAATTATAAGATATAGCTGCAAAAACCAAGGGACAAAAAATGAAGCCTGTCAAAACGGCCTCTGTGATGCTATTTGTTTAATATTTAACACGTTCTGGCAGAAATAACCGACCTGAAGCTGAACCGTATTCCATTTCACCAGTCATTGCGCTTGTGCTAAAGGAACATGATTCCATACGTTTCTGCATTTTCTCTTCGTCATCCTGCATTTCTTTCTGCCTCATCCTTATTTTGGCTTCTATAACCCGTTGCTCTTCCTACAAAGGGATACAGAGACGGAACATTTCACATGAATTAAATCAATTCCATCAAAGCTTTACCGAGAAAAAAAAGTTACTGCGAATGATTATTTCTGCCTTACAACTTGTTCGATGCCCTTTTCCTCCTTTGACTTTACTCCACGGTACTCGACAGCATAATTAGGTGTTTTACAAAAGGGGCACCTCATAATGTTAAGAATGACATAAAAGAGAAGATCCATCCAATCAATTAACACAATTCCGTAAAAGTTAATGCACAGGGTTAAGATTAAGGATACTGAGTAGGCCGAGCTGAATTAGGATTCTTCATTTGCAAAAAACACTCTGCAGCAAATTAGAAAAAGGAATTGCCATGTCAAACGAAATAGAAACAATGAATGAAAAGAATAAAGACGCTAAAAGTTTGATGGTTTTTATTTTCTCACCTGTACAAATGCTTTTCATGCAACATCTTGATCTATTGAGGCTAGGATAGTACTAGAAACACAAGAAGAAAGATGGCTGAGTTAGATCTACAAGAAAATGTCACGAGAACGCGGCCTTGTTAGGCATTCTTCAGAAGGCTGAGAATTCACAAACCAGAAAGCAAATCGGGCATTCTTCAAGATCGTGGCAGCTTTCATCGTCCCCGGGATAGCAAGGAGCAAGCTTAGACTCTACAATCAGTTTCCTAAGCTTTTTAATGTCGACATCTTTATTCACATACAAACCTTGTGGCTTTGTATACCTTTCTTCCACCACTTGCCTCTTCCTTCCCAGCTTATTACCCATCTCACCAAGTTTTTATCTTTCTTTTCACTGTTCTCCTACTAAATCCTATTCTCCTACCTTCTTTATGTTACTAATCACATTAACAGCTAATAACAATTTCTTTCTACAATCGCCACCGGAGAAGAAAAAAAAAAAGGACAGCCTAGTTTCTAATCTAAAGGTACATGCTTCAAATTGGGAACAATCTCCACCGTAAGAAAGATTTCAACCTGCACAAATGTAATTTCCATTTCAGCACACGATTTGGGTAAAACCCTGATTTTTTTCAAATGAATTAGCGTACATAAAAGCCCTAAACTTTTCAATTTGGGGACGGATTATAGGAAACATTATCAAACCCTGAGTACCCAATTAACAACAGTACCCACTTCCAGATAATTCCACGAATTCAAACAGAAGAGAAACAAAAAAAAAGAAAAATGGTAGAAACCCTACAAATTCTGTAAAAGCAAGATGAAGAAGTACGGAAAAGATAAATCGGAGAAAGAAACCTGAAAACTTCGAGGAACAAAATATCTCGACGGCAGAAGAAAACAAGAAACGAGATCAAGATGGGTTTGGGGTAAACGATAAGAGACACGATCAGAACTTTACTCTGTAGAGAGAGAGAGAGAGGGAGAGAGAAGAGAGAAGAACGAAAAGCAAAGATACAGTGTTTGTGTGTGTCTGTTTCGTACTATTATATAAATCCAGGAAAAAAAACAGAAGATTAGAAGAAGTTCTGTCTGAAATTTGTATTTTCTGTTTTGTTGCTTTTTTATTTCGTCCTCGATTCTTTTTCGACGGATTTTTTTTAATATTTTGACGGAAAATCTCAAGAGAGAGAGAGAGAGATGATGATGATGAGGTGGAGAGAAGCAAAAGGGAACAGAAAACGATGGAGTAAGAGACGAGGCAAAGAATCCTCTGCTTCTTTCCCTCCACGCGCTTCTTTCTTCACGCGTGACGCTCAGTTTCGCGTAAACGACGCCGTGTCGTTATATTTTAAATTTTTGGTTTGTTGACCAAAAAAAATTAGATATACAAAGATTAGAATATACGAAATCTTGTGAAGGCGGTTTTGTCTTACGCACCGAGTTGGGTCAAAATAATATGCCTTTTCTTTTCAATCCATTTCTTAATTGTACGTTTGTTTGTCGCATTTCATAATTAATCTAATATTCCTCATTTACCTTCAATTTTAAATAATGGGGAAAAAATTATTATATTTGGGGTATTATTTGTACGAGGATTTACTTCTTCTCAAATTACACTGTTCAACGTTTGGTGATATTTAAAAAAAAATAGATTAGTCGGCGTTAGCGTTACGTTTGATTGAATTAAAAATGGTCTTCTTGACGACAATCCTGCTTACGGGATTCTATTAGCTTTAACGTATAAATTTTCTAATAATCGTTGAATCAACATCCCTGATTACAAAAAACAAAAAGTGAAAATAAATCTGAGAAAGAAAAATATAGATTGAGACGAATAAAATCGCGTGTGTGTGTGTGTGTGTTTGGGTCGATGGAAAAGAAATGGTTCACCCAACACAAAACTGAAAATTGGTTAAGGTTGGTTAGAGAGGGTCAACCATTGGGTTTTTGTTGCTATATGTCTCAACCATTATATGCACTTACACAAACCTCTTTTTATATATAAAAAAAACACAAATAGATTAGTTCACATAATGCTTTGATTTGGTTGTTGTGAACTACAACATATTGGATTAAAAATTTGTGAAATTTTGTCCAAAAGAATAATATTATGGTACCGTGCTTTTTATATTGTTTTTTCGGTTTCTTACATTTTTTTCCATTTCAGCACATCAACAACAAAAGTAAATATTTGGGCTTCACGGGTCATCAAACAACAAATGTATGATTCAAGCCCATTCAAAATTCCGAGAAATGGGCCGTACTATAAATGCAATTCATATTATTATACTTTCCAAAATATAATTTTTGCAATTAGACCTAATCTCTCGATCCAATTATTATTTTTTTTTTTTTTTTGAAACGATACGGATCCAATTATGAGATGATGATTATATATTAGACTTATTAGTGGATGAAAGAAAGATTTGATTTCAAGGAAAAAAAAAGAAGATTAAACTCATTAACATATAATTCAATTTAACGACTCAATTTTCTGACCACAGTTTATACAATTCCTCCATGGGAGGCATCTCCTTGAAAAATCTATCAAACTCCGTCGTCGTCCCCACTCCTCCTCGGCCGTCGTCGCCGCCGCCGTAGAGCCGTCTAGTATCTTCGCCGGTTTTACTACCTCCACCGTAACAAGGGCCGTCTGAAGCGGAGGGAGACTCGAAAGGACCGGGGGCGACGATGGCATCCTTACCGGTGAGTTCTTGAACAACAGTCTTGAAGCTACGAGCATCTGTCTCGACGTACTGTGTGTTTATGAACACAACTTTCATCGGCTCCGATTTCACTTTCCCTCTTCCAGACATTATTAAATGAATCAATCTAAGAAAAAAAGAAAACAAAATCTGAGAGTTTTAGTGTAGCTGATGATGATGAAGAATGATCTTAGTATGCAGTTTTAGCTCTCCCAGATGTTTGTAATTTTATATGTCTACTTGTGTGTATATATAAAGAGAGAGATATGAGTCATATGATTATAATCTTTACGGGGCACTGAAGTGGGTCAATTAAGTAATTATTTTTTAAAACAGTTTTATTATCTGGTCCTACATGAAATATAGATGACGACCTTATTTTTTTTATTTTTTCTGACGCCATCATATTTTTTCGACGACCAGTGTTCAATCGTCCAATATATGTCATTTTAGTTGTGGTCGTTGAATTTCCTAATTATTTTGTTGGTCGAACGATGTTTAATTATGGGACCTTACGGTTTTGTTGTTGTTGTTGTTGTTGTTGGACCTTATGGTTCTAGTTCTATAAATGCTTACATATATGATGTTTTCCTTCTTTCTTTTTTTTGAACCAGGTTTGCTTACATATGATGTTACGAACGATTGAAGGATTTTCTGACTATTATACTTTTTATACGGCTGTTAATGAAATGAATGACTATAGTTTGTTTCCTACTAGATTTTAACAGCAACACTAGTTAAGAAATAACTTTGATGATTAAATTTTAAAACATCAAAAAATAACTTTAACATTTTTTTATTAAATAAGAGAGAAATAAAAGTAACGTTGTGTACATACATAGTATTCATTTTTTATGTGAAACTATATGCATATAACATAAATGACGAAAACAAAATTGTGGACTAAATTAACACTTAGCATTAATTAAACGAAGTATTGAACACTTCAAAAAAACAATTGTGCATGTAGTTCAGTGATTATAATTATACATTTTGGTTGCGGAGAGCTGGTTTGAAACCTCGCAGCTTCACGATTATAATTATTTGTATTTAAGGTTATATATTTTTATATAAATATCATTGATATCAAAACCAAAATTTCTAAATATTATGTGAATCCAATTGTATGTAAATAGATGGAAACGTTAATTTCAATGTATTAAGTAGGTAACTCATTTTACAGGACATTCAAAGTCATTTGACTCGTTTTCTTCCGCCATGAACAAGTTTTCTATCCATGTTTAATGTTGAGTATCATATGACAAGTTTAGACAAAAATGGTTAAATATATAAGTTAAATATAATTTTAATTAGTATGAGATTTTTTTTTTTTAAATCTAAATTTAGATCCGTGTGAATTTTGCCACTTAAATACAAAGCATACAATATCATATTAATATGAGAATTGGATATGGGATTTAAAAATCACAACATTTGGTATCAAAAATCATGTTTGAAAAAATTGGTGTGGACTGCATGTTTGTTTTACGAAAAAAAAACTTTCAAAATGACTTTGCGATTAAAGGTGTTCGAGCAATATTATAGTAATGAGATACGGATTTTGCCACTTAAAATCCAAAAGGAACAGTATTATATTAATGCAGAGAATTGGACATAATTTAAAAAAAAAAAGTTTCTATTTGTATCTTTAATTCAAATTCTATAACTAACTATTGATTGTTTTCTTATATATATACCATGATTTATCTCCAACGTACATACATAAAACTGTTTTATTGTGAACAGTAAAAAAACTAAACTAATTGTTCGACAATCATTATACCCTCGCTGAATCAATCACAATCACATGGCTTCCAATTATGCATAAATACGAACTCTTTGATCGTTGAGACATGTTGACCGTTAACAAAATCCAGCAGCCTTGACGGACCAAACATTAAATTTTTATTAACCATTACTATCTAAATAAATTAAATTTTACCAAAATCATATTACATTTTCTTTTTATCAGGTCAAAGCACACCTTCTTTGATGAAATCCCATCACATCACGCGAAACCAGCCTAAGAAACAAATTATAGAAAACATAGAAAGTATTTGCACGTGTGTAGAATTTGCACGTCCCAAACACTATTTTCGTTATAACAAAATAAAATCGTCTTCGAATGCTTCTAGAAAATATTAACGTAACATCTTTTGGAAGTGATAAAAAATAAAATTAAGTATGTGTCTCAGTGATTATAATTTTATATTATTAATATCTATCCATGGTTCCCGTTCCGGAACAATAAAAAAAAATAGTACATAACATAATATTATGTAATATTAACATATAAAATCAAACAGTTATGAAGGTAAATATTTAATTATTTCATTTTGAGTTTTATGAGCTCATAACTTGAATGAAATGATTAATTAATCGTACGTTTTAGAGATTATTATTTCGTAAGAGAGATTAGAAATTCCAAATGATGCAAGAAGTCAAGGATAGTTACATACGATGTTTCATAGAAAGTTTCAAGAGGGACCCATCCTCCATTCGTTGCCCATTTTTTTGTTGACTCATATTCATTCCCCAAATTAGTTTCACAAATTGCAAATTAGTTATCGTTGTACACTTGTACGGTTGTACCTTTGCGAGTACTAATTTTTAGAGTTAATCTCAGTCTTGATAAAATCTTGTGATAGAGTTTGAAACTTAATGAAATCATCATCGTTCGTCCAAAAAAAAAAAAAAAATCTCAGTCTTGATAAAATCATCTCATCTCTTGGATTTTCATGATGTGATGATGATTACAAGTCTCTGATTATGTATAAGCAAAAATTAAATTGTTGTATACATATTCCTTTTTGTCATCTGTCTTCCCTATTAATCAATCAGTATTCTTAAGATATTTCCATTATTATAGTTTTGATATCATCGTAATATTTAGCAACACATGAACATACAAAAGGCAAAGTCAAGTTTGGCTATAACAGATCAGAGTAAGATTTTGACTAAAAATCTTGACTCAGAACCTGCATGTTATATTTTTTTTTTGATCGCCTTTTACAAACGTATTTAATAATTTAATAATTTTGACAAAGTATTAATTAAATATTCTCTGCTTTCTGATGGCAACAGTGAGCAATTTTGGGTCGTTCGAGCGGATTTTGCTTTATAAAGTTTGACTACAAATTTACAATCATATCCGAAACTATGAGTTTTTGTTACAATCCAAACCCTATAGCCCAAATTTCAATCATCCAAGCCCCAACACAAC
The DNA here is from genome assembly GCA_020283515.1 of Alliaria petiolata. Lineage (NCBI taxonomy): Eukaryota > Viridiplantae > Streptophyta > Magnoliopsida > Brassicales > Brassicaceae > Alliaria > Alliaria petiolata. Next base: position 3,130,791 of record JAHZTW010000003.1, on the reverse strand, counting down.
CAAACCTACGATACAGTTTTTTTTATGGGTTTAATTCATACTTTTAAATACGATTGGGATATTTTCCTTNGAAGCGGAGGGAGACTCGAAAGGACCGGGGGCGACGATGGCATCCTTACCGGTGAGTTCTTGAACAACAGTCTTGAAGCTACGAGCATCTGTCTCGACGTACTGTGTGTTTATGAACACAACTTTCATCGGCTCCGATTTTACTTTCCCTCTTCCAGACATTATTAAATGAATCAATCTAAGAAAAAAAGAAAACAAAATCTGAGAGTTTTAGTGTATAGCTGATGATGATGAAGAATATTGATCTTAGTATGCAGTTTTAGCTCTCCCAGATGTTTGTAATTTTATATGTCTACTTGTGTGTATATACATATATATAGAGAGAGTTACGAATCATATGATTATAATCTTTACGGGGCACTGAAGTGGGTCAATTAAGTAATTATTTTTCAAAACAGTTTTATTATCTGGTCCTACATGAAATATAAGATGACGACCTTATTTTTTATTTTTTCTGACGCCATGATATTTTTTCGACGACCAGGGTTCAATCTTCCAATAAATGTCATTTTAGTTGTGGTCGTTGAATTTCCTAATTATTTTGTTGGTCGAACGATGTTTAATTATGGGACCTTACGGGTTTTTTTTTTTTTTTGGTTGGACCTTATGGTTCTAGTTCTATTAATGCTTACATATGCTGTTTTCCATTTTTTTTTTTTGAACCAGGTTTGCTTACATATGATGTTACGATCGATTGAAGGATTTTCTGACTGTTATACTTTTTATACGGCTGTTAATGAAATGAATGACTATAGTTTCTTTCTTACTAGATTTTAACAGCAACACTAGTTAAGAAATAACTTTAATAATTAAAATTTAAAACAACAAAAAGAACTTTAACAATTTTTATTATATAAGAAAGGAATTGAATAAAAGTAACTACGTTGTATACATACATAGTATTCATTTTTATGTGAAACTATATGCATATAACATAAATGACGAAAACAAAATCGTGGACTAAATTAACACTTGGCATTAATTAAACGAAGTATCGAACCCTTAAAAAACAATTGTGTAGTTCAGTGATTAGAATTATACATTTTGGTTGCGGAGAGCTGGTTTGAAACCTCGCAGCTTCACGATTATGATAATATGTATTTAAGGTTATATAATTTCATATAAATATCATTGATATCAAAACCAAATTTTCAAAATATTATGTGAATCCAATTGTATGTAAATAGATGGAAACATTAATTTCAATGTATTAAGTAGGTAACTCATTTTACAGGACATTCAAAGTCATTTGACTCATTTTCTTCCGCCATGAACAAGTTTTCTAACCATGTTTAATGTTGAGATATCAATTCAAGTTTTATATGACAAGTTTAGTCAAAAATAGTTTAATGTATAAATTAAATCTAATTTCAATTAGTATGAACTATTTTTATAAAAAATCTAAATTTAAATCCGTGCTAATTTTGTCACTTAAATATAAAGCATATAATATCATACTAATATAAGAATTAGATATGAAATTGAAAAATCTCAACAATTGGTATCAGAGCCATGCTTAATGTGGACCTGAAAAAATTGGTGTGGACTGCATGTTCGTTGTGCGAGGGAAAATTTTCAAAATGACTTTGCGATTAAAGGTGTTTGTATCTTGTGTCAAAAATCTTAATAACGGTGCCATGATTAGGTGAACAGTTCTATTGGTGAGTAGCGGTACAAGATAAATATCAGGTTTCGTTGGAGGTAGAAGGCCAACAGTTTGTGTGGTCTTTAGTTTAAGTCGAGGATTGTTGGAATATCAATTCAAATGTTACATTGAAAGTTTAATATATAAGTTAAGTTCAACTCCAATTATTATAAAAAATTTTGAAAACGAATTTAAAGATAAATATTGTATGTATGGTTTTTGTCATTTAAATTCAAAACGTATAATGTTATAGTAATAAAGTATGGATTTTGTCATTTAAAATCTAAAACGAACAATATTATATTAATGTAGAGAGTTGGACATAGAGTTTAAAAAAAAAATCAATTGTATCTTTAATTCAAATTCTATAACTAACTATTCATTGTTTTCTTATACATACATACCATGATTTCTCTATATTGTTTTCTATATACCATGATTTGTCTCCAACATACATAAAAGAGTTTTATTGTGAACAGTAAAAACTAAACTATTAACTATTAATTGTTCGACAATCATTATACCCTCGCTGAATCAATCACAATCACATGGCTTCCAATTATGCATAAATACGAACTCGTTGATCGTTGAGACATGTTGACCGTTAACAAAATCCAGCAGCCTTGACGGACCAAACATTTAATTTTTATTAACCATTACTATCTGAATATATTAAATTTTACCAAAATCATATTACATTTTCTTTTTATCAGGTCAAAGCACACCTTCTTTGATGAAATCCCATCACACCACGCGAAACCAGCCTAAGAAACAAATTATAGCAAAACTTAGAAAGTATTTGCACGTGTGAAGAATTTGCACGTCCCAAACACTATTTTCGTTATAACAAAATAAAATCGTCTTCGAATGCTTCTAGAAAATATTGACGTAACATCTTTTGGAAGTGATAAAAAATAAAATTATTTATGTGTCTCAATGATTATAATTTTATATTATTAAATATCTCTATCCATGGTTACCGTTTCGGAACAAGAAAAAAAAATAGTACATAACATAATATTATGAGGTAATATTAACATATAAAATCAAACAGTTATGAAGGTAAATTTGTAATTATTTCATTTTGAGTTTTATGAGCTCATAACTTGAAAGAAATGATTAATTAATCGTAAGTTTTAGAGATTATTATTTCGTAAGAGAGATTAGAAATTCCAAATGATGCAAGAAGTCAAGGATAGTTACATACGATGTTTCATGGAAAGTTTCAAGAGGGACCCATCCTCCATTCGTTTCCCATTTTTTTTGTTGACTCATATTCATTCCCCAAATTAATTTCACAAATTGCAAATTAGTTATCGTTGTACGGGTTGTACCTATGCGAGTCTCTAATTTTTAGAGTTAATCTCAGTCTGATAATATCATCTCATCTCTTGGATTTTCATGATGTGATGATGATTACAAGTCTCTAATTATGTATAACTATAAGCAAAAATTAAATTGTTGTATATACATATTCCTTTTTTGTCATCTGCCTGCCATATTAATCAATCAGTATTCTTAAGATATTTCCATTATTATAGTTTTGATATCATCGTAATATTCTGAATATTTAGCAACACATGAACATACAAAAGGCAAAGTCAAGTTTGGCTATAATAGATCAGAGTAAGATTTTGACTGAAAATCTTGACTCAGAACCTGCATGTTATATTTTTTTGTTGATCGCCTTTTACAAACGTATTTATTAATTTCATAATTTTGACAAAATATTAATTAAATCCCTGCTTTTTGATGGCAACAGTGAGCAATTTTGGGTCGTTCGAGCGGATTTTGCTTTATAAAGTTTGACTACAAATTTACAATCATATCCGAAACTATGAGTTTGTTACATCCAAACCCTATAGCCCAAATTTCAATCATCCAAGCCCCAACACAACCAAACCTACGATACAGTTTTTTTTATGGGTTTAATTCATACTTTTAAATACGATTGGGATATTTTCCTTTATGTTAACATGTTTTTGGTAACTGAACCCAATTTGGCTGTTAATTTATAATCTGAAATCTAAATTATAGAAAAAAAAATCGAGATATATATTGGTACGGAAGGCAGAAGGAATTTATTGTTAATTTTGGACAACAATTAATCGACCAAGATTGGAACAATTTACTATATACTGATTATATTGAAGAATCATCATTAGCAATATTAGAAACAAATCAATTGGTGGGTACAGTTAAAGAAACAAAATTAAGTTGTATGATTAAAGTAAGAAACAAATCAATTTGTATGATTATAGAAACAAATAAATTTTAACCAAAAAATCGGTAACGAGAATCAAGCCACTGATATAGCTTTCCTATATAGTAGTATCTAGACATCCACTGACCTATATAACTATCAGTTTTTTCGGTCTTTTTGTATACATTTCAAGTATCAAGAACACGAAAGAAATGGCTTCCAGTGTTTGTGGTTTTACGTTAGTTTTGTTCATCTCTACCGTAGCAAGCAGCGTTTCAGCCGCCGCTTCTACCGCTTTCGCTGGAACAAAGATTTTCGACGTCCGAACCTACGGTGCGCGCGGTGACGGCAAAACAGATAATGCTATTGTACTGAAAATTTCTCATTTTTTTATCCAACTAATTCAAATTTATGTTTTAAATTTGTTGATTGTAACATGCGTTTGGTTTTATTGTCTTGAATTCGCGTTTTAGGCGTTTACAAAGGCGTGGCAAGAAGCGTGCCAATGGAAAGGAAACCCTAGAGTGTACGTACCATTCGGAACCTTCTACCTCGGTGGCGTATCCTTCACGGGACCATGCAAAAGTCGGATTAGTTTCATCATCAAAGGAACTTTGTTAGCGCCTAAAGAAGCTAACGCCATCAAACAAGACACGTGGATCATTTTCAAGTACGTTGACTATCTCACGGTCTCAGGCGGTGGCATTCTTGATGGACAAGGACGATACTCTTGGCCACTCAATGATTGCAGCAGAAACCCTAATTGCCGGCCTCTACCTATGAACATTGGGTTCCAATTCGTGAGATTCTCGAGAATTCAACACATCAAATCGATCAACAGCAAAATGGGCCACTTCAACTTCTTCTCCGTGGAAAACTTTGAGATCACACGCGTCAGCATTAGGGCTCCCGCAAATAGCCCTAACACTGACGGGATTAAGATAGGTTCATCGAACAACATGAAGATCCACCATGTAGACATCGGAACCGGCGACGACTGCATCGCAATCTTGGCCGGAACCACCAATTTGGATATCTACAGTGTCACGTGTGGGCCAGGTCATGGGATCAGCGTTGGAAGCCTTGGGAGGTATAAAGATGAAAAGACCGTTCAGGGATTAACCGTTCGGGATTCGATCTTTAAAGGTACGACTAATGGAGTACGGATCAAGACATTGGCTCCTTCGGCTTCACGGAACTTAATTTCGAATTTTCGTTTCAAGAATCTCCGGATGATCAATGTCGAAAACCCAATCAACATAGATCAACAATACTGTCCAAACAACCAGTGTAGCAAAAAGGTAATTTCCGCGGCAAGAAATATATTTTTTTGAGTTTTCTTTTAAGATGATCTAATTTTTTTTTTATTGTAAAAAATGCAGTCTGGTTCTCAAGTTCAGATTCAAAACGTGAAGTTCATTAACATTTGGGGGACTTCGAGGAGCAAAGTGGCCGTGAAGTTGCAATGTAGCACCATGGCTCCTTGCAAAGACGTTGAACTCTTCAGAGTTAACCTAGTGCACCTTGGACCCGACGGTCCAGCCACCGCTTTGTGTGAGAATGTTGCTGGTTGGACACGTGGCAAGGTTTTTCCTCCGTCTTGCATCCGTTGATCCACATTTTTTTTTTTTTTTCATTTGTCCTAATATTGGTTCACTATAGCTTTTATAGCTTTGTAACTCTTGGCACTTTGAATCTTTGATTATAGTCACTCGTTTCAGCTTGAAGATCGTTAAACTTATTTTAAACTCGGCGCTCGAGTTTCTTCATTCTCCCACTGGTCCCATATATTGTTTGATCGATTAATAACGTGGGCCTTTAAGAGACTATGGGCCTTTTTCATTGAGGCGTAGTTAGGGAAGCCAAGGCCCATATAATTCGTCCATCCAAGGAAAGTCCCAACGGCTACTTGCTTTCAAAAACCTGTAGCTAACAAAATTGCAAATGCCACAACAATCACTTCTCTATTTCTCTCATAGCGTTTCTCTATGTCTTTGTTTCTTCTCCGATCAATTTGCCAAAGAAACTAGTCTTTAGAGCTGTAAATCATTGAAAAGCTCTGCCACTAATCATCTCTTACCATCAAGTAAGTCTCCTCCATGTTTCTCTTTCCCTTAAGATGGGTATTTTTACCCTGAATTATCTAGATATTTCCCGATAATTTTCCAGTTTCAGAGAATAGTGTCTTTGTATTTTCGAATTAATTGTGAACAACACAAATCAAACATGGAATTCTCTATTTAACCGTTAGAGGTGCCGTTTCAATTTCTCATACTGTAATGTAACTTTAACACTCAACTTTCTACTTAATTTGGAAATACAAAATTTCATTCTATCTCACTAATTATCATCAGATGTTTGGATTAATTAAAAAAACTTGAGTGGTAAGATGCAAAATGATGAAAACAAACCAAATATGACATTAATCATTTGATCGTTAGAGGGTGCTAACACTACAAAAAAAGAATTTTACATCACTTAAAAAAGTGATTCTGTTTGTGGTGATGCAAATAATTAACATCAGTTAGTTATCAACCGATGCAAATATATTTAATTTTTGCATCAATTGTTATAACTGATTTCAATATGTGTCAATTACAAAAAATGATGTTATCTTTTACATCAATTTCTATAAGTGATATTATTACTTGTGACGATTATAATAATTGATGTTAAAATTAGTGTCAATTTTCATAAATGATTTTAATAGTTGTATCATTTATAATAACTGATTTAATATTTGTATCATTTAAAATAAATGATTTAAAATATTACTATCACTTGTACATAATTGATGTTAAAATTAGTGTCAATTTTCATAAGTGATTTTAATAGTTGTATAATTTATAATAACTGATATAATATTATATTATTTAAAATATATGATTAAATATTATTATCACTTGTACATAATTGATGTTAAATTTGAGTCAGTTTTTATAACCGATTCTAATAACTGTATCACTTATAAAAGTGACGAAAATATTAGTTCTATTAATATATTTATAATTGACAATATTTTTTTTTTTGCAATTTTAATTGTAATTTTTTTTTCTAAAAACAAATGTATAAACAAAATAATTAATTAAATACTAAAACCCAGAATTAAATTACTAATTAATATGTTGAAAAGCAAAATACACATTTCGTCCATCCTTGGTAAGAAGTTTTGCAAATGCATAAAATATAAATAAACTAATGTTGATAATGATCATGACTAGCATAGTAGTATGGTTTCAACTCATGAACATTTGGATATCAATCGGCACCATCATCCAATTCCTGAGAAACAAATCATATAACAACATATTAGTTTATCATCTAAATATTTGGTGTGAAATTAATATGTACACACCACTTACCCGAGGATTAGGCATATTTGGTATGTTTGCAAATGCTGGATTTGGTATGTTCCCAAAAGCTGCAGCAAAACTTGCAGCCCATGCACTTGCCTGAATATATAGTTTAGTATATTAGTTTTATATATTCAAATTATATATAATAAAATTTAACTTATAAATGATTATTGTATTATTACCTGTTCACCAGTTGAAGTACCAAGTATTTGTTGGATGAACGTACTCATTGCCTTTACTTGATCTCTAAATCCTTTCACTTCTTCCTGCAGCTGAACAACCACTTCAGAATTTTCTATCTCTGCTCTAGTTGCAGCTGAGCGTCTCACTAATGTTGAAGGTGTGGGTCCACGACCAACACAACGTACTCGTCCTGGACGTTCTGGACCAAACACTTGAGCATATTCATCATCCAAGCTAGCTGGACCATTGTGTGTGACTTGCGGGTTTTGTCTCATCAGCTTTGTAAGTGCTTCTTAAAAAAAGCAATCAAAAAATAAATATCGAATATAATTTGTTTTAAAAAGCTGCAGAGTCAAAATATCGAGCGTGACTTCTTTATGATGCCAATTTCTAGAATTATAAATACCGAGCAATCAAAGAATTAACAAGTAATTCCACCAAACTTACATGAACACATCTCAAAACTTCTTTTATTAGAAGTTCACTACCAAAACGATTGACCAAAACTCACAGTTTTCTTTAGTATTGTATATTTGTTAAGAAAAAACAATTTTCAGAAAGAAAAAAAAATCAATAGTGGTTCAAATAAAACTAACCGCACGTGTTTTTGCCTCCTCACATACAAAGCTTTCATCAGGTTTTGTGCGACTCTGAATAAAAAACTCTGCTCGAGATGGTGTTTTTCCGGTCTTGATTGTCTTCGTTAAAGATACATGCATAAACAATATACAATATCAGTATAATAAACTAGTTTTTTTTATATCCCAAGTAAGTTACTCACAATCTCGTTTCTTCTTTTGCAAAAGCTCTTTCTTCCACATAAGTGAGGCATGGTATTCTTTTTTTGGTTCTCTGTATTTCGCTCTTGCATTTTCTGAAAGCTCGCATATTGAAAAAAAAATTACTTGCATTTGATATAGAGACATCAAACTAAATAAAAATATCCAACGAATCAACTATATATACCTTCCACTTTTCACTGAACCTCATCTCAACGAAATGTCACCATTGATTTTCAGGAACATCCTTAGGTCGATTCTGCATCGTTTCAGTCAGAGTATCACGTTTGTGTTCATCCCAAAGACGTTTTTTGACATCCTTGCATCTGCTACCTAGTGCGCCCATCACATACTTTTTCTCATCATGGGATCATCGAACCAGAATTTGGACTGAAATGACATAACATAAAACGAATCATCAAACCAAAATATCGTTTTATAGAGATGAATAGATGCTAGACGTTACCTGAATTACACCCCATGCCATGTCTTTTGTGTGAGCAATCACCAACCTCCACTCGCTGTAGTTAATGGGTAGCAAATTCACATCATGGCTTAATTGACCTAACCATGATCCAAGTAAACCTCCTGAATCTCCAATTGGCTGACCGCTATCTTCGTCGAAATGCACTATCACTCTGCTGTTTCACAATTTCCAGACATCTTGAGATGTCATCATTTTGCCTTCTATGTTTCCATCAGTATCTTGTTAATGAACACACATATTAGAATAGATCGAATTAGTATATAATAAATCAAATTAACCTATATTACCTATGACTTGTATTTTCCATTTGAAACTTTTACATTGAACAGCAAGTGAAGGAGGCATATTGTAATCCGAATCTGATTGTGGTAAGTCATCTGGTGGTTGTGTCTCTGAATCCATGAAATCCATGATCCTAACAAGGTAAGAAAAAAAAATTTGTTTATATAGACAATCCATGATCCTAACAAGGTAAAATCTTTTTATATAGACAATCCATGAAAGAGAAAGAATTACGATATTACTACAGTTCAATCTCTCTAAACACATGTCATGACCTTTGAGATTCAGGCAAACTTTCAAGGATACAAATTGATCATTAATTAGCTAGCGTACAAATTCAATTCTAACTAAAAGTTTGATTAGTAAAATCTGTAAATTTCAGAGATTAACGAAACAAATTCAACTTAAAACCTAAAATCACCACAGCTTAAATCAGTAAGGTAATAAAGAACATAACAGAAACCAACAATCATTCGATCGATTGTTGGTTGATTCTATTCTCTTATTCATTTTAAACCCAGAACAAAAGCGTATTGATAAATCCCAGAGTTAACTCACCTTACTTGATCGTAACCAATTGATGAATTCTGATTCTGATCGGATTGCTCTCCGGCGGTTTCTCCCAAAGAGAATTGTTTAACCCTATAAATCCAATAATTAAGTAGTGGTCAATTTATATATGAAAATATTTGTTTCTAAACACAAAATTAATTCCCTTTAAGGAAAAAAAGTTAGCGGGATCTGAAAATGATTTACTGAAGATTTATTATTTTTGACCAAATATATATTTGGTTATTTTTAGGAAATTTTATAATTTGTGTCGAAAAAATAGAAAACAAAAAATCAGATTGATTGATCCAACTTACGATCCATCCAACTTCGACGAGCTAACCCGAGGGATTTTAGATTGACCATTCTCCAGAGGATCGATCATTCGGAGGCAAGATCCATCGAGCTCATAGATTTGCTCCCACCGAAGCAATTCAACGCCATATCTGCAGAACTCTAATTCAGTCTTGAGACATAAACAGGAGACCAAACTTAATCTGCTTTAGCATCAATAAAACGAGTAAGAGAAGATTGAAACCTTTTAAGGTTGATTTCGTTGGCAAAACATGTTTATTTGGAATTTTCGGTGTTTTGTGGAAACACAAAGACACAATTATCAGAGCTACAACTCCAATTCACCAATTTCCAGAAGCGTCAACAAATCATAATCAAACTTTGGACCAGAAGAAGGTATGGAAGCCCAAAGTCTTTTTCCTCCTCAGAATTGGGCCAAACAAAACTGATGCCCAATTCAGAAGTCACTATCTCTGAAATTGCAGAACAACGTTCACCTGCAAGACAAGAAGACAAAGTAATCGTTAAACCTTAAGTGAATGAAAATCAAAATGAGAATTGTCATCATCATCTTTCTCATCTCTTTACAAGATTGAGTTTTGTGGCACATCAGGAGCACCAGATCTGGTCTCGTCTTCTCTCTAAGGTCCAGCTATAGGACACTGCAGCGGTCACAAATAGACTTACGATTTAGTCATCATGCCACAAATGGCCTAATTCCGTTAACTTCCTTATCATCTTTTATCAATTTGGCGATACTACGTGACGTCCTATTGTTACAATTGAAAGTGTTTGGAATGTACCAAGACATTCTTTCACAACATCACGATTCATGAATATATCTATATATATATATATATATATATATATTCTGATTCTGATCGTATTGCTCAGAGTCAATTTAGCATCAATAAAACGAGTCAGAGAAGATGTCGACAAAAAAGGAAGAGGTCAATGGATCGGAAGAGATGCGTACAAATATTTTTTTTTTCCTTTTTTTTTAAGATAAATTAAAAATTACACATATGTATCGATTATTTATTGATGTAAATTACTTTTATTTAGAATCAATTGTATTAACCGATGTAAATTAATATAAAATAACATCATTTTTAATTAATTGATATTAAAGAAGAAAACAGTTACATCAATTATTAATAAATGAAACTAATTCACAAATTATTTATATATTATTAATATAATTTTTATTAGTATCAGTTTTTATTGATGTGAATTTAGCATCATGTTTAAAAGTGATGTTAACAAAAATTAATAAATACATCGCTTACCTAATTGATGTAAATTTATATTTTAATATCAATTTTGTTAAAGTGATACAAACTAATATAATTTGTATCAATTTTATTGAATTGATGTCAAACTAGTTTTTTATAACATCAATTAATATAATTGATGTTAAAGCAAGTATATTTGTTTCACTTATAAATAACTAATTCAAAATAGTATCACTTTGTTTTGTGATACAAATTAAATGATACAATCTAACCCTTTTTTGTAGTGTAAAAATTAAATATGTTTTTGGTCCGAAAAAACATTATATTTGATTCTGGATTGTGAAAAAAAGAAGATAATAATAATAATCTTCTTTAATAAATAAGAAAAGTTTGGTGAAAACAGTGTTTGTAGGAAGACAAAACTAGTCCGAAATTTGTTGAAATCCAAACATAATTAATATGATAAGCTCATACTATTCAAACTTTTGTGTGTGGAATGTATATATATATAAGCGGATATTTTTGTGAGTTCATCACTCCATGTGAGTAGTTTCAACCTACAAAATTATGGACATGAACACATATGGGCCACCACACATGAGAGAGCAGAAATGATCACGTTTTAGTTTAAACCCTCTCGTGCCTAACGAATATACACGGACCCATTATTACTTGTCTCGTCAAATCTTAGTTACATACTAATCATATGCTAAATTTGTTTGTACCTGTACCTATCTATATAGTAAGATTAAGTTTATAGATGTTGCAGCGCTAAAACATATTTAAAGCTCCTAATTAGTCTTTGGACAAAGACCGACCAAACATGTTACTTTTAGTTATGTGATTGACTGATTGTTGTTGTTGTTTTAAAAAAAAAAAATTTAGCTAGGGATCGGATCCTATCCGTCTATAATAATACATTATATCTATATGTATGTACTAAATTAATATAAACTATATTTAATATTCGTTAGTTCCCCAATCATCAACTGATTAAATCATGAATAAAGAGCTCATATGGACCATTTACGCATAGCATATGCTTTAATCCAATAATAAACGAGGTAGACAGTGTTCTTCAATGATCAGAAGATCTGATACGCAGCCGACCTTTGATTTAATTAAGCTGCTAATTATGAATTAATTGTTCTCTTGTACTATTATACTATTAATTGAATAGGATAAACTATTTGTTAACAAAACTAATTTGGTCTATGATGTGAATTCAATCATTATATCGAAAATATCGCAAGAACGCATGTCTCAGAGAATTTTATAATCTAGATGGAGGCAATTTGCAGCCAAATATCTGGTAGGTCATAAGGGTTTTGGCAGTTTTTTCAGGTAAAGTCGGTTGGTCAAACTCTCGAATGCTTCTACAGTTGTACTCTATAATAGGCTATAGTGTATATTTGTAGTGTATTACAACGATATCTTCTTTTCTCTTTTGTATTTATTTTCATATATTCATGCTGCTTTTTTCTAAGTGGTATCACATACATGTTCGACAAAGAAATTCGATTGCCAAATATATAATTAATTTGGCATTCGAATTTGATTTAAATTCAGTTATTTCAAGCTAAAACTCATTACGTAGTCTCAAATAAGTACATAACTTTTGGGCATTATATTAAGAGTTTCTTAAACAAGGTTTAGTAGGTTCATATAAAGTAAACAAATAACAAGCAACGACCATGTTACTCATAATAATGGTCTTGCGAGACAATCATAAAGTTTGTTAGTTACTAGTTGGAATAATTAATGTAGATTGTTGGACCGACCGTATCCTACCTTTCAATGGGTTTCAGTAATTTTAAACCAAGATTTTTAAGTTATATAATCAACATTTGTTTGTTGTTTATGTGCACTTTTTTCCATTGGACAATAATCGGTATGAATATTGGGGAAGGTGTGACTTGGTTTAAGCATGTGCTGCTTCCATGTGGCCACACACATGAATTGAACTATACTGCTTATATATACGTACCATGTTGTAACTATAAGATTAATGCGCATATGTTCACATACTATATAGCTCAAACGTCAAACTCTTCTGGCTAGGGTAAATAATGAGTATATGGTTATATATGCATAATTTTCCAAAGTACAGCCATAATTAAAAAACCAATACATTTTGGTGCTCGAGGTGGTAAACTTATAATTAATTTAATCTCTTATACATCTTTTGTTAAAGATCCATTTTAGTATAGTATCGAATATTTGATTCTCTAGACAAACTCTAGTATTACAATTGGGAGTTTGGTTTATATAAATATATGGTGCTCTGGAAATTGGAAAATGGACACCTGAAGGACTCCATGTTCTGTTAATTAAGAGTGAATTAAAATGATTAATTAATTGTGTAGTTAGTGGACTGTGATGCATCTACGACTGCATAATTTGAATTTTCAAGTGGATGTTTACTCAACAGGTAATGGTCATAATCAACCAACTTAATTTAACCACTTTTACGTATTTTGATATAATTGAATCTCTCTTATATTTGAACCTCAAGTGGGTGTTTAACGAATTCACGTAATGTCATGATTGATATCACTTCTTTCACACAAATGTGTCATATAATCTCACTTAAGCGTTGTAAAAAATAAGCAAGCGCGTGAGGCACATTATACCTTTTTAAAAATGTATATTTTTAGTAACTTAAATGGCAAAGATTGATGCTTGGTGCTTAATTGTGTTACGTAATATCCAGTGAGAACGCAAAGATTTCAATAATTATTTATCTATTTTAATTTTTAACATTCATGGAAATTTCAAGTCACAACAATGCGGAAGACGCCACGTGTGGTGCGATTAAAACGTTTTGATGTGACAGACGGTGACAACGCGTCTTAACCAAAAAGCCTAGTCTCCACTTCCATTAGCCGTGGAACACCAAACCCTAATAATTTCCAAATTATATATTAATCTCTATAAAAATTAGAGAAATTTGGCATGTATACACACATGCATGCCCATTTTTCATGTCTAATTAATACCATGTTTTTAATTTAATTTAGAGTAATTCCTTAAAATAACATAAAATAGAGCTTTATAGACAAACATGACATCGAATCTTAAAAGTCTCATCTATAGCATTTGTTTGTATTATGAATACTATTTTACTTTTATCCAAATTTCCAAATAAATATATATATATATACAATGAGTGAGTCACATGACATCGAAATGTTTTTTTTTCCTAAATTTTTTTTTTGAAATTTTGTTTGGTAAAGGGTAAATTTGTTGTATAATCATTAAAAACCTAAAATTTAGAAACTAACCAAAATGTCTAAAAAGAGATAGGAAAAAATAGAAAGAGAAAAAGGGGAAAATTGGTTAGTTTTTAAATTATAATTTTTTTTTGGGTTATTCCTACATTCTGTTTTTTCACATGTTCTTTTTCATATTTTTTTAAGATACGACGCACTCATTTTTTATAAAAAAAAATTCCTAAATATTTAGTTAAAAGTTAACTAAACATATTTAAAATAGTTTTTTAATTATTTGAAAATGTAAAAAAGTATTCTTAAAAATTCAAGAAAAATTACTAAATTTTAGAAAAGTAATACAAATATTTAGGAAATGATTCATAAACGTTTAGAAATAGTTTACTGAACATTTAAAATGGTTTGAAAATGATATAAACATTCAAAATAGTGATTATAAACAATTAGCAAAATCAATCTCATCAGGTATAGGAAAAAGGACACACGTAAAAGTGACTAGCAAAGAGACGATAATACCCTTCTTTTCATCCTTAATAAACACTGTCCCTTGTTTTGGCAAAATATTCACATCTCTCTCTCTCTCAAACACAAACTTGGTCCTGAAGAAACCAATACAAACCAATACGCTGCTTTTTATCAGAAACAAAAAACACAGGATCAATCGACTATGGCTTCTACTTCTACTACATTACTTCCTTCTACTTCAACCCAAACTTTCTCAAGTTCTTCTTCTTCTTCTAATCTTCAATCTCTGTCGTTTTCCTCTTCTTCGATACTCGGAACCAAGAAACAAAACCCTTGCTCTGTTTCTGTCTCCCTCAACAAAAAACTAACCGTCTCGTCTTCTCTCCAATCTCCAACGACGTACCAACCACCATCTTGGAAGAAACTATGTAACGATGTAGCCAGTTTGATCCCCAAAACGACGAATCAGAGTCCAACATTAAACCCGGTACAGAGAACCGCCGCTACGATCTTAGACGCCGTGGAAAACGCCATGGTTTCCTACGAGCGCCGCGGTCATCCGCTCTCTAAAACGACGGACCCCGCCGTCCAAATAGCCGGAAACTTCTTCCCGGTCCCGGAGCAACCAGTCCGGCATCGTATCCCGGTGACTGGAACAGTGCCAGAATGTATTCAAGGAGTGTATGTCAGAAACGGAGCTAATCCGCTTCACACGCCAATCTCCGGCCACCATTTCTTCGACGGAGACGGTATGGTTCACGCCGTCTGGTTCGATAACGGTTCGGTTAGCTACGCGTGCCGGTTTACCGAGACAAGCCGGTTTGTTCAAGAGCGAGATTTCGGTCGCTCTGTTTTCCCCAAAGCAATTGGAGAGCTCCACGGACACTTAGGGATAGCCAAGCTAATGCTCTTCAATGCCCGAGGGCTATTCGGGTTAGTCGACCCGACCCGTGGACTCGGTGTCGCTAATGCCGGTTTAATCTATTTCAACGGTCATCTCTTAGCCATGTCCGAAGACGATTTACCGTACCATGTCAGAGTCACTCCAACCGGAGATTTAGAAACTTCGGGTCGGTACGATTTCGACGGTCAGCTAAAATCCACAATGATCGCCCACCCGAAAGTAGACCCGGAAACCCGAGAACTGTTCGCTCTTAGCTACGGCGTGGTTTCGAAGCCTTACCTGAAATACTTCAGATTCACACCCGACGGCGAGAAATCGCCAGACGTCGAGATTCAGCTTGATCAACCGACAATGATCCACGATTTCGCAATCACAGAGAATTTCGTAGTGATTCCGGACCAACAAGTGGTTTTCCGATTGCCTGAGATGATCCGAGGTGGTTCCCCTGTGGTTTACGACAAGAAGAAGAAATCGAGATTCGGGATTTTGAACAAGTACGCGAAAGATGCTTCGTCGATTCGATGGATCGAAGTACCCGATTGCTTCTGTTTCCATATCTGGAACGCTTGGGAGGAACCAGAAACAGACGAGGTTGTCGTGATTGGATCATGTATGACGCCACCTGATTCAATTTTCAACGAACACGACGAAACACTTGGGAGTGTTTTGTCGGAGATAAGGCTAAACCTGAAAACAGAGGAATCCACGCGTCGACCGGTTATCTCCGAACAAGTGAATCTCGAAGCCGGTATGGTAAACCGAAATCTTTTAGGTAGAAAGACCCGGTTCGCTTACTTGGCTTTAGCCGAACCGTGGCCTAAAGTGTCCGGTTTCGCGAAAGTGGATTTGTCGACCGGAGAGATTCAAAAGTATGTATACGGAGATGGGAAATACGGAGGAGAGCCTCTGTTTATGCCGGATGTTTCCGGTGATGGAGAAGACGGTGGTTACATTATGGTGTTCGTTCACGACGAGGAAAAGGTGAAGTCGGAACTACAAATTATAAACGCCGTTAATCTGAAGCTTGAAGCTACGGTTACGATGCCATCGAGAGTGCCTTACGGTTTCCACGGAACGTTCATCAGTAATGAAGATCTATAGAAGCAAGCTTTGTGTTAATCTCAGATTTTGTTCTATGTAGTTAACCAAATTAGAAAATTACTTACAAGCTGACAGAAAAAAGGAGAGAGTTAACTACTACATTCGGTGACCAATAAAGAAAGAACAAATTTCAGTTATTCGTCTCACTTGGTGGACTCAATATTTGTTATTTGGACTAATTCGCGATCTTCGTTATTATTGCGTTATTAACAATATACACAGTTTTTTTTACAACCCTTTAACAAAAAAATAATATATATATATATATATGTAATTTTTTTTGGTAATGATCAGGTGTTGAATAAAACAAACTTTGAGGTAAAAAAAAAAGTATATTTACAAACTTTAATAAAAGTCATATCATAAAAAATGGTTGATTAGGTAGCTAGGTAGATTAGTTTTGATGAATTAAATAAATTACTATTGTGACAAAATGGTATATAAAGAGGAATATGATTTTCGTGCGGATAAGCGAAAATATATTTTTGTGAACTTGTGTGGTTTTATCAAATAATATAGCATATGGTAAAATAATATGTTATTTGATAAAATAGCAATTGTGTTATAATAGTCATTTCTAATTTTTCTATATATTATCATCTTTGGATATAAAGATTGGATATAAAGATTGTTAGACGACCAAAAAAATAAGATACAAAGATTGTTATATTAAATAAACATAACAATTTTTATAGTTAAAAGGATTATATATATATATATATTTATTTTACATATTTATAATTTTTATATAATTTTTTTTCAATAACTGGTTATGAATAATGGATTTTATATATATATTTAAGTATCATTATAAATATATATACAAATAATAATTATAAATTAAAATTTCAAACATAAAAAAAATTGCATATACATTATGCAAACACTAAGAAAAATATTGCAAATACATTATGGACAAATAAAAATATTTTATATTAATTTTTATTTTTGAAATTTCTTTGTATGTTATATTGGAATTTAATTTTTGAATAATGTTTAAAATTGTAAACGTTTTTATTATAATAATTATTATTATTGTATTTATTTTTATATACATATACATTCTGAGAGATTACTGCCTTCAGTAGAGAAACTGTTGGTAATATAAAAAAATGATGTTTTGATTTTTTTCACACAAATTAAAAAATAATTAATGTTTTACTAATTAATGCATTATTTTCTCATACTAAATATTTTTTAATAACTACTCCCTCCGTTTTGATTTAAGTGTCGTTCTAGACTTATTGTTTTGTTTACAAATAATTGTCGTTCTCGGATTTCAATGCACATTTATGATAATTTTTCCAGTTTTATCCCTACCATTTCAGCTTATTAATTATTCCTATCAAACAAAATTTTATTTTAATGAAGGGTAAAACAGAAACATTTAATGTTTTCTTAATCTGTGTGAAATATGGTAAAATGACACTTAATAAAAAACAGAGAGAGTATTAATCAATAGTAATTCAAAAATTCAATTACGTTTAATTAATATTTCTCGAAGTTTACAATTTTCTAATATTAATTAGCAAAAAACATTTAAAAATCTAAAACATCAATATTTGTGGAAAACAAATATGAAAACACCATTGTTTTAGGAACATAGGAAGTGTATATTTGTACTTTTTACCTTTTAAAATATATTTTTTGCATTTTTTTTTTGCTTTTCATCATTAAATCAAATATGATGACTCATTTGATTTATTTGATATACTAGATCTTTTGATCTATATTTGTTATGTATGATTTGATTGATTTGTATTTGTTCTGTTTATTTTTCATAATCTATTTGATCTATGTTATTATAAGAGCTGTGACTATGTTATGAAAAAACATTTGCCTTAGATCAATAAAAATAATATGTAATTTTGAGGAGTGCAGTGGTTAAAACAAGATTGAAATTTGTTTTTTAGGCTCCAATTGCCAAGTTCAACACTAGCAAGTAGCAACCCTAACTAAAGTAAATGTTAGTTTTTTTATATAAGTTTCATTTATTTTTTCTATTGACACTTTAACAATTTTTCAAAATTAGATTATAATTACTGTTAAAATATATATATATATATATATATATATATATATAATATTTTTATTTTTGTCTCAAGCCTCTAAAAACTTTGTCACGGTACTGGTCATCATTCGAAGCCACCCCATAGAAAGAACTTTCCCTTTGAAAGTGGAAACCTAAAATATCTCATTTGATATCTGTTTGAGAATGGGTCCTATTCTTATTTCTCTGCTCCTTTTTTTCTTTTTGTCTTTTCCAATTATCAACTAGTGTTTTTCTTTTCTTTTTTTGTTAAAACAATTATCAACTAGTTTTTGTTTTTTATAAATATCATCTAGTTACAAACTTACACACTTCAAATTTTATGTTTCTTTCTAATTAGTGGACCGGTAAAAGAATTCAAATGCTAACTGATATCATGAAAATGCCGAAGCAAGCACTTTAGACCCGTAGTTACATCCTTAAGTTGGTTTTCATAAGCAAANTTTCTTTCTAATTAGTGGACCGGTAAAAGAATTCAAATGCTAACTGATATCATGAAAATGCCGAAGCAAGCACTTTAGACCCGTAGTTACATCCTTAAGTTGGTTTTCATAAGCAAAAAAAATTAAAATTAAATGATGCTCTTGAATCGGCTAAACAACGTTAGTACTCTATGTACTAATATATGGACTAAACTGTGTTACCAATGATCTTTAACAAAAAAAACTGTGTGTTATCAATAATTTGTTTGTTACATAATGTTTCATATGTTGTGTGTGAATAAATCTATAAATACTTTTTGCTAATATAATATACAAAATCCTTTAGAAAGGCAGGACACAACACAATGAGTTAATTACTGTGAATCCTGTTTATCGGGTTACGTCATTTATTGATTTACATCTAGGTTGTTGCGCTTTATAAGTATTAAACAAATACTTTATCATATTTTCTTGTGATCTTTTATCCTCGTTTTATTGGTTCTAAAGTACGTATACGTAAGCACTCGCAATTCACATTAGCCAATCGAATTCTACTATTTGAACATATAATACAATTCTTTTTTTTTTCACTAAAGTTTTATTTCATATTTTTTTTTTTTTTTTCATCTGAATAATATATTGCTTCAAGCAAGAACCGTTTCAAATACAGAGAAGGGTTATACCCAACAAGGCTATACCCATTACAAGAACAAAGCAAGTCAAAACCCAGAAGCCCAGTTAAGCCTAACAAATCAGACTAACTACAAAAAAATGGACCAAAAGTGATGATCCTAGCCGTACTAACCAGAAGAGGACAAGGGTTTCTCACTGAGGAAAAAGTCTGATAGCCACAAAGGGTAACCCGAAGCCACATAGAAATGGAGGAGACCAAACTTATGCACACTTTCCGCTATGAGAAAAGCTCCTCTATTGGAGGCTCTAGCTTCCGTCTTCAAACTTCAATCTTTGCATCTCCTTAACAAAAAAACCAGGGGAGACAACATCCAACTAAAAGAAGGCCATGCTTTCGGCCTCAACACGGCTTTGAAAACATCTGGAGTTTCAGCCGCCAATATCAACTTGTCGACCTTGTGGAACCACATACAGTCCATGGTCCAACACAAAACTTGAAGGATCGCCTCATCCTTACTAGCCAAAGCCCCAAAGTCTTTACGACTGTGGAGCAATACCACCCCTGACGAGTCTCTAAGGACCCAAGCACCTCCCGCGTTTTTTGATCCATTAGACCATGAAAACCCAACATTGCATTTGAGCCAATTATCTTTCGGGGCTTCCCACTTTCTTTTGATCCCAACAATTTTTCCAGGCTTGGTACCCATAGGCGTACACTCAAGTTCTTGGGCATGAAACCAGAGATCCGACTCCTCTCTGATTTTTCCTATCGTTTCGGGTCCTATAAAACTCCTACCTTCAAACAACAGATTGTTCCTGTTTTTCCAAAGGTACCATAGCATCCAAGGGTACACTCTTCTCACTCTGACTGGGATTCTTATGTTATTCCCCATTTGCATCAGATATTGGATGTTTGCATACACCGAATTTGTTAAAAACCCGTCTTGAGGATAAGGGAACTCCGACAAAGCCCATACCTGATGCGCAATCAGACAAGTGAAGGGACATGGTTGGAAGTCTCAGCCTCCTCACCACACGATTGACATCGCGAGTCTACCTTCATTCCTCTCCTTTCAATATTAGTTGCCACCGGAATTGCTTCACTAAGAACTCTCCACATGAAAGTTTTGATTTTGGGGCAGTTTGCATATGCCACGCTTTCTCTTTCAGAGCATTTAGGGATGGAAGAGCAGCTGCCTCTCGTGCGACATCACTGGAATACCTAGAAGCTGCCAGCCAGTAAGCCGATTTTACCGTGAAATCCCCAGACTTATTATACCTCCACACCCAAAAATCCGGTTGATTAGGTACTTTTTTCATTGCATGGATCCGGTCAAAATCCCTTTGAAAGAACAAATCCTGCATTAAGGTTGTATTCCAGCTCTTTGTGATTGGATGTAGAAGATCGCTTACTTTCAAATTGAGGTCAATGGTTGGGTTTTTAAACCCTGGAACCCTCGGCCCATCATCATCTATCCATTGATCCACCCAAACATTAATGGATTTACCATCACCGATCTTCTTTTGTAAACCCGTTTCCAGCAAATCTCTGCCAAAAAGAATACTTCTCCATCCAAAGGAAGGGCGAACTCCTATCGGAGCGTCTAAGAAGTTCCCATTGTCGAAATATCTGCTTTTCATCAACCTCGCAAAAAGACAATCTGGCTCGTTCATGATCCTCCATGCCTGTTTTGCCAGAAGCGCTTGGTTAAATCTCTCCACGTCTTTAAAACCAATTCCACCTAGATGCTTTGGTAGGCAAAGCTTTTCCCAGCTCATCCAATGGATTTTCCTTCGATGATCCACCGCATTCCAGTAGAAAGCTGCCATCGCACTGCTCAGCTTTGCTATGGTAGCTTTGGGAAGCTTGAAACAGGACATAGCGAACACTGGCATGGCAAGGGCTACTGCTTTAAGTAGAACTTCCTTCCCTCCTTGGGATAGACTTCTGCTAAACCACCCTGAAACTCGGGCCTTAAGCTTATTTCATATTCATAGCCACTCTTTTTATTGAGCATGTTGTTTATGTTCAAATTCTGTTATGACTTTATAACTTGTAAACCATCTCTTTTTTTGAATATATATATATATATATATATATAGTTATTCATATTGAAATCGTAACTAAAATAAAATTAGTCGAACAACATAATCATACGTATATGTTTAAAAAAAAAACATAATCATACGTATATAGGAGAAATATAGTTATTTCTTTAAATAGAATATATATGCCAAAAAATAGGATGAAATTGTCTAAGAATTTGAAGGCTTAAAACTACTATTCTATATGTTTCAAACTAAATAGATGTTTCAAAATTCAAAAAAGTTTTAGGTTTCACACATATTAAGTGTAGATTTACCGGAGGAATCGCTGAGTGGGATGGATTCTGTTCGGATTATCGGTAGAATCAGACGGCCAGATCGGAGAATATGCCACAACGACGTGATTCTAGTTAATGGCTGATTCTAATTTTTTATAACAATTTTTTGTTCTAAAACATTTATCATTTTGAAACACAAAAAATATATTATTACAAAAGGTTTATTAATATAAGTGTTAAACGGTAGTAAGCAGAAGATTGTTTATTTACCCAGTAAACCTAGGGATGGACACTGGTTGGATATCCAAAAAATTTAAGATAGTTTGATCTGAATCCAAACCCGTAATTTTGCTACTTGGATCCTTCATGGAAATCCGGATCTGATCCGAAATAAAGTTTTAAAATTAGGATTACCACATTTTTTTACAAAATAAAGAGTTTGAATGGTATGAATCCAAAGTTATTTTAATCTTCTGTTATGATAAATTTGGTAGCTAATCAAACGTTCGTTGAAAAAAATTAGAAATTTGGATACCAAAACTAGAGATTAAAGATGTCGATATCTTCTTTTTTTACTTAAGAGTTTTGGAAAATATTCGTAAATTGAACATTTCAAAATTTTAGAAAATATATTTTGCCAACTAAATGGGATTATTTGTTAAAATTATTTTGAACTTTTAAAAATCTATATTGGACATCTTTATAATTGGGTTTACTTTAAACTAAAAAAAAATTATGTAATACATTACTCCGGATCTGGATATCCGCTTACAAAAATTCTTACTACCCGGATCCGAATACCCCTGGTACCTAAAATTTGGAAGTGAATTGGATCGAATAACGGATCGAATCTTAGATCTCGAAGAATTTGCTCACCCCTAAGTAAACCCATATATGTATACAAATAAGATCATTAATTAGTAACAGAATATATTTTCTGTTTCTAAATGATAGATAATTGTTGTAAAAAAAAAATGATAGATAATTTTTTGTTTTTTACAAGTATTAAGAAATTTTAAAAATAACTTTTTAATTTTGTTTTATTAACTATTACTTAAGTTATTCTCTAAGTAATATATAATATATGAGTAAATTAAGTTAAAACAGCAATAACCACACATAGAAAATTAAAACATCTAATTTTTTTTTTAGATTCTAAAACATTTATCAATTAAAAATTTAGAAACGTAGAGAAAGGTCAGATGTTCTCTTTCTTAGTGAGGCGTTTTCTTGTAACTTGCTCTGTAATAAGGTCTTTTGAAACCTTTAATATAATTTCAGATGCCAAAAAAAAAAGAGAAAGTTATTTTCTAAACAAAAAGATTAAACATAACCAATTTTACCTAGGAAGATCACTAATAAAATATCTGTTCAAAAAAAAAAAAGATCACTAATAAAATTAATTCTAAAAATAGTTAAAAGTTTATAGCACCAAACTAAATTATCTGAAAAGATCTTTTGTGATTTTTTCAATATATATTCGAAGGAAGCTACGTTAAAATTATAAGACTGTACAAATATATATGCGAGTTGTGTGAAGTTGTGAATCGCGAAGAGATCAAGAGAATGTTCTAAGAATGAACTTTCCCTTTGAAAGTGGAAACCTCGAATATCTCATGTGATATCTGTTTGAGACCTGTCTCTTATACACATCTAGATGTGTATAAGAGACAGGTCTAATGCAATGGGCCGGTTATGGAGATCCAAACCTCAATGGATTATAACACTCCCCCTTGATTGACATAACCGGTTGTGATGATGGGATCATATTAATACGCTTGTCTCTTATACACATCTAGATGTGTATAAGAGACAGATATATTAGTATATATGGACTAAACTGTGTTACCAATGATCTTTAACAAAAAAACTGTGTTATCAATAATTTGTTTGTTACATAATGTTTCATATGTTGTGTGTGAATAAATACTTTTTTGATAATATACAGGGACGAATTCAGAAAATTTATATACTGGATGCACAAATATTAAATAAATTTTAAAATTTTAAATAAGTATTTAATAAAATATTTAATGATTTTTAATTAAAAATTTGGAAAACATAAGCGAATATTTATAATCTAAGTTATTTATACTATTTTATTATATGAGTTAATTTATTTATCTTTTATTTAGAATTTTTTTATTTTTTATTAATAAAATTGAACAACCTTAAAAGAATTGAGGCACAATATCAAATCACTACCTTCGCTCTGGATGATATACAAAAACCTTTAGAAAGCCAGGACACAATGAGTTAATGATTGTGAATTTTCGTATGAAAAAATGATTTATTGTTATGAATCGAATGAATTATGTTGTATTATTATAAGGACCAAATGTCTCTTTATATAGTAATTATATAAAGGATAGAAAAGGAAATAGTATTTTTTCTACTTCTACAAGGAAAAGGAAAACATCTACTAATCATAATGAACTTAGGAAAACGTGGCCGCCTATGATCCAATGGGCTGGGCCGTGGTCTAATGCAATGGGCCGGTTATGGAGATCCAAACCTCAATGGATTATAACACTCCCCCTTGATTGACATAACCGGTTGTGATGATGGGATCATAGTAATACGCTTGGGGATGCTGCCTCATTAAAACCTTTCTAAGGAAAACCCAGTGGGACAAAACCTTAGCGAGGAAAAAGAGTACAGCACGCATTACTCCCCCTGAAAAGATCATCACTCTAAGTCCCTTAATCGGCGCATGCCGATCTGATGCATTAGCTTCTTCAATGTGGAGGTTGGAAGCGACTTAGTGAATAGGTCGGCTGAGTTGTCGCTGGAACGGACTTGGAGCACTTTGAGTTCACCGGCCTTCTGTAGGTCGTGAGTGAAAAAGAACTTTGGTAAGATGTGCTTCGTCCGATCTCCTTTGATGTATCCATCCTTCAACTGAGCTATGCATGCGGCATTGTCCTCGTACATGCTGGTCGGTTCTTCTTTCCCTTCTATCATCCCACAATCTCGTCTAATGTGTTGAGTCATTGACCTCAACCAAACACATTCTCGGCTGGCCTCATGGATCGCCAATATTTCCGCGTGATTGGACGATGTAGCCGTGAGTGTCTGCTTCATGGACCTCCACGAAATGGCTGTTCCATCGTGAGTGAAGACATATCCCGTCTGGGATCGACCGTTGTGCGGATCCGAAAGGTAACCTGCATCAGCAAAACCAACTAAACCTTCATTGTTAAGGTTAGTGTAAAACAGACCCATATCTTTCGTCCCTTTCAGGTAACGAAGTATGTGTTTGATCCCATTCCAGTGCCTTTGGGTCGGACAAGAACTGAATCTTGAAAGGAGGTTCACGGCAAAGCAAATGTCCGGCCTAGTGTGACTAGCCAAGTACATTAACGCTCCTATGGCACTGAGATATGGCACTTCGGGACCAAGGATTTCTTCATCCTTCTTCTTTGGACCGAATGGATCACTGTCCAGACTAAGGCTTCTCACCATCATTGGGCTACTCAGTGGGTGAGCCTGGTCCATATTAAAACGCTTGAGTACCTTTTCTGTATATGCCATTTGATGCACAAGGATTCCATTATTGACGTACTCAAGTTGTATTCCCAAACAGAACTTAGTCTTTCCTAAGTCTTTCATTTCGAATTCCTTCTTTAGGTATTCAACCGTTTGGGATATTTCCTCAGAGGTTCCTAGGATGTTCAGGTCGTCTACATACACCGCGATGATTACGAATCCCTTGTCAAATTTCTTTATAAATATGCATGGACTTATGGGATCGTTTTTATAGCCCTCTTTCACTAAGTACTCGCTTAGTCTATTATACCACATGCGACCTGATTGTTTTAATCCATAGAGCGATTTATTCAGCTTAATACAATGCTGGTCTCGAGAACTTCTTTTATCTTTCAGCTCTATTCCCTCTGGGACTTTCATATAAATTTCGTTATCCAGTGGACCATATAAGTATGCGGTTACAACATCCATTAACCGCAAATCCAATTTCTCTCTTATGGCCAGACTTATCAGGAATCTAAAAGTCGTTGCATCCACCACAGGGGAGTATGTCTCCTCATAATCGATTCCTGGCCTTTGTGAGAATCCTTGTGCCACAAGCCGTGCTTTGTGTCTAACGATTTCACCTTGTTCGTTTCTCTTCCTCACAAAGACCCATTTATGTCCAACTGGTATAACATCACGAGGTGTCCGAATTATGGGACCAAAAACCTCTCTCTTCTTTAAAGAGTTTAACTCCACGTTTATAGCTTCTTTCCATTTATGCCAGTCTAATCGGCGAGTGCACTCTAAAATGGACGTGGGTTCTAGATCCTCATTCATGAGCTCAAGTGCTACATTGCATGCAAATATTTCATCAATGTCGACATTCTTTCTGTTCCATTGGATTCCAGACGAGACATAATTGATCGCGATCTCTTTGTTATCAGGAACTTCAGGCCCATGAAGCTTGGCGTCCCAAGCAACATTTTCCGGCACCTTAGGTTCATTTATGTCTGGAACGTCCACTATCTCCTCGGTCTGAATTTCAGCACCTTTCTTTAATTTCCGAGGAGTCTTATCTTTGGAACCAATTGGTCTTCCACGTTTCAATCGTGGTTTAGACTCAGTAGCCGCTTGACTCGGTCCTTCTTGGACATCAATACGAATTGGTGCATTCACGGCTGGTATATATGATTTCGTTACCCTCTTTGGGTCTGCAAAGGAATCTGGCAATTGTATAGCTAGCTTTTGCAAATGTATTATCTTTTGGACCTCTAAATCACTTTCACGAGTCCGGGGATCTTGCCATTTTAAGGATGTTTGATTCCATGCAATTTCTTTTACCAGCCGGTTTCCATCACCTAATGTTGGAAAAACGGATTCGTCAAAATGACAATCCGCGTACCTGGCCTTAAATAAATCTCCGGTGGTCGGCTCAAGGTACTTTATGATCGTGGGTGAATCATATCCAACATATATCCCCATCCTCCTTTGAGGTCCCATCTTAGTCCTCTGTGGTGGTGCAATCGGCACATAAACTGAGCAACCGAATATCTTAAGATGGGAAATGTCTGGCTCTTGTCCCGATAATAATTGGGATGGGGAATATTTATGGTCACTAGATGGCCTGATGCGAATTAGTTCGGCAGCGTGTAAGACAGCATGTCCCCAAGCGGATACAGGAAGCTTTGACCTCATGAGTAATGGTCTAGCAATCAACTGTATGCGTTTTATAAATGACTCGGCCAAGCCGTTTTGTGTATGTACATGTGCCACGGAGTATTCAACACTTACCCCCATGGACATACAATAGTCATTAAACGCTTGGGAAGTAAATTCACCAGCATTATCCATTCGTATGGTCTTTAAAGGAAAGTCTGGAAAGTGAGCCCTTAGGCGTATTATCTGAGCAAGGAGTCTTGCAAATGCCATATTCCGTGATGACAATAAGCATACATGTGACCATCTTGTAGATGCGTCAATGAGGACCATAAAATATCGGAATGTCCCACAAGGTGGGTGTATTGGTCCGCATATGTCTCCTTGAATTCTTTCCAGGAAATTTATTGTTTCCTTAGTCACTTTCACTGGTGATGGCCTTACAATGAGTTTCCCTTGTGAACATGAGGCACAAGTAAGATTCTTTGGGATTACTCTCCTTTCTTTCAAGGCGTGCCCATAAGTATTGGCTATCAATTTTCGCATCATATTCGACCCGGGATGTCCCAGCCGGTCGTGCCATAGGTTGAACCTATCCGTAAACTCTTGGTTTGCGGTGGCATTGGCCTCAATCATATTGACCTTAGTGCAATATAAGCCGGTAGCTATAGCAGGTATAGTCTCTAGGACTTTCTTTTGGCCTTGGACGATTTCAATTATTTGGAGGAACTCTCGGTTTCCTTCGTCCATTGTTTCAACATGAAGACCATTCATTCGAATGTCTTTAAAGCTCAATAGGCTTCTCTTTGAGCTGGGGGAAAACAATGCATCCGCAATCTCTAGATGCGTCCCCTTAGGCAATAGGACATTGGCCTGGCCGTAGCCTTCTATTAGGCCGGCCATGCCTGCTATAGTATTTATATTGGCCTTTTTCAATGTAAGATTTATGAAATATCTCTTGTCCTTTAAAATCGTGTGGCTTGACCCACTATCCACCACGAATTCATCCATGTTGCCTTTCATTTTAAAAACAAGAATTATGTCTTAAAAGCCATTAATTATTAATTAAGCAAATCCAAACAAATCCAAAGACATAAATCCAAATGAAAACAAAACATGAATGCAATACAATTTTAATGCCTATTTTAAACAATCTGATGTCTCCGTGAGATCATCCATAAGGTCATCACGTTCATGATCGAAGTCGCCTTCCTTATCATGCTGGATCATGTGGGCTTCTGGATTCTTCCCTTTAACACTCTCTTGATAAAGTTCCACAAGGTGTTTGGGAGTCCTACATGTCTTGGCCCAATGATTGTCCATCCCACATCGATGGCAAACAGACTTAGTCGGGTCGGACTGGTGTCCGGTTTGGTTCCCGTGGCCACGCCCTCGGCCACGGCCTCGACCGCGGTTAAAATCAGATCCGCGGCCATTCCCTCGACCATATGGGTGGTAGCGACCACGCCCTTGTCTCTTTCCACGTCCACGGCCATTATACTTTTGGTATCTCTGGACATGGTTTGCCTCGGTTTCCATCTTAGTGTCCTCGGCCACGTGGGCTTCAGGAAGTGGGGTTGATCCAGGAGGTCTCATCTCGCTGTTTCTCATCAGCAATTCATTGTTCTGCTCCGCAAGCAATAAACAAGAGATCAAACTTGCATAGGTCGTGAAGCCTTTCTCACGATACTGTTGCTGTAGCAACACGTTGCTTGAGTGGAAGGTCGAGAAGGTCTTTTCAAGCATATCCTTCTCTGTCACAATCTCGCCACATAGCTTCAATTTTGAAACTATCTTAAATAGGGCCGAGTTGTATTCATCCACGGACTTAAAGTCCAGGAGCCTTAAGTTAAGCCAATCATATTTGGCCTTAGGCAGTATAACCATCTTCTGATGATCATATCTCGCCTTTAACTCCTTCCAGAGATCAAGAGGATCCTCAAGCGTCAAGTATTGATCTTTGAGACTCTCAACGAGATGGTGGCGTATGATTAAAATCGCCTTATACCTATTTCTCTCGGATTCGTTATTTGCATCATTAATGCATTCACCGAGCCCTTTTGATTTCAGCATGATCTTTGCATCTAAAGCCCATTGCAAGTAATTATCTCCTGAGAGATTAAGGGCTGCGAAGTCCAAATTATTGACTTTCGCCATCTGAGATCAAGCATCGGTTTTTCTCTTAGGATTTTTAGGGTTTCTTTCAACCGCTTTTATTTTATGCACATATCATGCGATTTTAATTCAAGCAAGTTTCCAATTTTAATCCTAACATGTAATTCTAGGTGATAAAAGTAAACAGGAAATTTTCCAAATTCAAATAAGGCAATTTCCAATTTGCGATTTCTATGTGGTCAAACAAAAAGGAAATTTTCCAAATTCAATCCTAACAAGGAATATCTATGATTTTCGGTTTTGGCCAACAAAATTTTAATGGTCCGATTTTTATCATGCAATTCCTAGTTCAATTAGGATTTGGCCAAGCAATAGATCAAACAACCAAATTTGATTTTAATTAAAGCATGCGATTATAGATTAGGGTTTTCAAGCAACCATGCGATTTCAAACAAATAGGATTTTAGGGTTTGATATTATCATGCAAAAGTTCAAGTTCGATTTAGGCCAAACAATCAATCAATCAATTTACAAGCAAATCCGATTTTAGGGTTTTATCTTTTCTTAGGTTCAATTCGATTTTAGGTTCTTAAGAGATCAAACAAGTGGAACAATCAAAATCGGTTTTTAGGGTTTGATATACATTAGGTCCGATTTCGATTTTATGGTGTTCTTGAGTTTTAGGGTTTTGATTATACCTTTGATCCTTCTTTTGGGTTGACTGGAAAAGAACCGGGAGCTAAAGACCTCGGAAAACACTTAGGATCGGATCGCACAACTCCGGCGTAGAACGGCGACGGACGGCGGCTGCGGACGGCGGCTACTTAGGGTTTATCAGAGCAAGCTCGTGCTGATAAAGTGTTATGAATCGAATGAATTGTGTTGTATTATTATGAGGACCAAAGGTCTCTTTATATAGTAATTACATAAAGGATAGAAAAGGAAATAGTACTTTTCCTACTTCTACAAGGAAAAGGAAAACATCTACTAATCATAATGAACTTAGGAAAACGTAGCCGCCTATGATCCAATGGACTGGGCCGTGGTCTAATGCAATGGGCCGGTTATGGAAATCCAAACCTCAATGGATTATAACATTTATTGATATATTTTATCTGGTTACGTCATTTATTGATTTACTTATAGGTTGTTGCGCTTTATAAGTTAGCATACATCTAATAATTTTGACTTATATTAAAGAAATTATTTATTATATTTTTCGGAGGAAAATCGCATTTTAAACCATCAACAAAATTAAGTTATTATATTCATAAATAATTATGAAGATAGGATACACTATATTTTAATCTTAAGAGTTATTTTACTAATATTTTAAATCATCAACCAAATTTTTTTAATAGAACAAACTTTTGAAGTATATTTAAATTACGGGAACGCCAGAATTTGAATGAAATATTTAACATTGTTAACGAAGAATTAACATCCGTTTAAAACATTTATCTTTGTTATATTTAAAACTATTTTATAATAAAGAAATTCAAAATCAAAATCAAAACTTTAAAACCTCAAATCAATTGGGATATTAGGGTTTATCTTCAAAAACTCAGAAAACAAAAAATCGACAGCAGAGAATCGCCAACCACTGAGAGGGCAAATCGATTTCTCAGTAAGTCAATTTCGAGTTTGAATCGATTTCAAATTTGCCGGGTACTTCCAGAAACGACGTTGCATGTTGCTCTGACGTTTGATTATTATTATTATAAAGATGGATCTTATGACATTTATTAGGTGTAAAATGTCAGTGTACCACGTTTATGATATTTTATCCTAGTCTTATTAGTTCTGAAGTACGTACACGTAAGCACTCGCATTTCACATTAGCCAATCGATTGATTCTACTATTTGCCAATGTACAATAAAACTTCAATGTTGGGACTATGATATTTTCTAAATTTATAGACTTATTAATTTATAAAAAATATATATAAATAGCATCAAAATAACTTTTTTAATAATAAATTCATAATCATTGTTTTTAAAAGCACTATAAAACACAATTCAACCAATAATAAAATAATTTATGAATACAAATAGTTAAAAATACTAAAACAATAATTATTTTTTATTAAAAATTAAAAACATAATATAATTTGAAACATATTTTCCCTCTAAAATATTACTTATTGTAAAATGGAAGGAATATATACAAATTATTAATTTATGATATTAATGGGACCATATATTTACATAGGAGTTTCAAAAAAATTATTATCTTATTATCTTATCGAATTTTGCTAATTTTTACACTGACCCGACTCGGGACCGACAAAATTTATTAATTTATAGTGATTATTAATTTATCGAGTATTAATTTATAGAAGTTCTACTGTAATAAAATTCATAGAGGTTCTACTGTAATACAATTCATAGCCACTCTTTTTATTGAACATATTTAAATTAATGTGTTTATATATCATATCTACACATTAAGTCTGTAGATTGATTTAGATTCAAATTCTGTTATGGCTTTATAACTTGTAAACTATCTCTTTTAAAATAAATAAATTTATTCATATTAAAATTGTAATTAAAAGAAAATTAGTAAAACAACATTTGAAACAATAACTAAAGTGGTGGTGGTGTATTAGTAATACAAAGAAGTTGCTTCTTTTATATTATGGATTCGAACTCTCTTTAAGACAGATGTATATTTTTTAAATTGGAAATATAGAAAAGACGAACTCTGAATACTAAAACAGATTAGGGATCTATAAGCCCCGAAACAGCGCATGTTTTCTTAATCAAAGGCAGAAGAGTAGGGATAGCCATTGAAATTTAGATTACACCAAATCAAAGGATAGACGACGAATAGGACAATACGTACAATGTTTTGGTTTTGGTATATGTAATATCTACAGCTTTGGGGATAAACGTGCCTGAGGAACATCCCAATCGGTGACGATGTGGTTACGCGTGATCTCCTTTAAACAAGTGCATCCACTTAATGCCATTGTGAGTTCGAACTCTTCTCTCATCATCTGGAGCACTTTCCTCACGCCGGCCTCTCCTTCCGCCGCTAACGAGAACACTACCGGCCGTCCGATCTGTTTCCCAATAAGTGATTAAGAAAACGATGAGAATGAATAATGGGTTTTTTGTCTTGCAAGAAATAGTGAATAGTTTCTTGTTTGCCAAGAAACTAGCACTTACGAATATGCCTGCGGCTCCAAGCGCGAGGGCTTTAAAGACATCGGTTCCACGGCGAACGCCACCGTCTAAGAAGACCGGAATCCTTCCCTGAGCTGCTTTAACAACCTAAGAGCCAGAATAACAGAATGATCAAGAGTTAACTTACAATAACAAACTTCATAAAACTCGAAGGGAAGTTGGTTTTTAATTTGTTACTAATTAACCTCTTCAAGTGCTATGATTGTGGCTGGGACGTAATCGAGCTGACGAGCACCATGGTTAGACACGATGATACCGGCTGCTCCTGCTTGTACCGCCATTCTAGCTGCAAACATAAAAGTAACATACATTTTTTTTGGGAATAGTTTACAAAGTAATAAGAAATGAAACTAATGAAGAAGATGAAGAGAGCTTTGTGTTGTTGATTTTAGGTTTTTCTCACCATCCTCAGCTGTGAGCACACCTTTAACCAGAATAGGCAGCTTTGTGATTGTCTGAAGCCATTGCACATCCTGTAATGTCATGTGTCTCAAAGAAGATCAATCACAACAAGTTTTTTTCTTCTTTCCATTTGTAATAGTTTCCAATTTATTGATTTGTATTTGCTTTACCTTCCAGCTCAAGGTACGATCAATTTGTCCAGCCACGTAGGATGCTAGTCCCGAGTCATTTGCCTACAGAATCCACCGAGAATGTTTAGGAAAGTTCCAAATCATATGGAACTTACATATATGATCAAAGCTGTTACCATATCCATCTTTCCGAGGTCAAGACCTTCAAAATTCTTCAAAGTCAAGTAAGATGGCAAGGTAAACCTGTTCTTGATATCAGATTCTCTGCGACCAAGCCTCGGTGTATCGACAGTGAGAGCGATTGCTTTGAATCCTGCTCTCTCGGCTCTTCTCACAAGCTGAGCAACCACGTTCCTGTCCTTGTAGACCTAAAAATAAACTGAATGTTGAAGCTTATTGATTCATGAGCGAGTAATATATATTGCGCACGATGGAGCTTACATAGAGCTGGAAAAATCGGATTCCGGGACCTGTTGAAGCAACCTCTTCAACGCTAGAAGTAGCCCATGAGGATAGTGTCTGCAACAAGAGCTTTGTGATGTTGCAAAGTTCAGATTGTTAATGTCCGAAGAAGAAAGGCTCAGAGACAAACCATGATAGTTCCAGCAGCGGATGCAGCTCTAGCCGTAGCATACTCACCTGAACATTGCAATAAAATCATAGATCAGAAATCACGATGCTCTGTTTTCTACTCTGTTTTCTTACTCTGTTCTGTTTTTAATTGCTTACCTTCGGGATGCG
Source organism: Alliaria petiolata (assembly GCA_020283515.1). Lineage (NCBI taxonomy): Eukaryota > Viridiplantae > Streptophyta > Magnoliopsida > Brassicales > Brassicaceae > Alliaria > Alliaria petiolata. Next base: position 3,096,872 of record JAHZTW010000003.1, on the reverse strand, counting down.
CCATCTTCTGAAAAGCAGTTGGAGCAACCATGATGGGCATAGATATCTTGAATCCTAAGACAGTTGTAGTCATATCAATCTTGCTTACGTCAATCAGAATCCGAGGCCGAAACCTTAATTATAAGAGACAAAGAGACATGGTCTTCGTTTGATCAAAGAAGCTTTCTTGATGAAAACAGAAAAATTGATAAGGGTTCAACTTTCATCAGAAGCTCACAAGATTCTTGAGAAAGCGTTTCGGTTCTCTTGAAGAGTCCACTGATCTTCTGCGCCAGAAGCATAGTAGTCGTAGGCCATCTTTGGTAATTTTGCCTTAGCGATGGCTTCATACTCGTTCACGTTAGTGATCTCCATCTCTTCTTTTAGCTTATCTCTTATAAATATCTGCTGAGATCGGAGAGAACAGAGCAAAAACAATATCAATATATACATCGGAGAAGTTCTGCAGACATACATTACATACATGTGTAAAGGACAAGAATCTCTGAGAGAGATCTCACCAAGTTGAGGAGACGAATAGACTTGGGACTAAGGTAACAGAAATTATTTCATATAATGGGAATTTTTCTGCGTGAGGACAAAAACTCATTGGTGTGCATATATACTTATGCATGTGAAGAGGATGAGAAATTGGGGGTGGGGGTTTGGTGAGGAAATAGAACCAACCAATCGAATTAGGAGATTTCTTATCCAAACAAAACCTTTTTTTGTGTTGCTATAGCATATTTTTGTTTTTCAACTCACTTGAAAAGCAGAGACTATTTGTGAAATTTTTTTTTTTAACTATGATTGGTGTTATTATATATGTGTATTTGAGAGGTAAGATCAGGTTTATTCAAATCCGTGATCACCTTTAGACTCTCAAGAAATTGAAAGGGTGTGAATTTAATTTAGTGGAAACCCACGAAATAAAACAAAAATATCTTAACTTTACTCAAAAGTCACATATATTTTTATGTGCAAGAAAAACACTATTGGGCTGTGACGCTAAATTTAGTTCGATGTTTTCAAGTAAAATAGCATTCGTTTTATATGTAAAGATAGCCCAGCCCATACGAGTGTATATAATATATGTAGATCAGATTAAAATGATGGTGATTTATATGAGTTAGTCGATCATATTTTAATACATGTAATTAAAAATAATAATTAAAAATGTTAAATATGAACAAAAAATATAATTCCAATCAAAATATTTTTACGATAAATAAATATATAAATATCTAAATCACTATAAATAAACTTAATTCATAAAAAAATATAAAAACTCTAAATCACTAGAAATATGTAATAATAATGAATTAAAAGTAAATGTTGTTAGATTTTTTTAGAAATTTTAATGTTCTTAATTTTGTATTATTTTTTCAAGGTCTATTTTTGTTTTCTAACTTTTATTTTTAATTTATTTTTTTACGTGTTTAAAATATACGGCCACCACAGCCTAATTATTCAGAATTCCATTGATTCGCCATTTGAAGTGCTGATTAAAAGTTAAAACCATGGTGTAAAATAGTGTGGTTGGTTCTGATTTGATCCTACAAAGAGAGACAGGAACAAATAAGTACAGGTGGCCACGTAAGTGAAATGACGTAAGTAATGGCCTAAGCATTCACTGATATACTACAAATCTACACTCTCACCGAAGCATCTCGATCCAATTGACTTAGCTCGCACTTTTCTAAATCCCAAATTATAATCTTTTTAGTTAGCACGTTCAACTAATTGTGACGATGAAACAAAATTTTGGATCATTTTCTTTTGATAAATTCTTCAACAAATAAATAATTAAGTTCAAATACAAATAATAATTGATTTGTCGCATGATCCACAAAATCGAATTCCCTATAAAACAAAACAATATTCCAAAAAGAAGTGAAAGACGCAATGAATTCAGATCAAAGGTCAAACTCGAAATCTACTCCAATATTGAAAGTAACTTAATGTTTTGACGAAAAATTACCAAATCACCAGTTAATAAAAAACAAGCAAAATAAATAAAAAACAATATAATTCTCAGCACACTATAATAAACACTAAATTTTTACTCATAATTTTTTGTTTTTACTCTTGTAAAAATACTTTCGAACTGAAATACTAAACTTATTTGCTTTCATAGTCTACTCTAAGTTACATACTAAATCTATCCATCTCGTCTTTGAAATTAAACTCTTGATTATTGCCAAAAAAGTAATTTAATTCTCTGTTTTTAAAAGATAAATCCAATCTTCTCAATTATTTATATATACAAGTGTTGACATTTGTAATTTTTATTACAACAATTGTTTACAAACCAATTTTTTTTTTTTTGTTCTTATTCCAAAAAATTGAAATTATAACATCTTAATTGAAACCTTCCATATATTTTTCTTTTCTCAACAAACATCCATAATTTCCTACCGAGAAACTTACAATATTTCATAACAAACTCCATAAGAATATCTAAATTTTCACTCAGTGTACCATTTTAAACAAGTCTAGATTTTTTTTTCAAAAAATAAGTATAGATATGCTCGAGATCAGATAGAATCGGAGGAAATTTTGAAAGTTGTTTTGGTGGATAATCAAAATTAAAAAAAAAAATTACAAAGTAACAAAAAAATAGGGAAAAATAGGAAAAGTTAATGGTGAAAAAAGAAACGAAGCAAATGAAATAAAATTATAAAAACTATGACTATTTTTTTTTGTTTTTTTTCGGCGTTCAAATTATACTTTCACATATGAAAAGATTTTACGTAATCAGAGTACAAATATTGTGATAGACATCCATATATATGGATATGAAGAAGATGATTCAAAATTTAAACTTTGTGGTGCGTTCCATGTCTAGCAAGAAAATCAGCAATGACTATTAAAAGCTTTAAATTTGCCCAGACGCGTCTGAAGATGATGTGACGTAACGGCTCGAGAAAGCAAAATCCATTTTCGTATCCTCTTATTTATTTTTTTCCATTATAAATAACCCAACCACTCACACTCTCTTCTCTACACAAGTTTCCACCACCACCAGATCCATCGAGAAACACTAACAGTTCAATAAAAAAATCCCTGTGAGCTTCAGGAATCGCAACAATGGCGAACGAGGTGATCCTTCTTGATTTCTGGCCTAGCATGTTCGGGATGAGGACTAGGATCGCGTTGAGGGAGAAAGGTGTGGAGTTCGAGTACAGAGAAGAGGATCTGACGAACAAGAGCCCTTTGCTTCTCCAGATGAACCCGATCCACAAGAAGATTCCGGTTCTCATCCACAACGGTAAACCGGTCAACGAATCCAGCATACAGGTTCAGTACATCGACGAGGTCTGGTCTCACAAGAACCCTATCCTCCCTTCCGATCCTTACCAGAGGGCACAGGCTAGGTTCTGGGTTGATTTTATCGACAAGAAGGTAATCGAAACCCCCTTCTTCTGTTGCATCCTAAGCTGAATTCGAAAGAGGGTTGTTGTTAGTTTTGATTCTGCGATTTGGGTAATTTTAGGGATTCGGTTGTGGATTTATCTATGAGCTTGTCTGGGTTCGTCTTAGATAGTTGGATCACTCCCAGATTTTATGGTTTTCATGTGAGATCTGATGTCTGTGCAATGGGTATCAGGTGTACGAGGCCCAGAGGAAGGTGTGGGCGACCAAGGGTGAGGAACAAGAGACAGGCAAGAAGGAGCTTATTGAGATACTCAAGACTCTTGAATCTGAGCTCGGAGACAACCCTTACTTTGGTGGCGATGACTTTGGGTATGTAGACATTGGATTGATTGGATTCTACACCTGGTTTCACGCGTACGAGAAGTTTGGTAACTTGAGCTTCGAATCAGAGTGTCCCAAGCTGATGGGCTGGGCCAAGAAGTGTCTGCAGAGGGAGAGCGTGGCTAAGTCCTTGCCCGAGTCCGAGAAGGTTACTGAATTCGTCACCATGCTCAGGAAGAAATTCGTGGCCGAGTAGATCCGTTTGGTTCCTATGCTCAGTTGTGTTTCGGTTTTATGTCTTTGTCTTAAATAATGCAGAGCATCCCCGCGTGAGGTGGATTTGGATTTAGAGATTGTATCTCTTTGTTTTCCGGCTTTGGGGGTTTGTCCTATGTTTTAATAATCTTTTTTACTAGTAACATATGTGACTCCATAACTATTTATCCGAGGGTCTCGTAAGCAGAATATCATCAACAAAGCATCAGCGTCAAGCTTCACGTGTGAGCTGTTTACACTTGCACGACAAAATCGTGCGAAATTCCTCTCTATGACCGTTTTGATTCTTTGCTCAACAGGGTAGCTAAATTGAGTATCAAATGACTGCTATCGTAATCGCAAAATGTGAGTTGAATTTGAAAAAAAATAAAGTTCATCTTCTCCATTGCAAGTTCTTCTGATTGGTGTAAACTGATCTTCGTCCAATTAGAATGGAGTGAAAATTCATTTTTGTCTTTCCGGAGACATGTAAATCGTTTGAATGTTTGATGCATTTCTTTCTTAAATAATGCAGAGTATCTGTGAGAACGTATTTCTTGTTTGGAGAGAGACAGAGAGTAATGATTTTTTTTTACGTCTTGAGATCTCAGTGACTGTGGGCTTGTCTTCCAATAATAAATCAACACATATATAAATCAACACATAGTAGTTTATATTTTCATTTCCAAAAACAAACTTGGAATTGTAACATCTTAATTTAAATCTTTCATATACATTTCTTTTCTCAACAAACAGCCATACTTTCCCGCCGAGAAACTTGTAATATTTCATAATCCATAAGAATATCTATTGTAATATTTCATAATCTGTATCTACAATTTTACTCCACTTAAAATAAGTTTGGTTCAAAAACAAAAATAAGTCTCTGAAAAATATGTTAAGAGAAAACATGATACTGTCGGTGAAAATTTAAAAACAAAAGCTAATAATGGTCGAAAAAGGAGAAATGAGGCAAATGAAATTATTAGCTTGTCGACAAAAAAAAAAAAAAACAGCTTTACATTTGCCCACACGCGTCCGAAAGAAGATGATGTGACGTTACCGACGCGAGAAAGCAAAATCCAATTTCGTATCCTTTTTATTTTCCCATTTTTCGTATCCTTTATTATCCTCACACACTCACACTCTTCTCTTCTCTTCTCTTCTCACTCAAAGTGTCCACCAGATCTATCGAGAAAGACATACAGTAAAAGAGAAACCCATCTTTGTGAGCTTCAATGGCGAACGAGGTGATCCTTCTTGATTTCTGGGCTAGCATGTTCGGGATGAGGACTAGGATCGCGTTGAGGGAGAAAGGTGTGGAGTTCGAGTACAGAGAAGAGGATCTGGGGAACAAGAGCCCTTTGCTTCTCCAGATGAATCCGATCCACCAGAAGATTCCGGTTCTCATCCACAACGGTAAACCGCTCAGCGAATCCAGCATACAGCTTCAGTACATCGACGAGGTCTGGTCTCACAAGAACCCTATCCTCCCTTCCGATCCTTACCAGAGGGCCCAGGCTAGGTTCTGGGTTGATTTTATCGACAAGAAGGTAATTTTTATGGTTTCGTTTGTAAGTCATCTTTGAGCTTTGTTCGGGTTCCTCTGAGATCTGACATGGCTCGATGTCTGTGCGGTGGATCAGATGTACGCGGCTCAGAGCAAGGTCTGGGCGACCAAGGGTGAGGAACAAGAGGCAGCCAAGAAGGCGTTCATCGAGCTACTCAAGACTCTTGAATCTGAGCTCGGAGACAAACCTTACTTTGGAGGGGATGACTTTGGCTATCTAGACATTGGATTGATTGGATTCTACACCTGGTTTCATGGATACGACAAGTATTGGAACATCAGCATCGAATCAGAGTGTCCCAAACTGATCGCCTGGGGCAAGAAGTGTCTGCAGAGGGAGAGCGTGGCTAAGTCCGTGCCTGACTCTGAGAAGGTTACTGAGTATATGGCTGAGTACAGGAAGGAATTTATAGTCGACTAGAACCGTTTCTCTCTCGTTTGGTTGGTTCCTATGCTCAGATGTGTTTTCAGTTTGCTGTCTTCTTAAATAATGCAGAGTATCTATCTATCTCTCTTTGTTGAGGTGATTTGGAGGTAGAGAATGTACGTCTTGTTTGGGTGATCTTTGAGGATTTGGCCTAAGTTTGTATGCGTCTTAAGCGTGTGGAAATAATGATCCTTTTTAATAACTTGTGATTTCATAATTAGTATTTAACTATTCGTCGAAAGGTTTCATTAAGCACAAACGCACACTTGTACGGTGCGCAATTTGATTCATTGCCCATGTGTTAGCTAGAGACAGTTGTAGTCACTTATTGAAAGTTTGTGGATTGAATTTTTGTAAATCCGTTTTATCTCAGCGTCTTGTATGCAATTCATACATGCACAACTGTATTCAATGTGAAATAAGGGTGATTTGATGTGGTTTTTGTGCTCGGTATCGTCACCGGCCGCATGGATTCGGCCTCTGAAAGTTTGTGGATTGAATTTTTGTAAATCCGTTTTATTTAGTGTCTTAAACGCAATATTTCTTTTTATAACTTCAAAAAAAAAAATTATTTTTATACATGCACAATTGCACCCTCCGAGTTCTGGAATACTATAATACTAAGGCGGCACTCGTACAATGTTACATGTTCCGTTGAAAGTTCAAGTTATATTTGTATAGGAACATATATCTTATTATATAAAGTATAAAGTAGAATGCGTCAAATTTAGTTTTTAACATGATCGTGACACGTGTCAAGTTAATCGATAAGATTTTGACACGTGTTAAAAATATTCAACCAATTAGATTTTAACATAATGTTTACAAATCGATTAATAATACAAAAAAAAACAATAAGAAAAGTAAATAAGAAAATTAAAAAAAAAGAAAATAAGTTTTTTTATGTTTTTATTTAAATTAAGTAAATTGTATGATCAATTACTAATAATAAAAGGAAAATAAAAAAAATACTATTAAAAATAGAAAAGAAAAATAAATCAGAAAAGTAAATAAGAAAATTAAGAAGGAAAATAATTTTTTATGTTTTTTATTTAAATTAAGAAAATTGTATGATCAATTACTAATAATAAAAGGAAAATCAAAAAATTAGTATTAAAAATAGAAAAGAAAAATAAGTTTCTTTTTCGATTACTAATAACAAAAAAAAAATAAAAAATCGAAAAGGTAAATAAAAAAATTAAGAGAAAGAAAAATAAGTTTCGTTTATGTTTTTCATTTAAATTAAGGAAATTGTATGATCAATTACTAATACTAAAAGGAAAATAAAAAAATATCAAAAAGGTAAATAATAAGTTTCTTTTATGTTATTCATTTAAGTTTTTTATATGTTTTTCATTGTTAAAAAAGATTTAACCATTTTGGTTATCCGTTTGGTTAGATACGGTTTAAAAAAATAAAAACGTCAAACTTATCCATTTAGATTATAAAAGTAAAATAAAACTAATTAGGATATATTTCAATTTAAGAAAAAGAAAATAAAAAGGATATATTTCAATTTAAGAAAAAGAAAACAAAAAAATAAAAAAAATAAAATAGGTTAACTAGGATATATTTCAATTAAAAAATAGAAATTTGAAATGCTAATGATATGACATTAGACGATGATGAACTCAGTGATAGCAAGAATCATGTAGATAAACTTTTAATGCGAGTCTTGAGAAACATAACTTTTATAGAAAGCATAGAGAACATATACGGGAGAAACAAAAAAAATAAATTAAAAAGAAAATGCAAATTAGTTTAAGTAGGATATATTTCAGTTAAAAAAAAAATTTAGATGCTAATGATATGACATTAGACGATTATGAGATCAATGAGGAGGAGGATATTAAGAATCACGTAGATAGGCTTTTGATGCGAGTCTTAAGAAGCATACCTTATCTAGAGAGCAAAGAGATCATATAAGAGAGATGAATGTGAAGAGGAAGAGAGACTTTATTTGCTTGAAGAGAGTTAACGGAAAGATCCTTAACATACTTGAATGACTCAAATTAAATACACAAGGTTTTAACGCAGCAGAAAAGAAAAAAAATAGTTGATAAAGTATGTGAACTATATGAGAAGTATGGTTAATGTTGTTTATGATCCGAAACAGATTCTGTGTTTTGAATCTTTTAATTGAAAATAAATGAAAATTAAAATAAATAAATAATTTTTAGGTTTCCATTTTGTGTTTTTCATATATTTTTATTAGTAGTGATCAGATTATGATTTCTATTTTCTTAAAAAATATTTTAACGGGTTTTAAATTTTTTTATTTTCTTAAATTTTGTTATTCATTCAAGTTTCTTTTAATTATTAATACAAAAAGAAAAATATTCGATTATTCGTTTTTCTTTACAAATTATTCGATTTTGTTTTTAATTTATTTTTACGGATTTAAAATATTTTATTAAAAACCCGCATATACGCGGATCCTATTCTAGTATTTTATACGCACATATACACATAAATATACATTCCTATATATATATATTGATTATACATTCCTATATATATATATTGATTATACATTCCTATATTTCTATATGTGATGTTTATTTTTACGCATATACATAAATCAACACATAAATACATAACACATGTATTGGGATGACGAAGCTATTTTAGCTACTTTCACGTAAAAAACCTTTTCTTTTGTTGGGTGATTTGGTATATGATCAATACCAAAGTTTTTAAAATTTTGAAATATACCTAATATTTTTACAAAATAACAGTTTAGTCCTTATTAATAACTTCAAAAAAAGAAAAAACAGATTTATTATTTTCTATGTTCTTTTATATAATTTTTGCTCTAAAACGTAATTTAAAAAAAAAAATATATATATTTACATAAAATATTATTTAACACTTAGTAAAAAAATTTAACAAATTATAAAATATTAGTCGACAAAAACAAAAATTAAGTCAACAGTTATAATAAGTCAACATTGTAAAAAATTAACCAACTAAGATATAAATTGTTTGTTGTAAAATAAATTGAATATAGTAAAAAGTCGGATGTTATAAACTATAAGTTTATCATTCAAACAAGTCAACTTTATCAAAAAGTCAACAATAATAATATATATATCTACTATGAAAAATAAGTTGATAATAATAAAATATAAGTCGACAAATACAAAAATTAAGTCAATAATTATAACAAGTCGACTTTGTATAAAAAATCAATCAACCAAAATATAAGTCGACTATTATAAAATAAGTTAAAAAAATAATAAAAAATCGACCGTTGTAAAATATAAGTCGATAATTTAAAGAAATCAATCTAATCAAAAAGTCAACAAAAAACAATAAAAATCTATCATGAAAAAATAAATCGACAAAAATAAAATATACAAGTTGGCAAATACAAAAATTAAATCAATAATTATAACAAATCAACACTATAAGAAACCAACCAACATATAAATTAAATCGTTATTTTAAAATAAGTTAAAATAAGTTAACAGTTATATTAAGTCGTCTTAGTAAAAAATCAACCAACCAATATAAGTCGACTGTTCTAAAATAAGTCGACCGAAATAATAAAAAGTCGACTGCAATATAATATAAATCGATAATTCAAAAAAATCAATATAATCAAAAAATCAACAAAACAATATAAGTCTACCATCGACAAAAATAAAATATACAAGTTAACAATTATAACAAGTCAATTTTGTAAAAAATCAACCAACAAAAATTTAAATAGTTTGTTTTAAAATAAGTTAACAATTATAATAAATCAATTTTGTAAAAAAATCAACCAAATTAAAAAATAATAATTATTTGTTTTATTAAAAATAAAATTTATAATTTAAATTAATTAAGAATTTCAGTTTTATAATTTTAAAACATTTATTTAAATAATTATTAGTTAAATAACATGTAAGAATATTTTAGTAATTTTACCTTTAAACTTGTGTATTTTTCAAATAGCAAAAAAATCAGTGTATTTATCAAAATTCCCCTATTTTAATTCAACATTGTCATTTCCAATCCGTAGATTATCCATAACTCTAAATAGGGGAATTTTGATAAATACCCTAATTCAACATTGTCATTGTCATCCCCTATTTTGTTTAGTTATCAATAACTCTAAACATAATCATTAGATTATGCTGTAACTCTTTCGAAAATCCAAATGCATAAAATTGTCACTGCTCACACTATGGGGGTATTATTTGTAAGTTAGGTAAAATCACGTGTTAAATATACACACACCTAACTGGGATACAATAATACAAACGAGGAAGTAGAGTAGGTGGCCGCGGCACAAGGAGAGTTAGAGTTATAGCAAACGAAACGAGCGACTCAACATCTCTTTAAACTCCATTATAATTTGAAGTAACCGGTGACATTGCCAATTTTCCGTGGAGCTCCAAAGAAAATAGTCGTAATTTGCGTGAAAAAAAAAAAGAAATGTGCATCCTGAAATTCGCAAGGGTTAACCAGAGAAATTAATTTAACCGGACTTTAAATCGTAGTTTAATAGGAGGATATCTCCTTGATCCGAGCATTCATACGGTCGAGTAAACTGTCGATAGTATATTCCACTGGAACAAAATATCATCGGTGGGAAGTTATCTTATAGAAAAAGATTGACATATAAAAAAAAAAAGGTTCTTACTTTGAAAAAGCTTTATATTTGGACCATAAAATTAAATGCTTTTTAAAAAAGTTGATGTGACGTAACGGAAAACAAGATCCTTTACGAGTCATTATTTCCCCATATAAACGATCGTTAGTTTGCACCATTCTTCACTACACACACACACTCTCACTTGTTCACTTAGAACAGCAATCAAGAATATATATATCATCACTTGTGAGCTTCATCGATCGAGATCAATGGCGAACCCGACGATTCTTCTGGATTACTGGCCGAGCATGTTCGGGATGAGGGCGAGAGTCGCGTTGAGGGAGAAAGGTGTGGAGTTCGAGTACAGGGAAGAGGATCTCCTGAACAAGAGCCCTTTGCTCCTCCAGAGTAATCCGATTCACAAGAAGATCCCGGTTTTGATCCACAATGGTAAACCGGTCTGCGAATCCCTCAATGTTATCCAGTACGTCGACGAGGCTTGGTCCGACAAGACCCCGTTCTTCCCTGCCGATCCATACGGGAGAGCTCAGGCTAGGTTCTGGGCCGATTTCGTGGACAAGAAGGTAACTGAATCCCTTTTGTGCCCTAAATTCCGTAATCTGAGTCTGAACTGCGCAATAATGGGATTTAGGTTAAGTTTGAGTATTGCATGTCGTCGATTTGGGGTTTGATCTGAGACTTGCACTTTGTAGCCTCTGGCTCTGACAAATTACCCCCAAATTTGAGGGTTTTGTTTGTAGATTCATATTGTAAGCTTGTTTTGATTTCTTCTTAAAAGCAATTGATAGGTTCAGACCAAATAAATTGCATGGTTGTGACAATTTGAGCGTTCTAGTCTGAGATAACTCGATGTTTTGTCACAATTTGCAATGGATATCCAGTTCAGCGAAGCCCAGTTCAAGATTTGGGGGAAGAAAGGTGAGGAACAGGAAGCAGGCAAGAAGGAGTTTATCGAGGCAATCAAGACTCTTGAATCCGAGCTTGGAGACAAACCTTACTTTGGTGGAGATAGCTTCGGCTATGTAGACATTTCCTTGATTACGTTCTACAGCTGGTTCCAAGCATACGAGAAGTTCGGTAACTTCAGCATCGAGGCAGAGACTCCAAAACTGATTGCTTGGTGCAAGAGGTGCATGGAGAAAGAGAGTGTGTCTAAGTCTCTCCCTGATCCCGCGAAGATTGTTGCATACGCAGCTGAGTTTAGGAAGAACAATCTCTGATCTGAATAAAAAGTCTTGTTGTTCTCTTGTCGTTCTGTTTCTGCGAAGCTGTGTGTTCTGTTTTTAACTTTGGTTCTCTGTTTCCTGTTTTCCTAATAATGCCAGAGCGCATCAGTGTTTGTGTGGATCCTAAGTCTGTTTTGAATAAAATTATTTGTTTCGATTTTAGCGTCCAAATATGAAGTCGTATTCACAATCACAAAGTAGTTTAGTAGAATAAAATCGTTTGGATGGAGGAGAGGAACATCCCTTTCACACAAACATGTAGAAATATATGTTGGACCTCTTTGTCACTACGTACTCACACTGCTCACTAGAAAATATTGTATTTTTCCCCTCAGCAGATATAAGAATTGTCTTTTAGTTTACCAAACGCATGCAGAGTAATAATATTTACTAATTCAGACCGATTAGTTGAGTACTAGAGTAGGTGGACACGTTACAGTCATGCAAATAATAAACTTTGACGGTGATGACGCATGGAACTGACACAAACAAAAAGATAGTGCGTTTAAAGACTGTAAAGTTTATGCTCAGTTCCCCCACGGCTTTGAGTGGGGAGACTCCCCTACGGACCCTTTTTATTTGTATAAACATAATGAAATTGAACAAAAATATAGTGAATAAGAATAGAAAAAAGTTTATCACTCATCACCAAAAAGACTTAAACCTTGAAATACCAGATTCCGATTTTTTTTTTGACGAATCATGTCGGATATGTGCGTATGTAATGTTGCTTGTGCCATACGGATCAGTTGTGTGTTTGTGGGAGGGAGGGCTTGGACAACGAAAGGTCAGGAGCTGGAAGCAACCAATAAGAAGGAGTTTATTGAAATACTCAAGACTCTTCAATCTGAGCTCGGAGATAAACCCTACTTTGGTGGTGACAAATTCGGGTTTGTAGACATTGGGGGTAGACATTGGGGGTGATTGGGAATTAGATTTTTAGATCTGTAGAGACTTTAAAATGAGTTACAGTTTTAAAAGTTAATAATTTTACCAATCACACTTTTACTTTCCTAAAATCTCTCAAAATCCCTAAAAATATTCACAGCCCAATTTCTTGTTTTTTTTCATGTTTAGGTATTTTTTATAAAAAGCAAAAAATTTGAGATTTTTAATTTTTTTAAAGTCACAGTCACAAATTAAAAAAATAAAGTTACAGTCTAGTTTTTAAAAGTCATTGGAGGTGATTGGTTGAGGCCGTGACTGTGACTTTAAAATGTTAAAAATGGGACTTTTAAATAATGACTGTGACTTTAAAAAAAAAGTCATTTTTTATTGGCTTTGAAAAAAACAAACGAAAATCTACTATATAAAAGCAGAAGGACACTCTCCTGCTTCTGCCACATCAACACATGAAAGAATGCCACGTGGCACTTCCTCATTTAATTTTCAAAATAATAATTTAATCTTCTTATTTGCATTCAAAGGGATTCGAACTCATCATCCTCTCATTAAAAGAAGACCATTTTTTCCATTCTGTCATCCATGTGTACTCTTTAACAACTCTCTTTAAAAATGTATGCTATTACCTCTATGTTTACATATTAAATTAGAAGCACTTTTTTAAATTTATATGTATATCAATTATAGATTTATGTACAAAACGCATAAATAAAGACATCCTCAAAATGATAAATTAAAAACAACATTTTTTTTTAAACATCAAGTAACATAAATAAATATCAACATATGTAAAATCAATTTTACATAAAAACCATTAAATTTGAATTCAACTATCTAAAAATTATTATAAGTAGATAAAATTCTAAATTAATTTAAAAAATAATAAATATATAAATCTTATATAATACATAATTTAAATATATCATTATATTTTTTGAGTGATTTAATCCTTACTTTCTAATATAAAAAAGCTTAATGGCTGTCTACAGAACCTGCCACGTCAACATCTGAAAGTATGACACGTGTCATTTATTATTTAATTTTCAAAAAAAAATAATTTGTATTAAATCTTAACCAAACAACTTTTTTTTCCTTTTATTTGCTTTCATACGATTTTAGATTCACAATCCTCTCAATAAAAGAATTTTTTTTTTTCCATTATGTCATGAGTACTTTGACAACACTCTATAAAAATTATAAAATTGTCTCTATATTTTACATATTAAATTAGAAGCACTTTTTTAGTTTATATGTATATCAATTATAGACTTATGCCCCAAACACATAAATAAAAAAATACTCAAAATAATAAATTGAAAGATGTAATTTTTATTTTTTAAAACGTCAAGTAACATAAATAAATATTATCATAAGTAAAATTAACTATACATAAGAATAAATTTGAATTCAACTATTTTAAAATTATTATAAGTAGATGAAATAATAATTTAATTTAAAAACATATAAATCTTATAAAATACATAATTTTAAATATATCATTATATTTTTTGAGTGGTGTAGTCTTTATTTTAAAATAAATTGCGATAATTAAACTTTAGTATAACAGAAAATAAATTATGATATAGAATAAATTAAGAAGTTACTACAATCTATAAAATCTTAAGACACAACAAAATATTTAATTAAAAATCGAGAAGATAACAAATTATATTAAACAATATAGAGAAGAAGGTAAAAATAAAGAAAAACAAGAATATATGCAAAAATATACAAAATTTTAAAACATGGAAAAAATATGGATTCAATGTAAGATATGTAAAATAAATCTTCAAAATGGTAAATTGAAAAAAATTAAGATGATTATAATATTAAAATTTAGACAAATGAAAAGAGTATGAAATTGAAGAACAAATAAAGATTCATAAAATAATGAATGAAAGAAATTGCACGATTATCACGGAATAAAGTAGAAAATTAAAATTCTTTAAAAAGATAAAATAAATTGTTAAAATATAGATCTAAAAATTTATAATTTTAAACTTAATTTAAAATAAAATCCGCGCATCGCGCGGGTTCTCTTCTAGTAAGAATAAAATCAGTTATTTTGGCTGTGAGATTTTTAAGAGACTTTTATGACTGTGAAAAGGGTAAAGTCTGATTAGAAAAAAATTGACTTTTACCACTTTAAAACTAATTAAAGTCTCTACAGCCTTCACAGCCTATTTACCAATCGGGCCCATTATTTTAAAAGTTTTAACAGTAAAAATCCAAACCAAGCACCACCATTGTCCTGATTGGATTCTACGTACAGCTGGTTTCCAGCATACGAGAAGTTTGGTAACTTCAGCATCGAATCAGAGTGTTCTGAACTGATGGCTTGGGGCAAAAGGTGTATGCAGAGAGAGAGTTGTTGGCTACGTTTTACAGCTTAAGAAGTTATATGGGATTGAGAAAGATAGATGATCTCTTTAACTGCTTTTTCTGTTCTGTTTAGCTCTTTGTGTGTGTGTTGTGTTTTTTTTGTTCCTAATAATGCAGAGTGTCTGTGAAGTGGAACTGTGGAAGTCTTGTTCTGAAAATCGGATGCTTATTTTTGGACTGAATTGGATGTTTGATCCTTAATTCCTAATTCTGAGACCATCGTAATGTATCAATGCTTACCATAAACTATACTAATCTCTCTTCTGATCACCAACAGCTAATAAATGCAGAAGAGTTTTTTCTGTTGGATTAATGGGAGAGTACGCTCGGGATTGATTTGGAGGATAAATGAGTGAAATATGTGTACAAAGAAGAAGAATTGGTAGAAAAAAATGAAAAAAGAAGAAGAAGAAGAAAAGAATAGTGAGAAAAACAAAGTGGTATCATCTTATCACTTTGCAATATTTTTAAAAAACAACTCTGTCAAAATTTGTACTATGATTTTTCTAACCAGTCCCATATGTAGTACTAGCACATATGACATATCTTAATACACCACTAACAATATTAAAAAGGATAATCATTCATTGGCCAATGTGATATGAAAGAAATTATAAAAGTACCACAATTTATATTTTTAAACGGTTTAATAAACAGCCTAACTCCTCCTACCTACTTCACTACACATACTGACATACAAGAGGCAAACAGAGAAGAAGAAAAATAATAATTGTGAGGGATCGCAACCATGGCGGACGAGGTGATCCTTCTGAATTTCTGGCCGAGCATGTTCGGAATGAGGACGATGATCGCCTTGAAGGAGAAAGGAGTGAAGTATGAGTACAGGGAAGAGGATCTGATCAATAACAAAAGTCCTTTGCTTCTAGAGATGAATCCGATTCACAAGAAGATCCCTGTTCTCATCCACAACGGTAAACCGATCTGCGAATCTATCATACAGGTCCAGTACATCGACGAGACGTGGTCCGATAAGAACCCATTCCTTCCTTCTGATCCTTACCAGAGAGCTCAAGCCTTATTCTGGGCCGATTTCATCGACAAGAAGGTAAACAACAAGTGTCTCTTCATTTCACTTCCCTAGATTTCGAAACTTTTGAGATCCGTATATATTATTCTAGATCTCATCTCTCGCTTAGGTGTGAGATTCCTACCAGTATTAGACCAATTAAAGAAAAGATATTGACTTTGCAATTAAAAGACTTCAGACGAACCACGTCAGATTCTAGGGTTTTGCTTGTAACTCATATGTGACTATGTTACTTGTGTCACAAGGATCAGTTGTATGTTTGTGGGAGGAAGACTTGGACAACAAAAGGTGAGGAGCTGGAAGAAGCCCAAAAAGAGTTTATTGAGATACTCAAGACTCTTCAATCTGAGCTCGGAGATAAACCTTACTTTGGCGGCGACAAATTCGGGTTTGTAGACATTGTCTTGATTGGATTCTACAGCTGGTTTCCAGCATACCAGAAGTTTGGTAACTTCAGCATCGAACCAGAGTGTTCGAAACTAATGGCTTGGGGCAAGAAGTGTATGGAGAGAGAGAGTGTGGCTATGTCCTTGCCTGATCCTGACAAAGTTGTTGGATTCGTGTTACAGCTTAAGAAGTTATATGGGATCGAGTAAGAAGATATGATCTCTTTATATAATTGCCGTTGTGTTCTTTTTTGAGTTTTCGTGTTTCCAATAATGCAGAGCATCTGCAAAGTGGAGTCTTGTTCTAAAATTCGGATGCTTCGTTTTCTTTTGAATTCGATGTTTGCTCTTAATTCTTAGATCACAGTAATGCTTTGGCTAGTTATAACGCTTTAAAAATGATTTCTTTGAGAGAAACTTTGTGATCTTGAAAATCGAAAAAGGAAATATAAAATCAAAAACTTCGAGATATTGAAGTTCTTTAAATTCACTCTTATAATGACGTAACCAGTGGCCTCAGCGTTTTCTAAAACCCAATTTAAAACTCCATATTCTTATTGAATTCCACAACAACTGTTGACCTTGCCACGTAACCTAGCTGAAAAATTAAATTCAATTTTCAGATTCGATAATTTTCTTTATAGTCTCATCAACAGTATCGTTACAACGGCGTATAACTTTGGTTTCTTACACCACCTCCAATGATAAATCTCTAAACTAAGGTATCTAACTAATATTTTATTCATAAATTTTGATCTAAAATTTCTCTCTTAAATTGAACCAATCATATTATAAGATTTGTTTAGAAGTAGTTCTAAGATCATGGTAGTTCTTAAGTGGATTCTTAGAATAAAAAAAGATTAAAATTGAATGAATAGTGAAGACTTCATTCTTAATTAAGAACTAATTCTTAGTTCTTTTCTTCCTTTTTCTCTCTTATCATTCTCTCTCTCTTTCTTTTTATAATTAAATATTAACTAAAAACCAATTCTTAAGTTTTAACTATTGCACATGCTCTAAAAACTTCAAAATAAGAGGTGGTTCTAAAAATCTCTCTTCCCTCTCTCTTACTTTTTATTTTTTTATTTTTGATATTTTTATTCTCTAGAGACCAAGATTAGAACCTTCCATTAGAGGTGATCTTATTTAAAAAATAAATAAATTGAAAATAGATTAAAAAAGAATATGGTATTATGAGAAATAGTCACAAAGCACTTATTGTACTTTGAAGTTTGAATCAGAGTGTTTTTTTATAATATCTTGTCTTGCTTTACAAGACTCCAACTTTTCCAGTATTTGAGATTTGTGGTAACTTCAACATCGAACCAGAGTGTCCCAAACTAAGACTACCTCCATCCCACAACTTTTAAGAGTGTCTTATATTTAAAAAATATTTAAAAAGTAGTAAATAGGAGAAATGAGTGTCTCTAGAAAGACACATAAGACACCACTAAACTCACTTAGAGACACCTTGTTTCTCTCTTCTTTCTTCTTTTTTCACTCTTTTCTCTTCTTGAATTTTTTTAATATTATATTATATATTAAAATATATTTCAGACATTATGTCCGTTGTGGATGCTCTAATGGCTTCGGTTAAGAGATGTTTGCAGAAAGATTTTGGATACGTTTTACAGCTTAAGAAGTTATATGGGATCGAATAAGATACGATCACTTTAATTGCTTCTGTTTAACACTTGTGTGTCTCGTCTGTAAAGTGGAGTCTTGTTCTGAACTTTGGATGCTTTGTTTTGTTTGAGTTCGGTGATGTTTGCTCTTAATTCTCAAATCTCGGTAATGCATTCTCTAGCTTCAACGCTTTAAAAGTTGACTTCCTTGAGAGAAACTTTGTGATCTTAAAGATAGATATTCAGTCGATAAGTAAAATGACGTAAGCAGTGGCCTAAGCATTTTCAAAAAAACCCAATTTAAAAATTTTCAATTCTTAGTTGAATTCAATAAACAATAGTAGTTAACAAATAAAAAACATTATCTCTACTTGAAAACAAATTGAAGAAGAAACAATATAAAAGCACTCTACTCTGAGGTTTGAATCGGAGTTTTATCTTTGATTAACAAGAGTCGGCAATAATGGCGGATGAGGTGATCCTTCTAGATTTCTGGCCGAGCCCGTTCGGTGTGAGAGCGAGGATCGCGCTGAGAGAGAAAGGAGTCGAGTTTGAGTACAGAGAAGAGAATCTGAGGAACAAGAGCCCCCTGCTTCTCCAGATGAATCCGGTTCACAAGAAGATTCCGGTTCTCATCCATAACGGTAAACCGGTTTGCGAATCCATGAACGTAGTCCAGTACATCGACGAGGTCTGGTCCGACCGTAACCCCATCCTCCCTTCCGATCCTTACCAGAGAGCTCAAGCCAGATTCTGGGTCCATTTCATCGATTCTAAGGTAACCAATCCAAAATTAAATGTTTGTTATCTCAAACCAAACGATCTCTTAACTTGGGATTTGCTTGTAGACTCATGGTTTCGATGTTATGTTACTCTGTGAAATTGGAACAGCTGTACGAGCCAGCGGATAAGATCTGGTCTACAAAGGGCGAGGAACAGGAGACTGCCAAGAAAGAGTACATTGAAGCACTGAAGGTTCTTGAGTCTGAGCTTGGAGACAAGCCTTACTTTGGTGGAGATAACTTCGGGTTCGTAGACATTGCCATGACTGGTTATTACAGCTTGTTCGAAGCATCTGAGAAATGCGGTAACTTCAGCATCGAGCCAGAGTGTCCCACACTGATGGCTTCGGCCAGGAGGTGTTTGCAGAGAGAAAGCGTGGTTAACTCTCTCGGTGACCCCGAGGAGATCGTTGCGTTCATCTTAAAGATTAGGAAGATATATTGTGTATGAATCTTCTTTTCGCCTTTGTTTTGTGAATTGATTCCATCTCAGGTTCTGTGTTCTCTGTTTCTCAAGGTTTATGTCTTTTTTTTTCAGTGTTTTACCAAATAATATTTGTTTCTTGTCACTCAAGAATATGGTTCTGTTTTGTAATAAGTTGGCAATGGAAAAGTTTATGCACTGTGATGTAACAGAGAATTCGGTTCCAAATCCATTTTTTCTTGGCTCTATGATTACCAAGAGTATCTCTCTCTTCTTCACTGAGCTTCACAAACAGCGACAAAAATGGGGGAAGAGGTAATTCTGTTGGATTACTGGGCGAGCATGTTCGGGATGAGGACGAGGATTGCTTTGGAGGAAAAGGGAGTGAAATATGAGTAACAAGAGCCCTTTTTGCTTCTTGAGATGAACCCGGTTCACAAGAAAATTCCGGTTTTGATTCACAAAGGCAAACCGATCTGTGAATCCATAATCCAGGTTCAGTACATCGACGAGGTCTGGCCCGACACCAGTTGCAAGTCCAGAAATTTTTTTTACCGAATTTAATTTAAAATTTAAAACTAAAAAAACAATATTTCATATAGTATCCTACAAAAATATCTTGCCACTTTTCCTTTTTTAAAATCTTTTCATAGCTATTTCATTAGTAACAGTCTTCAATATAATTATTCATTCACTTGATTACAGATGGATGAGAATAAAAAAAATGAAGAAGAAAGATGAAGGTCACGATTGTTTTTTAGGTTTGATGAAATTTGTTTTGCTATTTTGGTTTTAGTCGATTAGGTTTTGTTTAGAAATTGTTAAGTTAAAATTTAACTTTGGTTTTTCTAAACATGTTTGATAATAAAGTCTAATATAAAATATGGACTAATCAATAGATTTTTTTTATAGGGTCACACTAAATAAAACAAAGTTAGGAAAAAAAACAATTATGTGTTCAACAAATTTCTAATTATTATGGTGTCAATTCACCCCATATGAGTCTTAGTAGACTCGCCCCTGCCGCACATACCAACCCGATTCTTCCTTTCCTTCCGATCCTTACCAGAGAGCTCAGGCCAAATTCTTGTCAGATTACATCGACAAGAAGGTCACTTTCTCCCTTTTGCTTCTTTGACTTCAAACGCAATTTTATTAGAAATTTCTGTGGTATTGCAAGTATAACCGTTTATTTTGTGCTGCATGAAGTTATATAATCTGTTTAGCATAAAAAATAAAATAAAAAACATTTGATAGTTGGGTTTAGCACGTCAAGTTCAGGTAGTTTTATAGGTTCTGGGCTTGTTGAGGTCTCGGACACACAACTCACGACCCAAATTAAAAGTAAGACATGGGATGTTCGTTTTTCGGCAATCAATAGGAATCCTTCTGGCCCAAACAGGGAATATTGTCGACCATCACCAAAAAAAAAGAGAAAAAATTATGGATTCACAGATCGGGTTGCCTTTGTGAATCATAATGAAACCAATTTTCGTTTGACAAAAACAAAACACCAATTTTTTTTTGTCGTCAACGTTAATGTCCTTGAAGGCAAAAATAATATTTGAGGCCACGCACGAAGAGAGTGTACGTTTACATGGGGACTTGTACTGTGATGCTCTTTAATTATACTTATGAGCCCCACATTATGTGTTGCCTTTATCCAATTCTCTTTTTTTTTTTTCTACATTTATCACAGGTATCAATAATATAGGTTGCATGAAAACTCTAGTTTCGAAAATATTTTGGAAACGTTTCGGAAACAAAAATTGTTGAAAACTCGTTAGAAATGCAGAAAATGTGTTTAAAAAAAAAATCAGTCTAAAATGCGATGAAAATGCTCGTTTCCACAAAAAAACTTACATTTTATTTTTATTACTATTTTATTTTTGGTAATAAGTAAATATTTATAAAAATTAGATTAAGCAATCAATTTGATTATTTAGAGTAAGTTAATGATTATTTTAGTTTATTAGAATAAATTAATAATTAATTTGATTCAATTATATATATGAGATTAATCTTAAAATTATTAAGTTTGCGGATCTTTCTAAATAAATCAAAGTTGGAGATAGGTTTGGTTCATAGAGCTAATGAAAATAATGATAAATAAAATCTTCTAATGTTATGATTTTTATTTTTAGTTAAATTATTTAATAATTATATACTGAATTTTGTTGATTTAAATCTTATGATTTAATTTAGATGTTTAATGTTATATATATATATATATATATAAAAGTTTCCAAAATGTTTTCATTCCTATATCGTTTTTTATAATAGCGTTTCAATGTTTTGAAACGTTTTGATTACTCGTATGCGTTTCCTCCATGCAACGTAGGCAATAATGCACAAAAGCATATTTTTCAACAGAGAAAACAAAAGACTGTCAGTAAATTTCTTCATGTATACAGTAGCAGGAAAAAACGGATCAAACGGAAAAGAACAAAGTTAATTGGATTGTAGAATAAATAGTATGAATGGATCAAAGATTCGAAATTTATATATCGGTTATAAATGTCTTAACGTTTACCCGAAATTATGCCCAAAAAAGAAAATTCTTAACTGATTTACTTTTCAGATAAATATCATAAACACACACGACTTTTTATAATACGTTTACTTTTTTGCCGTCAGTTGTTGCATAAAATGAAACAACCAAACTTTTTCTTTTGTTAAAAATCATATATTCTCTTTAACAAAAAATCATATATTCTACAGAACCTGACAAGTTAATTCTAAAGTAAGACGTAACCATATATTATAAATGAAAAATGCTCGACGAAACCCTTTAGCAAAAAGAAAAAAATGCTCGACGGGATGATTGATCGGGTCAAACAATCTATATAATCAATCCAAAACAATATAACCTTATCCATGTATTACTTATTTATCAATTAAATATGTTATTATATACTTTTTCCATTTTGTTTTAATTGTCGTTCTAGATTTATTTTCTTTTTTCAAAATAATTGTTTTTCAGTTTTTAATATAAATTTATGATAGATTTTCCAGTTTTATCCCTACTTTTTAACTTATTAATTATTCATATTAAACAAAATAGTGTATTAATTAAAAGGTAAAACAGAAAAAGTAGTTATTTTTTTAATATGTGTTAAAACAAAACAGAGGGAATATTTAATTTTTTTTAAAAAAATTGTACGAAACTCCTCGGAAATATAAAACTCCGCATAGTATTTACTGAAATTGGTATTAGTCACGAAAAACTTAGAAAAATTAATATTATGATACAACGTTTCCAATTAAAATAATTAAAATCAATTTATTGAATGATACGTTTCAGTTTTACACATTGTATATCAGAAGTAAGCTAATAACCGCAGGCTCTTTACCAATGCAAGAAAATTTCAAACATTATTTTATTTTTAAAAAGAGAAAAAATAATATTTCAAACATTCCTGCCCCCAAAAAGGACATTTGGCACGGTCCATCTTCCATCCATATCGTGCTAATCAGAAATAGAAACTAAATTCATCCCAATTATGTTAATCACTTGTGTCTAAGTACTAACCAGACATTAACACTGTAACTAATATTCTTGAGAAAAGTTGAGAAACAAAATGGCTAAAAGTCACGTGATAGCCGTCTGTCTCGTGCTAATCACGCAGCCGTTGGATAAGTCGCTTGCTGACTCAGATGGGAGATTTCGGTGGAGTGAGAAGTAGGAGATAACAACCCATGATTAAATGCTGTACGAATGTCGTTTTCGGTAATACTTTAGAGGCTTTTGACCAAAATGGGCGTTGAATAAACCGACCCGGTAACCCGAAACATTTGTATTATATTATTCCGGCCATAGTCTAATCTTTTTTCGTCGGATACAAGAATTACAGTTTTCTTTTGTAGTAAAATTAAGATTTCTCTGCTGTAATAATACTGGATTAGTTTTACCAACTCTTTTTTTTTTTTTTTTTTTTTGTTGAAATTACACTATGTACTTAGATGCTGGATCTACTAGATAAATTTAAAATTTAATTATATAACAAAATACTGTGACAAAAGGAATTTAACAAAAATATGCGTGGCACAATTTTGAGATACATGTGTGACAAACGTTTTATATTTGCAAAATAAAAATATGATACATTTATCAATTTTGTCATTTTTATCATCGTTTCCATAAATGAAATAAATTTCACATAAGTCTAATTTTTAAAATTAGTAGATTATTTGAAGTGTAAAAATTATATAAGCTTCTCAGTTTTTCATCTCGTTAAAATGAAAAATGAACACTAGTCGGAAACCATCATCACTTCAGATTTTCCCTTTGCTTTAGTTAAAAACGAAATTAAAGAAACAAAACTTCAAAAGAAGAGAACTATACAGCTTTTTTTTGTTACAAATGTAGATAATATTTACAAAATACAACTCACAACATATTTTTTTCTTTTTTTTTTCTATAAACAGTTGCAACCGAACTAAATGCGGTAATTATACAATTACAACTGGTCCAGAATAGAATATTGGAGGTACATGTTCATTCATATAACACGCGCATTAAATATTAAAATTCGGCATCATATAGGCCGATGGAGAGAATCCATAGATACATACAGACAAATTATTTCCTTTTCATCTTATTCTAGAAAAATCAAAAATCCAACTAAAACTACTTATTAGAGCCTTATTAGAGTCGTATAGCCTATATAAATCATGCCCTTATAAAACCATTTTGTTTTTTGTTCCCTTTGTTTTTAATATAAATAACTTTAATATTTAGAGGAAAAAAGAAAGAACGAGAAAAAACCATTTTCATCACCTTCGTCTTCTCCATTATCTCTCTACCAAATCTGGCAGCGAAAAACAAAACCGAAGAAGAAAAACGAGATTTTAGCTTATAATAGAGAGAGAGAGAGAGGAAGGAGTCGATTCTGTTTCTGATGGACAAGAGCTGTAACTCCTCCGGCGATTCATCCGCCGTATCCGCCTCCGCGACGAGTAGTACCGGTAACAATACAGGGAACAGAGATCATTACCTGAGACAACTCAATAAGCTTTCTCACAAGATATCAAAACCGACTGCAAACTCCTCCTCTTCCGGCGTGAATCGAGAGATTGATCACCAATCGCTTCCTCCTCCGCCTTCTGCAATTAATCAGGGGAATCTCCACCAGCATCAGCCTCCTGTTTACAATATCAACAAGAACGATTTCAGGGATGTTGTTCAGAAACTCACTGGCTCGCCTGCGCATGAACGGATCTCTGCCCCGCCGCAGCAGCCGATTCACCACCCTAAGCCTCAACAGAGTTCACGTCTACACAGAATCCGTCCTCCACCGTTGGCTCACGTTATCAATCGCCCTCCTAGTTTGCTAAATGACGCTCTTATCCCTCCAGGTGCTCACCCTATGAATCCTAATCATCATAACTGGGCCGGCGGATTTGTCCCCCGACCGACGGCGCCGCTTTCTCCTCTCCCACCGTTTCCTCCAGTTCACGCGGCGGCGGAATCTCCGGTCTCTTCCTACATGCGGTACCTTCAGAACTCGATGTTCGCAATCGATTCGAATCGGAAAGAGTTCTCTGGTTTATCGCCGTTAGCTCCTTTGGTCTCTCCTCGCTGGTACCAACAACAACAGGAAAACGCTCCGCCGCCGCAAAACAACAGTCGCCCTCCACATCCTCCTCCTCCAGCGGCTCCGGGAACAGTCTCGCAGGCGGCGCCGACATCGATTCCGGCCCCACAATAATTCGGATGTCTAAATTCGCCCAAATCACCATACGGATTACTCTCACCGAGCATCCTTTTATCGCCAACGTCAGGTCAATTAGGGTTTCCGGTATCTCCGACGACGGTGCCGCTTCCTAGCCCTACATACAAAGGTCATTGATCAGATTAAACGGAAACCCCCTTGTCGGCCAGATTTTAAAACGTTGTCGTTTAATCGGCACGACAAAATTCCCTTTGTTCTTTTTGTACATCATTAGAGTGGTGGATGATTTGTTTTTTTTTTAAAAAAAAATACTCAGATTACTCAAATCCTTTTTCTTACTTTCTTTTGTTCCATATGTTTTTTGTTCATGCTAGAAACAAAGAGTAGGAAAAAGAAAGGAATACACTTTTGCAACCATCTTCGTAGTTCAAATTTGCATTCAATTATTGTTTTTTCTGATTCTCTATTCAAATCGGATATTTAATGTTTTGATTGTTTCGTTCATTTGTAAAAAGGTATTCTTCACTGTTCCTTTTGTTGATTTATTTTTGCTTTCGTTTTCCGTTGAAACTTCAAACCCTGACGAAATCATGAGCGGTTTCTCTTTATTTTACATGTGAATAAATCACTCACGAGTGTGTGTATGCTTATGTAGTTATTTTTAAAGTTGAATTTATATAATCAAATTGATAATCGACTACAGAGACCCCTTAATTAGTAAAGTAATTGGCTTTACACTGTCCAATAAACTAAGTCCCATTTTTTAAAATGAAAACAGTCTAAACCCCATTAGAGAAGAGACAGAAAGCCTTCATGATCTTCGAATTGATGAGGAAACACAATGCAAAGGTTCGATTGCAGACATTGAAATCGAAAACAAAAAAAAAAGAAAAAGAAAAAAAGGCAGAGCAAAAAAGAGACGAGGAAATCAAGCAAAGAGGGTTCGACTAGCCAGAGATATGATGAATGGAAGAGGCTTTTGGACATGAGCCACCTCTAAAGACTTAAGGAAACATATGGACGATAAGAGAAATAAGTTCCAAACCGTAGAAACTAGCAGTTCACTCAAGAGACTGTTACTGCTGTTCCTCAGCTGGCTTTGCAGCAGATGCTTCCTTGATCTCCTCCGCGGCATCATCTTGCATATCGGATGTCCAAAGAGTGAGGTTGTCACGGAGAAGCTGCATGATCAACGTGCTGTCTTTGTAGGACTCTTCACCTAGAGTGTCCAATTCTGCTATCGCTTCATCGAAAGCCTTGACGATACATACAACAACAACAACAACAAAAAAAACAGTCAAATTAGCTTTCATCAAAGGCATTAAGAGTATCTAATTCTGCGACAGACTAATCTCGTTCATGTCTTTGAAAAGTTAGGTGGATCTATGAGTTTCTTGGATTCAGCTTCTGGCGAGTCCAGTCCACATTTGCGAAATGACTGAAAGACTCATAGATTCAAATACCTGTTTGGCGAGGTTGCAGGCACGATCAGGAGAATTGAGGATCTCGTAGTAGAACACAGAGAAGTTCAATGCTAGGCCTAGACGGATTGGGTGAGTGGGAGCGAGCTCTGCATTGGCAATATCCTGCATAGAGAGACCCACAATGATAAACAATGGCTCAAGATCGATAAACCCAGGCAAGCTCAAGATCCCTAAACAATCCAATCTAATCCAAAATTAACTCTCTAGGCAAGCAATTTATCAACGCTTATGAATCCAGCGGATTTGAGATCCCCGGATCGCAAACAAACTAGATCTGGGAACAACGAAGATTATTACCTGAGCGGACTTGTAGGCGGAAAGAGTGTGCTCGGCGGCGTCTTTCCTCTCTTGGCCAGTCTTGAACTCGGCCAAGTACCTGTGGTAATCACCCTTCATCTTCAGGTAGAAAACCTTGGAGTCACCAGAGGCAGCGGCAGGGAAGAGCCTAGAATCGAGCAGCTTAAGGATTCCCTCGCAGATTCCGGAGAGCTCCGTCTCGATCTTAGACCTGTAATCGCGGATCGCCGTGACGTGGTCGTCGTTCCCGCGGCTCTCCTCCTTCTGCTCGATCGACGAGATGATACGCCACGAGGCACGACGAGCGCCAATCACGTTCTTGTAAGCGACGGAGAGGAGGTTTCGCTCTTCGACGGTGAGCTCATCGCCGTCTACGGCGGCGGAGACCTTCTCCATGAACTCTACCATCTCCTCGTACCTCTCCGCTTGCTCCGCGAGCTTGGCCATGTACACGAACTCCTCACGCGCAGAAACCGCCATTTTCTTCCTCCTTCACAAAAATCTATACAAACAAACAAGAGAGAAAAGATCTGAGATCCAATCAAAGAGAACGGTTCCGGTTCTTGACGAGTCG
Organism: Alliaria petiolata; assembly: GCA_020283515.1. Classification (NCBI taxonomy): domain Eukaryota; kingdom Viridiplantae; phylum Streptophyta; class Magnoliopsida; order Brassicales; family Brassicaceae; genus Alliaria; species Alliaria petiolata. Next base: position 3,069,530 of record JAHZTW010000003.1, on the reverse strand, counting down.
ATTCGATAATCGGAGTAGGTCAAGCGAGAGAGGATGAATGAAAAAAGAGTTTAATGAGGGAAAAGCGATAAAATACGTTTTAAGAGGAAAAGAGTGAAATTTGGAACCAAGATTGAATATGGGCCGTCGGATTCGTGTGTTGTATTGCGGGAGGTCCTGCTTTTAAAGTGGAAATTTTTTGAGGGCCCTGTTTCGATTCTACATTTTATTTGTTTACCTCAAATAAAGAAAAAAATAATAAAAAGTTACAGAATCTCGTAATCACACCACTATCTCTCGACATCGAATTTCTTAAGGATGTGCTCTGAAAAATGTCGGTTATTTAACAAATACTAGTGATGACAATGTGATTTTACTACTAATAGTACATGATTTTTTTCCTCCATTTTGGTCTAAACAGTTAAAATAAAGGCTAGTTTTTGTAAACATATAAAAATTTAGGGACCGATTGGTAAGGACTGTGACTGTAGGCTGTTGTTACTGTAGACTTTTGGCTGTAAAGAATTTGGCTGTAAAAACTGTGATTGTTATTTTATTTATTTATAAAAGTATGATTGGTAACAAAAAATTTAGAAACTGTGACTGTTATTTTTAAATATTATAATTTTTCAAAAAAAAATTCTTATCTAAAATAAAAATTATATATTTTTATTTTGTTGTAAATATAAATATTCAAAACAAATATTTTTTTATTTTTATTGAATTTTTTTACATAGAAAACAAATAAATTTAAAATTTAATTAATTAATAGAATAAAATGGATCTTAAAAGAAAGAGAAAAAAATATTAATAATTAATAAGTTAAAATTTGTTTGTTATAAAATTTATATAATATGAGAGAAAGGTTTTGATTGTTTTAGAAGAAAAAGAAGAAACAATTATTTATTTGTGTTATTGAATATAAAAAAAAGTAAATAATATAACACAAAAGCATCAAAATATGAAAAAAGAAGAGAGAAAAAAGTGGAAAAAGTGATTGAAAAGTGGATGTAGAAAAAATTGAAAAAACAAGAAGAAAATTTTGAAAATGAATTTTAAAGCTTTTAAATATTTTAAAATCAAAAAAGTGTGATTGATTTTTTTTTCACTGTTAAGGCTGTGAAATGATTTAAAATACTCACAGCCTCTATGCCAATCACCCCCATAGTTATCTACAATTTTTTTTAATAAAAGGAGTGATTAGGTTGATACGACGAATATACAATAATGGAAGCAAGTTGAGTTAGCAAAAATGGAGACAGCTCAGAGGGACACATGTGTTGTGAGCATGTCAGAGGATCCAAAGGACTATTTCTTCTCCAACTCATCTTTCACGTTTTCGTGCCTCCTCGAGCGTTTTTTCCGAAATTTTAAACTCGGTTATACGAATATTTTTTGTCCTTCTTTTAAATCTGGAAACATTAAGAACTTAAGAGTACATATATAGGCGATTTCTACGACATTTTTGAAATCATTCGTTATTAATTATGATGTTGTAATCGTACTGGTATACCTAAAAAAAACAAAAAACGTTGTATTCGTACTGAAAATTTATGTTTTGTAATCGATTAAAGGCAATCGTATTTGGATGCCTCTTCCAAATTATTGATTAGTTTATTGATTTACGCTTTAGACGAAAGTTTTTTTTTCTTTCGTGAGAGTGAGAGATATTTAAAAATCAAGAGATTTGTTATTATTATATTCATCCAACACTAATCCTTATCCATGATGGCATGATTATGTTTTCTTCGTTATCTTACTTCTTCGTTAAGTTATTTTATTTTCATTAGTTTTCTCTTGATGCAACATCATGACATCATTAGCTTTAGCTGCCCGAATAGTTTATAAGATATAGTCGAAAGGTAGTTGCATCTTCTTATGCGATGATGTTTTAATACTTGGATGAAGCTTAGTGAGTCCCTCGTGGAGTTGTCTTGTCTTGCACACAAAAATTAACGTACGGAAAGTAACAAAATGGTAAAAAGAAAACTTTGCCTCCTTGATTTGATTGGTTTCAACTTCAATTAGCCTAACAGTTACAGACTTACCAGTCTACCACGGACCAATGAAAGCAAGTGGGGACCGAATTTAGAATAATGTTCTTTTAGAAGGGTTAAAATACAAATTGAGGAAAATTGTTGTTACTTTCAGTGGGACCAAACAACCCAATACCCACAAGTTGTTTTCAGCGTGAGGAACGCTTTCGGGTTCTTAAAATATCTCCGAATTATGCCAATAATTCTAGGGAATTACTACATGTTGTTCATGTTGATGTTTTTGCTGACTGGTTTGAGAAGCTGCATGACCATGTCATCAGAAATATGATGCAAACGCATCAGACGCGGCAACAGAAAAATGATACAGACGCAGTAACAGAAAGCTGATGCATTGGACGCATCAGAGATAATAACAGAAGATAGAGTTTTGTGGAAAGTTTACATATTCAAGAGGGTCTTGAATATATATTACTTGGAGATAAAGCTCAAGTAAAAAGAAAGCTAGAAGACATTTGGAAGTTCCTTGTAGAGAAAGGAAATAAAGGAAAAAGGAATATGAAGGTAAAAAGGAAACTTTTCTTTTAAAGAAAAGGAAAAACAAGTATTATAAAGAGGCAATTGACATCTCTTGAAGACTTACGCGTCTAGGGCATGGCGTCGTCCCACCATGGTTGATTGGTGGTATTGGCTATGAAATCTTGCAGCCGTTGAAGACGGTGATGCACCGGTGAAGCCGGGTGGTGTTCAAGCTTGCGGGCTTGATGATGTTTTCATAGTGTTCCATGTAGAAAAGATTACTAACTGTACTTGTTATCTTGTTCTAATGGAATCGTTCTGAACTAGGTCCCGGGGATGTAGGGAAACTGAACCTCGTGAAAAAACTCTATGTGTTCCTTTATTTTATGCACATCATATGTCTGTCATGATCACAATCAAACGAAGCCAAGGACCACAAATCTGCACTTTCAATTGGTATCAGAGAAGGGCTCGATAGAGATCTGTTCTTATTTTCGGGTATGGTCCTGGAGTGGATTTGTGGCTAACGGAGAAGAGAATCAGTTGAGAGCGTGATCGTGTGGAAGGGTCGTTTTGTTTCGTGGTTTTCGCCAAGGAAGAAGAAGCTTTTGTCTTGTTGCCATGATGGAAGAAAAAACGTGAAGAATCATGCGTTTGTGGTGCTCTATGAGGTACGACTTGGTTGGAGTGTTTAACTTAGTTGTGCACTCAAGCAGGGGGAGAAGACAGAGAAGACGGAACTTGAGCTTGTCATATGGGGGAGTTCTCCTTGGTGTCGTTGCTGATTGTTGTTGATTGAAGAAAGGAGTGCTTGAGTATCAAACTAACATAAAAGGGGGGAGATTGAAGATGTTAGGTTTTGTGAGATCGATTCTGATGCTATCAGAAGCATGAAGCGTAACGTGATTTGAAGTGGAAGCTTCAGAGAATGCTCACAAGCTTGATGATCGATGTTTGTGGGGGAGTTTGAAGTTCTAAAACCCAGTCATCAAGGGGGAGATTGTTGATGTTTTTGCTGACTGGTTTGAGAAGCTGCATGACCACGTCATCAGAAACATGATGCAGACGCATCAGACGCGGCAACAGGAAGATGATGCAGATGCGGTAACAGAAAGCTGATGCATCGGACGCATCAGAGATGATAACAGAAGACAGAGTTTCGTGGAAAGTTTACATATTCAAGAGGGTCTTGAATATATATTACTTGGAGATAAAGTTCAAGCAAAAAGGAAGCTAGAAGACATTTGGAAGTTCCTTGTGGAGAAAGGAAATAAAGGAAAAAAGAATATGAAAGTAAAAAGGAAACTTGTCTTTTAAAGAAAAGGAAAGACAAGTATTATAAAGAGGCAATTGACATCTCTTGAAGACTTACGCGTCTAGAGCATGGCGTCGTCCCACCATGGTTGATTGGTGGTATTGGCTATGAAATCTTGCAGCAGTTGAAGACGCTGATGCACCGGTGAAGCCGGGTGGTGTTCAAGCTTGCGGGCTTGATGCTGTTTTCATAGTGTTCCATGTAGAAAAGATTACTAGCTGTACTTGTTATCTTGTTCTAATGGAATCGATCTGAACTAGGTCCCGGAGATATAGGAAAACTGAACTTCGTAAAAAAACTCTATGTGTTCCTTTATTTTATGCACATCATATGTTTGTCATGATCACAATCAAACGAAGGCAAGGGCCACAAATCTGCACTTTCAGTTCATCCACGAGTCTATTTTGTAATCATATTGATTACTTACGACATAAGTTATGATGACAAGAAGAAAGCTTACAAGTTTTTACACTTTGGGATTATTTATTTCTCCATGTAAACCACTTCTCAAATACCCACAAGGCCATGAGTCAAATACTCAAAACTCTAGAAAAAAAACAAAAACAAAATCAATAGAAGCATAAATAATTGCCATAAAAAGAACACAGACATGACTTTTGTTACTAGATTATTAAAACTAAGAAGACGAGTCTTTCTTTTCTTCGTCTATGAAACAAACATGCATTTCTACATCGTACATATTAGCATTTTGCAGCATCTACGAAATATGATTTCTTTTTTTAGTCATTTTAGAAAGAGATTATTTCATTTTATAGAGAGACAGACACTCACAAATCTACAAATACCCAAATCTTTGCTTGATTTTTTTTTTTTTTTGTGTGTGGCACATTTATATTCATTACAGACTACACATACCCAAATCTTTGCATGAAGAGTCTTGTTCATCTAGTTATTTCACAATGTCGGTGACCCCAAAAAAAAAAATACGTATTTCACACGGAAAACGAAGTTCTATGAAGCTATTACTAAATCAACCACGTGTAATCGAAACCCATCTGCGCTACATTCTTCAATAAATGTCTCTCGTAATGGTTTGTGATTTTGGTTGTCAGAAATAAAAGTTCATATTCAAATCTTTAGGGAAAAAAAAACAGTAGTTGGCAACTGAAAAAAAGAGAAGCCACAACATTTGACACGTGTCAAATTCTCCATCGATCCTTCCTCACGCAAACATACAAACGAAGTCAAAAGCAGGGACTCTGCTCCAAAAGCAAAGCAGATTCCCAAGAAGGTTCAAATCCGAAAATGTGCGTTCGATCTTAATCGCTTTGATATTATTACTTCCTTTAATTCCGGTTGAAATCCAAAAGTTGGTTCCTTTTTGTCGAAGTCATCATCTCTCAAAATTTCTCTCTTCGATTAGTTTAATTGGTTCTTCTTCTTCTGAACAAGAACAGAGGAGGTCGGTCTCGATTCCTATCCTTTCTCTCAGATTCTTTTATTTATACATACACGTGTGTTTGATTTCTTCGTCTTTGCTTCTGTCTCTAAAAAAGTATTAATTCTTCTGTTTGGTTTAGTTCTGAGAGAACAGAGCATAAACAGAAACAGAGAAGCTCTGTTTTTGTGTTGCAGAATATGGAGAGATATGAGATAGTGAAGGATATTGGGTCTGGTAATTTCGGAGTAGCAAAGCTTGTTCGTGACAAATTGTCGAAAGAGCTTTTCGCTGTTAAGTTCATCGAGAGAGGCAAAAAGGTCTCTCTCTCTCTCTCTCTCTCTCTCTCTCTCTCTCTCTCTCTCTCTCTCTCTCCTTCTCTCATCCACTCTCTCTGTGAGCTAGTTAAAGAAATATTATTCGTTCGCTCTGTTTTTTTTGGTTCTAATATGTTTATTTGTGGGTGTTATGAAGATTGATGAACATGTACAAAGAGAGATCATGAACCATAGGTCACTCAACCATCCCAATATAATAAGATTCAAGGAGGTATATGCAATCTGTTATTCTTCTGCTAATTCATAGTACAGAATATATTAATTCTCCGTAAATAATTACATAAAAAATGATAATTTTGTGAAAAATGTAAAAAATAAAATAAATAGGTTTTATTGACGGCAACACATTTGGCGATAGTAATGGAATATGCTGCCGGAGGAGAACTCTTTGGAAAAATCTGCAGCGCCGGAAGATTCAGCGAAGACGAGGTCTCTTTTTTAATATCTTTTTTTATCATTATCTAAAATTCTAAATAACCATTATTCAAGAGAAAAGAACAACAAAAACAGAAAATCTAAAAAAAGAAAGTTTGTGTATAAATTATGGTTTCAGGCAAGGTTTTTCTTTCAGCAGCTCATATCAGGAGTTAGTTACTGTCACGGTCTTGTAAGAACCATTCCAAATTATTCAGAAACTTGTTTTCCACATTTTGATTAGCAATGAAATTAAAAGAGTGTTTTCTTCTCATTTTTTGTTTTGTTTGTCAATGGAAAAGCAAATATGCCATAGAGACTTAAAGCTAGAGAACACGCTATTAGATGGAAGTGCAGCGCCGCGTGTAAAGATATGTGATTTCGGATACTCAAAGTCAGGAGTTCTTCATTCGCAGCCAAAGACAACAGTGGGAACACCTGCTTATATCGCACCTGAAGTGCTTTCGAAAAGAGAATATGACGGCAAAATCGCTGATGTTTGGTCTTGTGGAGTCACTTTGTATGTGATGCTTGTCGGTGCTTATCCTTTTGAAGATCCTTCTGATCCTAAAGATTTCCGGAAAACCATCGGTCGGATTCTGAGATCTCAGTATTCTATTCCTGATTATGTCCGAGTTTCTGATGAATGCAAACATCTTCTGTCTCGTATATTCGTTGCCAACCCTGAAAAGGTAAAAAAACAAATATATACTACTATATGCTTTTTCGATTTCATATTTTCATTATTGATATTAATTTGGGGGGAGCAGAGAATAACGATGGAGGAGATAAAGAATCATTCTTGGTTTCTCAAGAACTTGCCGGTGGAGATGTCGGAAGAAGGATCATTGAGGATGAACAATCCGTCTCAGAGCGAGGCAGAGATTGTGTGGGTCGTTGAGGAAGCTCGTAGATCGATCACCAGAGCTTCTGGACTCGACGGTGCTGGTGGCTCCGGTGAAAGCGGTAGTGGTGCAATTGGAAGTAGTATGGATCTTGATGACTTGGATGCAGATTGTGACGATATAGACACTGGTGATTTCGTTTGCCCCTTGTGACCATTTTTTTATTTTCATTTGCATTACAAAAGAAGAGATTTCATTTGCGTTACAAACGTGATTATAATGTTCTTTAGACCTTTGATTATTTTGTACGCACTGCTTACCAAAAAAACCAGAATACGTATATAAAACCAGAACACGTAATAATGTAAAAATGTGTGTTTTCTATAAAAAAAATAAACCGCATTCACTGAGTCACAAAAAACTCCACAAAAAGTTATCACGAAAGACACTTATTTTTCTGCAATTTGCCAAATACAACAACAGTTAAGAATAAATTTAGAAGGTAAGATATCAGTTGGAAAGAATCAGTAGGAGTTAAGTAGACTCCAAACAGTTTGCTCAATTTGTTCCCATGACTCTGCTGTCCGAAGTTCGTCCCAAATACTGAACATTGCACCCAACACATTCTCTTCATGTAATATACAATAACACCTGAAACCAATCACACAGTTAAAAAGATACAACACAAAAAAACCTTGAAGGCTATTTTGTTCTGTTTGCGGACAGTCTTATTACTTACATTGTACGGTACGAGGGACACAGTACTTTCTTCCTCGTACTGTCTGTTGTCTTTGTTGTTGTTCCATTCTCTGGCGACGACTTGCTTCTGATTAATGGAAGCCCGTAACTTTCTAGAAGCTTCTTGAAGAGATCAGCGTCTCCCCTAAAGACGTCCAAGTATATTGGAATCATGTCGCAGATGGGATCTCCTGCAATTTCCTCACTCTTTCAGAAAACTCTCCAATAATGCCCCAAGCTCTTCAAATTCGGGCAAATATCTAGTTACGAATTTTGGGAAAGAGATTTTAGATATCAATGAGTAAAACGTACCTATGGATAAATCGCTGAAGTCAAGAATATGACTGGGACGCCATGAATTGTGTTGACCACTGACCGAATCATCATCTGCGTGTGGTTCCATGTGAATGTTGTCGTCCATCACGTCTGAGTGTATCCAGGCGCAGGGCTTGATTTCACCTCTAACATCTGTGTCCTGTGATCTCAGAAAAGGTTATGTTAATTCTCAAAACTTTGGCCCATTTTAAGGAGGTATATATATATATATATATATATATATATAGATTCCTGAAAAAATAGAAAGATAAGAGAAGCAACCTTGAAAACATGGAGCAAATCTACAAAAAATTGGTCGGGAATGTATTCGTCTATTTTGCTCATCAGAGCCCGAGGAATAGGATTTCCCCTGAGAGGTTTCAAAAAAAAATTCACCAATCACCAACAGTGAGCTTTTTTAGAGCAAAAGCAAATGGAAACAGAGTCATTGGGATATGCGAAAAAAAGACTTCAAGAAGCGTACCAGTTTTCCAGACGACTAGTGACGTCCTTCTTCTTTTGGCACAAAGCATCGACAAAAACTTTCCATTCTGGTGGAATCTTCAACTCCTCATGAACATCATTTGCATTCAATAATAACTCGGGACGTGTGACTGGTGGATATGGTAGTAGATGAAGGTTGCGTAGCTGTTGTCCTAGAAAAGAAGCCAAGTTCTGAGCGTCACTCCACGTCAGGTCATCTCTTCTGCAACAACAGCTTCAAGTTAAAGATCATGCATTTGGTTTTAAGTATTGAGTCCCGCATAGATTAACATGAGAAAAAAAGAGCACTCACAGTTGGGCAAATATCTTCCCTTTGCATCTTTGTGTTATAATATACGGCCAAACATGTGAACTCAACGAGCCGAAAGAATCGGGTGCTGGCTTCCCCTGGTTTCTATGTTGAAGTAGCGTTTTGTTCCAAATACCAAATGGGAATTCGCTGTTCAACATTGATGCATCAAAAGCGAGATTGGAGCTAGCGATAATGTCTGGGATTCTCTTGCCATCCCAAGGGACAACTTTGTAAGATCCTTTTTCGAAGTAAAGAATCCCGCTTGCCAGAACGTCAGGGATATGGCTTTTCAAAGGAGAATCCGCTCGGCCAAGAATGTCATAAAACTCGAGCTGCACAGACGAAAACAAAGAGTTACAATCGTAACAGATGCACAAGGGGGTGCCAAAACTATTGTATACAGATTACTTGCCTCAGTTCCTAGACCGTACATAGATTGTTCCAGCCCTCCTTCGACAAACAGTTTTACCGCATAGTCAGAAAACAGATATACCTAACAGAAAAAAAACGAGAGAAGTAAGAACAAATAGGTGAAATAATTCTGAAAATTGAGGAACTTTTGTGCCAAGGCTTTCTAAGAGAGACGGTCAACTCACAGGATTGCTGCCAGTTCCAACTGGAAGCTTTTCATCTTCGGTAACCGACGGCAAGTTGTAGAAAGTACAAACTTCCTCTAGGCATCGCAACCATTTCTCAGCATTTAAAGCAATACATGCTCCCTAAAGACGAAAAACAAAGAGAAAGCACTAAGGATTGATGATGGAGAGACATTTATAAAGCTATAAACTAAAAATCTTCAAATAGTAGGAATTACCTTCCATATCAGTTCTCTCATCTCAGGCTTCAGAACCCAAAGCTTGGATAGCCAAGCTCTCATTTCTCGTTGACCTACAGAGTTCCCCATAGACCATGGGAAATTGTAATGGTCTCTTTCTTTATCAAGAAACGTCGCCAGGAAATCAATATCATAAGAGAATCCATTCTTCCACATATTGTATCTTTTTGATACTCCATTAGCATCCTCTTCGTGGTTTTCAGTCTCTCCCACTCCATTCATCCGTACCCTCTTCTCTTTCCTGGTAAGGTCAGAATAGCTCAAAGTATTGTCGTCCTCATCGTGTGTTTCTTCTTCCATCTCTTCAGAATTTCCATCATCAAGAGCAAGAAGCCCAGCACGACACACCCCTTTGTGTTGGTAACCAGGCGCCATATCCAAACACACGAACCCAAAGTTTTCTTTGTTCACAAAATTCTGGGTGACAGCCACTGTTGGTTCAAGATTAAGGATACAGTGCCACCAACCACTTGGAACATAAATCGTTTCACCAGGTAGTAGTGTGCACTCAATCGGTTTGTCGTCGTCGGCAAGGAGGGGATAATAGTCCAACCACCACTGTCCATGGATGGAAAACAATTAACAGGAAACAGTAAAGAAGAATCGAAATGGCAATGCTTGAACATTTCAGCAATATACCTGCAGAGATGAGGGGGTGTCGATGCTGACATCACCATCATCTTCATTTACATGAACTGTAACACCTAGAGGCACTTTTCCAGGGGGATACAATGCCCACCTAAAACATAATGGCATCATCCTCAGAATATAGTATACCTAATTCCAGTGAAGCAATGGAGAAAAGGAGAATGATACTGCAGAGAACAAGAACTTAGAGCAGGAAAGAGGAAGAAATATATGTATTACAAAAATGTCCAACAAATTGAGATCAAGGAGTGTAGGGACTAGCGAGCTTGATCACAGTCTCTTACCAACCCAAACTTATGGATCCGATAACTAATGGCAACTACCCTTATAAGTAAAAATTATGACCACTAACAAAATCAATAACAGAATGTAATATTAGATTTTAGTTCATAGAACAGACTTCGAATGCCATTAATCAGTTCTACATTCTTGTCCGAAATTGTATGTGAGGCTCGAATAAATCTGTTACCAAACGAGTCTGCTAACAGTTATAAAATAAAATACTTATTCAAGCAAGAAGATGTCTACCTTTTCCGGCCACAAAGCAGGGTGTTCCAGGCGCTGGTAAGAGCTGGATCGACATGCCAAGATGCACCAGACCTCTCCGGACCAACTATAAGCCATCTGTATGGTGGACGATTTTCTTTGTCTAAGATCTCAAACCAATCTTCTTGAAACAAATGAGGCACACTATAGTCTTTCAATAATTCAGGAGCAGCGTCTCCAAACTACATGAAATGTTGAACATAAAAAAAATTTTCACTACAAAATTTTGGTTCTGCCGCAACACTGTCACTGATGTGAAGAAAGTTAAATATAGATTACAAATCAATTTCCGTACCCTGTCATCGAAAACGTATAGAGGATCTTCATCCCGCTGGAGTTTCATATACGAGATGTAATCCTTGAACTTCATGGAAATTTTGTTGGGACTCCTCTGAGATATTCTAAACGAGACTTCACCATATTTCTCTGATAGTTGGTCGATTGTCCATGTATTACTGGCTGGCCAAGAATCAGCAAGCCCAGATAGCAAAACCTAAACCATATACAGGTACAACGTCACAACAAACTCTCATATCTGAAAATGCGTAACAGAGCATAATCTTCTGTTATTAACACATCAAGACATAACCTTGCACATATAAAAGGAAACAAATTTGGATCAGAAAGTTAAATGATTGGAACATACAGGTTTCTTGGCGTCGTACTCCTTGGAAAACTCATCCAAGGAGATTTCTTTCCTACGTTCCACATTCCCGTCATCAAAAGAGAACCCGTCAAGAGATGTATTACACCTATAGAATCGTTTATACAAGTACAACGAGTTGAATCCTGCACAAGAGCTGAGTCCATGAGAAAGAAACGAGAGAACCAACATGATGAAAACCCCATAAATCGACTAAATTATATGCATCAAGATTTTACCATCAAAATGCAAAGGTTTTCTGTATGCATCGCCATTTTCCTGCGTAACTCCTTCTCTGTACAGCAGGCAAGAAACCAATCAGCCACAACAAAGTTAGATAAGAAGGCAATTTAGGCAAAAGACAGCTCGATGGAGAGTCTGATAATTCCCAACATTAGCCAAAATTCACATATCTAAAGATAATTAGAATGTTTCATTGAACATAAAACTAGAGGTATTCGCAAAGTACTTACAGATGCAATGTCGTGTTTTTCCAGGAACCTTTGTACTCAAGTGGACCCTTTGCACTTTTGAGACAAAGGCTCATCCATAGTGGTTCTTCGTTACATAGGATATACATGACACTGCACAACAAAATATATAACAGCATAATCATCACAAATTTTGCATAATTATCACAAATCCCTTATCTGTTTAAATAAGATAAAATGTCATGAAAATCAAAATTCGCAATCACGGCGCATCGAGGAACAAAAGCCGTACTTGCTCAAAACAATGATTTCATATCGAACGAGCAAACAAACAGCGATGAATTCATATAGTTAGACACTCATTTTGATCAATTTTTTTGATGTTAAATCGATCAATACTCAATCTATAAAGAGGATTGAGGAAAACCTGCTGACGCAAGCGAGGTGAGCGATATCTCGGGGAGCAAGGTATTCGAGAAGAACACAGATGGTCTCATCCGGGAGGACACTGAGACTACCGAGAGCCTCTGGTCGGCGATCTCTCCCTCCAAAAGTCGTCGTTGCATCCATTTTTGCTGCTTCCGCGAATTCCGATTCTCTGTGGGATCTGATTCTGTTCTTCCTGAAATTCTCGTCCTCGACGCGGTGGCGCGTGATGATCCGAGTCTCGTGTGGTCACCGAGTGCGCGGGATTTCCACGGTAAATGCCCTTTCGCACGTTGTACGCGTTAGTGTTATCAAGCCTTAGATACGGCGTCGTTTCAGCGATCGAATCTGATAGGAAAGGGGGGATCATCATCATCGCGTTTAGCTTACGCAAAATCGTTTTGTAAAGGATAAACGCGGAAACGCGGTTCTTCCTTCCAGAAGAATAAAACAACAACTTTTAAGAAAAACGCAAAACTCGACGTCTCGGAGCTCTCGTGGGGCACAGACGCGGAGAACGAGAAACGGCCCGTAGTCTTTGATTAATGGGCTATATAACCCAAATTTGGATGGAGTGATACTCCAAAATAATGTGCTTGCGATCCATATCTTTTTCCTCATTTGGATTTTATAAATACCCCATTATTGAAACTCCCAAGAAACTGAGAGGATAAAAAGGAGTAAAAAGATATAGGAGAGAGCACGAACACGAATCGTATAGCATTAAGTTTAAATTATTAGAAATATCGATAATGAATAAGAAGAATCTGAAGAACTCGATTTATATATAGAGATTCTGTCAGACAAAAAAAAAAGGAAGAGAAAAACTATGACAAGAGTATTATAAAGAGATAGAGCCGTCTTTAAAGTGTTTGACGGTCTTGAGTGGTCTTCTTGGGGCTCAAGTCATAACTCTGGTTGAGAAATAAATGAATTAGCTGTTTTTTTTCTTTTCTTAACTCTCTCTTAAGAGAGACAGAAGAGAGAGAAAAAGGGAGAGGTAAAAATGTGAAGATTGTACAAATTGGGAAATATGCAAGAGATCAAGAAGAAATTGTTTCTTTGTTGTTGCTGGTTGTAATTTCAGGTGCAGTAGTCGTTGCTTCCCCTTCTGCTGATACTTGTTGTTGTGTTGCTTCAGATTCTGTAGAAACAGTGACCAAAAGACAAAATTAGATAATAGTTGCGGTTTAGTCTGATTTATATGAATACAATGAGAGAAAGTTTGTCCAGATTTTTTTTCCTCTAGCATAAATTTGATGATTAATATTGAAAAAAAGTGATAGAAACCAATTGCAATGATCATTGTTGGTTTAAGACAAAAACACACACACAGTCCAAGACATATGTATATGTGTGTGTGTAGAGGTGTTGTCAGTGAATGGTGGCTTCACTGGCATGGCGACCAAATTGACAGATGATGGAGAAGAGACACATATACCAATGTCATGAAAATGGACAGCTCATTCCACATGCATCCTTTTATTCACTGTTCTCTCCAATCATTCACTCTCCTTTTCTTTTCCATTTCTTCACATATTTGCTTGAAACCCAATTCCCTATTGTTTTTACTTAGAGTGGCATCATAAAATTTGTTTCTTTGTGAAGTTTGAGAAAACTTTGAGGTTCAGTTTACGTGTATGAATGATCAATACTATAGCAATATAGCATGATGATTAACGGTCTCGTTTATTAAGAGAAGAATATATTATAAAACAAATTAACAAACATTATAATAACTAATTAAATTTCATAGATTTAAATAATTGGTAATAGATAAACTGAATTTGTATCAGTTAATTATTTAGTTAGATTACATTTTAAAACAAGATGTACGATTCCTAAGTCCTAACAAATACTTTCGGGATAATAATTTTTATAATCTATTTTAAATTGAGACACTTTCTATTTAGATCATTTTGATAGGCTTTCAATCTAAAATTTCGATATTAATTTTTTTTTTTTAATAATTTAAAATTAATTGGCAATGAATATATTATTAGTTCATGTCACTTATGTATCTTATTCTAATTAATCACATCTTATTTTAAATGTAGGATTCCTAACAAATAGAAGAAAAACAAAAGTTACAAGAAGGCAAGTACGTGTACCTGTTGTGGAAGACGAGACTAGTCCTTGGAGAGGAGGTGTAAAAGAGGAATTGGAGGGGTAAACGATGTATGAAGGAGAAGTAAATCGTTGATGATGATGTTGTTGAGGGTTATATGGTTGAGGAAGATGATGGTGTTGGTATGGCAGTACTCTAGGAGCTTGAAGAGAATAGCCGTAATAGTAAGGAGAAGGCATGATGGTTGCTGATGGTGATGATGATGATGTTGCTCCTCCTCCATATAGCTGTTGCTGCTGTTGATAGTACTGTGCTTGTTGCAACTGTGTGTTGTACAGTGCCTGTGACATGTATACATATGAGCGTCATCGTCGTCATCATAATCGATGTGTTTACAACAAACATGCATGTGCTAATGTTTTTCATGCATTATGTATATAGTGGTCGACATGTGCAGGATACGTTTGTACGTAAAATCCCATTATTAATTTTTAATATCTTGCATTTCATGATTAAAATTCGACTTTGCTTTATGTTCAATTTTTTTTTTTTTTTTTGGAAAAGAGTATGTTCATGTTGGGTATGTGTATGTTGTGTATGTGTGATACGAATGCAGGGGAGAGAAAGAGAAACTGACTTGGTGGTACCCAAATTGATCAGGGTTATAGGTGTACCTGTAAAAAACGAAGAATTCAATGATTCTATATAACAACATTTAAATGAATTTTTCCTGAGGAAAAAAAAAATGTATTTGAAACAATATTATTATAGAAAAACACCTTCTAATTTGCATTTTCTTTTAGTAATACGATAAGCAGACGGTAAGGGTTTCCCAACTTCCATATCGGACTATAATTTTAAAGATGATCAATTATAATAAGATTGCAGTTTTTTTTTTTTTGTTTATCTAGATATATTTATGTTATGATATTTACAGCCTGACAACAAGTTGGCTTGATTGACGCATTAAATTGTCTCCTACCGATTCTATAGAAATGGACCATATCTCTCTATCGATGCAAAACATTTATAAGTCTTTCATAAACCATATCCATGGTTTTTTTTAAAAAACAATTGGAGTAATTTTTTTATATATATAAAATTGTATATATAATATAACAGCTTACCCGTAGGACGGATACATGAGCTGGCCAGCTGCAGCCTGTGGCAGCGGTGCAGCCATCCCCGTATAGGCTGACGGTCCTCCACTCTGGTACTGACTCGGACTTCCTGTTTGTCCTCGTCCTATAACAAAACGATTTAGAAAAGTACATTGCTAGTCGTCTAGGTTTCCAAAACTAGTGTATATTGTTGTTTTCAGTTTTTTTTAAAGAATATTTTATAAGAAGAAAATTGGATTTCATTGATTATGCTATTATGTTTCTAATGATGTACATAATATTATTGAACAATGTACTTATTCTAATTCCAACGAGTACAACTAAATACATCAAACTAAAACTCATCAAATAAACTAATCCTGCCGAATGTAGAAAAAGAAACGAATTTACGGAATTAATGAATTGCGGTTGAAGAAACAAACCTCGAGGCGGCGATGGTCTTGGCCGTCCAAAAGACGCAATGTTACAGTTGGCTTTTCTTCCGTCGATCACCGGATTTGGATCAGCGACGGCTCTCGTCGCAGATTCGGCCTCCCGAAAAGTCACCTGAGTTAAGGATCGGAGAAACCCTTAATTAGACCAAAATAGATATAATTAATAAACAGAGTGTGAATTAGTGATTTAGAAAAAAATAAATAATAATATATATAGAACTTACGAAACCGTAGCCTTTAGATTTGCCGGTGTTTTTATCGGCGATGATGACAGCTTCGAGAATCTCTCCGAACTGATCGAAGTAACGACGCATTTCTTCGGTGGGAGTTTCCCATGCTAATCCTCCAACGAACACTTTGGTGTAAGTCGTGTCTCCGAACGGCGATCGGTAATAGCTAGTTTGCGACATTTTTACTTTTATTAATTTCAGGATTTAACAACAACTATGGCGTTTTTCCGATGATCATACACCCCCCCCCCCCCCCCCAAAAAAAAAATTTGAATAAATAAAATAAATATAGAAAAATTGGGTCTGTTCTAAAAAAAAAACAACCAATGGAAAGGAAAAGAAAAAGTAAGAGAATTGAAATGGACAAAGTTGGGTTTGCCTTCTTTATATCATCAAATGTTGTTTTTGGTTGGACAAAGAGAAGAGAGACCCAATCAAAAGGTTGCGAACTGCAACCCTTGAAACGGTATCGTATTTGTCTCCGACCCTACACATAGGGAGAGAGAGAATAAGATTTGTTTGGGGATGTAAGAATTGGGATTGGAGGGTTTCGTAAGAAGGTGAAGGAGAAGGAGAGAGAGAGAAAGAGAGTGACAAGGCAACACTTGAGTATATGTCCGTTCTTCGCTGTCTAATTTGCCAGGTTTTAACATTATAGCTCCTCCACAACTTTTCTCCACTATTATATAATTATAGAATACTTCTTTTCAATTATAGCGACGTTCTTCTTGCGTATTTTGATCATTTTTGTAATATTGGTTTAATTCTCTATTGTTTATAGCGATAGTGTAATCGATTTCTGTTACTGTTTGATCTGAATATATATAATCAATTGTAGATTTTATAGAATCTCAAATCTTTTTATGTTATTGGTAATAAACGTATATTGCTAATACTGAATTTTACATTATTCAATCAAGGATTTAGGAAAAGAATATAATATAATCTGTCGTTATTTGAAATAAATCTAATATTTTGAAGTTTTTTTTTTTATATATGTCCTCAAAATTTAGGTGATTAAGGAGATATCTATGTTAATATTCCTTAAACCGCTATAGTAATAATTTAGTAATATGCGGATCGTGTCAAATCACAGTTGTTTAAGAAGTTCAATATTTTGTTTTATCCTCTCCCATGTTCTCTTTTGAGTTGGTCACTTGTTCTCTTCCTCTTGCTCGTCTCTGTAGGTTTCGTGTGATTGTGATACATATCTACTGACGATAGTTAAATTTCTTTTCACAATGAAACTAATATATATACTTTTTCATTATTAATTTAAATGCATATGTATAATTTTTAATTGAATAATGGAACTTGTTCCTTATTCTCACATGCTAACATGTACTTAACCTTCCCTTTAATCATTAGCTTACTGGAAAGCTATGAACGGACAACAAAAGAACAGCCTGGATTTTAGAATTACATTCTTATTGTTATTTTTTTTTCATACAGTTCTATGATTCTAAATTCTCTGGTTTATTTTCCACATAACTATGATCCTATAATCTGATTTGGGTATATAATCATAAAGAATGACATGTATAGCCAGGCCTGTGTATAGCTAACTGACAACCCGATGTTCATATTATATAAATATGGTATGTTAGCTGCTGCACCCAATCATATTGTCAAAATGATATAAAGTGTGTGTGTGTGTATCAAATATAAGTATTTATTTAATGATTAAGCCAAAGAGATTTTGTAATGAGCTTTCATGATTAGTGGAAGTCCATTATTCTTTCCACCAAACCATATGGGAAAAATAAATCAAAAACATTGACGAAGAGGCTCTTGACTTTCGGATAGATCCCTTTGACGATTTCTCATCCTCCATATTTACAACTATGAAATTATAATTATGTTGTAAAAAGTCATCAAATGAAGGAGGCGTGCAAAACATTTATCAAAATATGCGGCGTCAAATATAAACGAAAGTGGAGCCCACCATCACTATGCGCGCACAGTAAATTTCTCTTTTTCTCTTCTATATAAACGAACGATTTCGTTCATTTGTAAACACACCTAAAAAACATCAAAACCATAAACCATAAAGAGTAATAAACTCTCTCTCGCTTCTTTATCAAGTGTCTTCCTATTTTACGGGTACAAATATTTTTGTCTTTATTTCTATTTATCTATACGATACATTATACCTATTATTATAACAAATTATAAATTAAAAAGATCATGTAGTCATCCCTCCATATTTCATCATCCAAATTTAGTGTCTAGTGCAATATTAATATATGGTCTCCTACTTATTAATTAAATTTATTATTATATATATGGTTTCAAGCCACGTTAGTTGGTGTATAATCTAAATTTTACATTCTTAGATTATATGAGACGACCCTATATAACTAAATTATTATTCTCCCAATATATTCTCTTAATTAACATGACTTCATGATATAGATACACAGTGTATGTATTTAAATATCGCCGGAGAGTTATATGATTATTTTGCATTGTTACTTCTAACTTCTAAGCATTGAGTTTTATTTTCTTTTTAATTATTATTTTATCTGAATTTTGTATGTTCAGTCTTTGAGAAAGCTAAACTGGCCTTACCGTTCTTTCGAAAATTTTAAATGTATAGTTTTCAATCTAATATATATTGACTTGAAAAAAAAAACAAATATATTGACTTGTAAGATACTTCCTCTGTTTCTAAAAGAAAGTTGTTTTGCAATTTTTACACATATTAAGAAAACATATTAAAATTTGACTATAAATGCATAATTTTTTGTGATTAACAATTTCCTATAAATTTAAACCAATAGTAATTCAGTAAATTCAATTAATTCTCTTGAAGTTTACAATTTTTCATCATTTATTAAGAAAACATGCATAGAAAACCTAAAACAACTATCTTTGTGAAACAAAAATAAAATCTAGAAAATCTTTCTTTTAGGAACAGAGGGAGTATATGAGAAATGAAACGATACACACAAAATCTTGCCGTTTCTATGTTCGTCACATAATGAAGACATGATATATATTGCTATTACAAAAATGATAACAGAACCCAAATTATGTTGAAACAGCTAAAAAGAATCATCCGTACACGAATTATATATCTAGCAACACTTTTGATTAACATATCGAACGACTTGTCTAACTCTTTTGGTCTTCAAAATCGTACCATTCTACGTTTGTAACTTGTAAGTGCACATATATGTGGATAGTTTCTTTTTATATAACCTATATGCATATAAATAAATAAATAAGACATATTGTAAAGGGTTACATCATGAGATGAGCTCATTGCAGAGGCGCTTTCAAAGACGCACGCACGCACGACCAATGGACAATCCTTATTCCTCATCATCGTTGTTAATCCCCCTTTTTGGCTCTCTTTTTTTCCCACTAAGTTCACGCTATTAGGTTGTTGTATTTTTATCCTTAATATAATACAAACTCGAAATTTATAACCTGCATGGCTGCATCCAATCTCTTATAGTTCGTTGGTCTTAAGTGTAACTGTTTTTTACAACACAACAAAAAAATAGAGAAACGGCAGTGGATACTCAACGAAACATGTGTATATTAAATATGATCACCAAGTTAGAAAGGCTATATATTTTGTTTATGAAAAATAAACAAGGTAGAAAGGCTTAAAAAGTTAAAAACATGTATCAAACAACAGACTAATATTTTGATTAAATGTGTACCCGCGCGTTCACGATTATACATGGCTGCTTATTCAAATATTTACCTTAAAGACAAACTAATTATTAGTATTGTTTTTTAAATAAGCTTTAATTGAACGGTGCTTGCAATATGATATCCAAAGGCATTTAAAACCAAACAGAACATTTTTTGCCATCATCTATTTTCTATCTTTATGACTTATAAAAAACGTCGCAAATTTATTTTTATACTTACATATTCACTAATATCTCTCACTGCATGCTTCTAGACTTTTTTAAAAAAAATTGAAGTATTTTGAAAGTTTAGGACCGATAAATGTTTTGTTTTTAGGAGTATAGAAGAGAAAGTAAAAATGAAAATAAATATTGGTGTTTTGTTAAAAAGTTTATATTCAAAAATGCAAAGACAGGAAAAGCAAAGTGGGGCCAGGAAACGTGGCAAAGAGGATAGAGACAGTTTGGAAGGAAGTTTAGAGAGAGCTGTAGATGAAATTTGGAGAGATTCTATGAACTGTCAGCTCCTTCCACGTGGACTTCCTGTCAACAACACTTAACTGCTTTCAAATAATCACTGATCGAAATTTTATTACGACGTCCGAAATCTTGTGGTCTAGTGATAAGGAGACGGGATTGGAACACCAACATATTTGAAGTTCGGAAAATTAAAACATATTGTTTTGGACATCCACATGGATATGGGCTCTTACTTTCGGTCCATTTACATACCCAAAGAGAGGGTATCTGTAGGCTGCATCTCTTCTACAAATTAGTCTGGATCTTTTCATAGGTTTAGGATTTACCCTGAATTACAAAAAAAAAAAAATATTACGACAATTATTGCTTTGGTCCTTATAGAGTTTTATAGTTAGCTAGGAAAATACGGTGCGACTAATCGAAAAGAAAAAAAGATTTGGATTTCTTGAACATTTTCCGTTTGAAGACTTATATATTATCGTGATGTCAATTGTCAGATACTAATTAAAAAAATCATTCTTGAATCCCCCGATAACTGATCTCACAATCATTGGGACAATTCTGCAAATGTTTTTCACTCACAGAATATAAATTTTTTTTTTTTTATTACCTATCAATTCGGAGCTTATGTTCCATGTATTTTCAGATCTATGCAATTCTAGAAATACACAAGTGAAGTCAGCGTTGGTTGTCGGTATATAGTATTATTTATGTAAACTAGAATGTATCTTTGGTTTTGAATTTCTAATTTAATTAATTTATTACTTATAAACGTTGACAGAAAAATGGCGCGGATTACTACATGACAACATGAAATTCCGTAACGCTTTTCAACAGTAACGGTTATATATATTCTTGTTACTACTTATTGTTGGCCACGTATAAGTATTACATCAACGCTAATATTTCCAAAAGAAAAGAGGCAAAGGTTGTTGTGTTTACAATGTATTTATACCAGATTACTGGAGGTACTGTTTTTAATCAAAAAAAAAGCCATCTTTCTAATTCAGATTATTTGGGTTCAATTGAATATTTTGGACATGACAAAATCGAACAATCAGAACAAAGCCTAAGGAATACTCTCGGTTATTAGTTTAAATTCGTATCAGAGGGCATCTGGGGTGGTGGCGCAGTTGGCTAGCGCGTAGGTCTCATAGTTACTGAGTGATCCTGAGGTCGAGAGTTCGAGCCTCTCTCAACTCATTTTCTTTTGTGTTAAAATCAAATCCACGTTTTCTAAAATTTAATTTCTTTTTTTTTTTTGAGAGAGCCCATGATACCAGTGGCCCCAAATTATAATATTTTCAAAATTGGGCCTCTTGGAAACCCACCAGGTTCGAATGTTTCTTTTCCTCTTCAAAGATGACCGAGTGGGTCACATCATCAGTCATGTCATGGTCATTAATGCGTCACGAGGCAATGATTCGAGAGAGAGATAAAGTTAGTACAATGATAAAAAAAATAAAAGATTGAAGCATGAGGATATTGGTACCCATCTTAGAGTATTTGAAAAACTCCACGATATGGTTTATATGGCTCATTAGTCATTAGTCATTAGTCATTATTTCTCTCTTCAATTCTCTCACATGTTTCCCTAAGTTTCATTCGTATAAATTCGTCCCTACAAATACACATTTAATGGTATGCCGTCGCACCCACATCGGTGAAAAATTCAATCGCCGATTTTCTGTACACAACCAAATACTTTTATTCAATTCAATCGTTTGTAAGATCTTCCACCAATTTGAGTCACTTCAAATTTCATCTTGAGTGTTGAACAAATAATTAATGATTGGATTGTGTATATAGAAAAGGGTTTGATCTATAGAGAGATATCCACATGGAATGGCATGTGTGCTGCACATGAGGAAGGAACTTAAGAGCAAGTGAGACTGTGGCAATGCCTTTTATAATATTTAGAGAGAGCGAGAGAGAGTTTAGAACCCCACCAATGTTTAAAGGAAGTCACATGGAATTTCTTTTTAATTAATAACTTTTCTACTATTCATTTCATAATTATTCCTTGAAGAATTTCGCAAAAGCCCCTTTTTCCTTGATATCATATTTTGGTTCATCTCTCTCCAAATTATCATTTACGATTTTATGCTTTCCATTGTTTTCCTACGACAACAAAATTTTCAAGTTTTTGTTTTGTTTTTTTATTAGAGTTAATCAATTTTAACTAGCATTATATGACTTATATATGGCAGATCAATACTACTTTGTGATCATAAGCGATGATAATTTTTCCACTTCTTAATTATCCCTTGGATTATTTCGTAAAAGCTCGTTATTCTTTGACATATAGTCCATTTCTTTGATATGATATATATGGTCCATCTCTCTCATTTATCATTAATGATTTATGCCTTCCATCGTTTTCACACGATAATAATTTTTCGATTTTTATTTTATTTTTAGGGTTAATGTGTAAAGAATTAGCATTATATGACTTATGGCATATCATATTGCTTTGCTTTATTCCTATCTTCTATCAACGTTTTAAAAACAATTTGAAAACTTTATTACAAGAATAAATTTATAAATTGATAACGACGACTAGTATGTCAGTTATCAGACGAAAGATAGAATAAGGGAATAGCTAGGTTGAAAACCCTTGAGAGATGAACAAACTTATATTGAATCATTTCAAAATGTTAAAAGTTGATTTTTGTAGATTATTGACTTTTTATTTCTTTTAGTTATACTCCATCCATCTGTCCTATTTTATAAAAAATTTAAGTTAAAAATATGGTTTTTAAGAAATTAGTGTTTTAATCAAAACATCATTTAATAATTAGTTAAAAACATAACTCATCCAATCATAAAAAAATATAGAATTTAAAGAATTAAAAATATCAAATAATATTAAATTTTGCATAGAAAATATCTTATAAAAAGAAACATATGAACAAAAATATAATTTTTACATGTTTCACACAAATTAAGAAAACAATAATAAATTCTAATTTATTCTTTATTAATATATCAAACAGAATTCTCTTTTTAAGTTATACATCTACTAAATTTTAATTCAAAATTGTACATTGAAAATATAAAAAACTGTAAAACAAAAATTATACATTAAAACTACATTATATGCGAAACAGAGGGAGTAAAAATTTTCTTAAACATTTTATATTATTGGACATAGTGAATATCATTTATGGTGAACTCGCGTAAATTTTTTGATATTTATTTTGTTTCAGTTTACAAAATATTTATGATTTTCGCAAACAAATTTAAACAATATTTAATTTGTTAGTTTTTTTGAAACTAAAATATCATTTAATAAACACAAAATTCACCAAGAATAAAATAATTTTTTAATATAAATAATCATAAAACAGGAAAAGTTAATTAATTTTGCATGTAANAATAAGCCAACACATCCGATCAAGCAGCGGGATTCACATAAATACGGAGCCAACTATCTTATATGAAGACAACGCTGCATGTGTTGCCCAAACGAAGGAAGGTTATATCAAAAGCGATAGGACCAAACATATCCCTCCGAAGTTCTTTTCATACACTCAAGAACTCGAGAAGAATAAGGAAATTGAAGTAAGATATGTTCGATCATGTGACAATGCAGCCGACCTCTTCACAAAATCATTACCCACCACTATGTTCAGGAAACATGTCCATAACATTGGAATGCGTCGTCAACAAGAGCCATGAAATGACTCCTTGCACAATCGAGGGGGAGCTTGCGTGGTTGTACTCTTTTTACCTGTCTATGGTTTTTCCCACTGGGTTTTCCTAGAAAGGTTTTTAACGAGGCAACAAAGACGTTAAGCTAAAGGCGATAGTGACGCTGGTCTCCAAGGGGGAGTGTTGTAAAAAGTCATCAAATGAAGGAGGCGTGCAAAACATTTATCAAAATATGCGGCGTCAAATATAAACGAAAGTGGAGCCCACCATCACTATGCGCGCACAGTAAATTTCTCTTTTTCTCTTCTATATAAACGAACGATTTCGTTCATTTGTAAACACACCTAAAAAACATCAAAACCATAAACCATAAAGAGTAATAAACTCTCTCTCGCTTCTTTATCAAGTGTCTTCCTATTTTACGGGTACAAATATTTTTGTCTTTATTTCTATTTATCTATACGATACATTATACCTATTATTATAACAAATTATAAATTAAAAAGATCATGTAGTCATCCCTCCATATTTCATCATCCAAATTTAGTGTCTAGTGCAATATTAATATATGGTCTCCTACTTATTAATTAAATTTATTATTATATATATGGTTTCAAGCCACGTTAGTTGGTGTATAATCTAAATTTTACATTCTTAGATTATATGAGACGACCCTATATAACTAAATTATTATTCTCCCAATATATTCTCTTAATTAACATGACTTCATGATATAGATACACAGTGTATGTATTTAAATATCGCCGGAGAGTTATATGATTATTTTGCATTGTTACTTCTAACTTCTAAGCATTGAGTTTTATTTTCTTTTTAATTATTATTTTATCTGAATTTTGTATGTTCAGTCTTTGAGAAAGCTAAACTGGCCTTACCGTTCTTTCGAAAATTTTAAATGTATAGTTTTCAATCTAATATATATTGACTTGAAAAAAAAAACAAATATATTGACTTGTAAGATACTTCCTCTGTTTCTAAAAGAAAGTTGTTTTGCAATTTTTACACATATTAAGAAAACATATTAAAATTTGACTATAAATGCATAATTTTTTGTGATTAACAATTTCCTATAAATTTAAACCAATAGTAATTCAGTAAATTCAATTAATTCTCTTGAAGTTTACAATTTTTCATCATTTATTAAGAAAACATGCATAGAAAACCTAAAACAACTATCTTTGTGAAACAAAAATAAAATCTAGAAAATCTTTCTTTTAGGAACAGAGGGAGTATATGAGAAATGAAACGATACACACAAAATCTTGCCGTTTCTATGTTCGTCACATAATGAAGACATGATATATATTGCTATTACAAAAATGATAACAGAACCCAAATTATGTTGAAACAGCTAAAAAGAATCATCCGTACACGAATTATATATCTAGCAACACTTTTGATTAACATATCGAACGACTTGTCTAACTCTTTTGGTCTTCAAAATCGTACCATTCTACGTTTGTAACTTGTAAGTGCACATATATGTGGATAGTTTCTTTTTATATAACCTATATGCATATAAATAAATAAATAAGACATATTGTAAAGGGTTACATCATGAGATGAGCTCATTGCAGAGGCGCTTTCAAAGACGCACGCACGCACGACCAATGGACAATCCTTATTCCTCATCATCGTTGTTAATCCCCCTTTTTGGCTCTCTTTTTTTCCCACTAAGTTCACGCTATTAGGTTGTTGTATTTTTATCCTTAATATAATACAAACTCGAAATTTATAACCTGCATGGCTGCATCCAATCTCTTATAGTTCGTTGGTCTTAAGTGTAACTGTTTTTTACAACACAACAAAAAAATAGAGAAACGGCAGTGGATACTCAACGAAACATGTGTATATTAAATATGATCACCAAGTTAGAAAGGCTATATATTTTGTTTATGAAAAATAAACAAGGTAGAAAGGCTTAAAAAGTTAAAAACATGTATCAAACAACAGACTAATATTTTGATTAAATGTGTACCCGCGCGTTCACGATTATACATGGCTGCTTATTCAAATATTTACCTTAAAGACAAACTAATTATTAGTATTGTTTTTTAAATAAGCTTTAATTGAACGGTGCTTGCAATATGATATCCAAAGGCATTTAAAACCAAACAGAACATTTTTTGCCATCATCTATTTTCTATCTTTATGACTTATAAAAAACGTCGCAAATTTATTTTTATACTTACATATTCACTAATATCTCTCACTGCATGCTTCTAGACTTTTTTAAAAAAAATTGAAGTATTTTGAAAGTTTAGGACCGATAAATGTTTTGTTTTTAGGAGTATAGAAGAGAAAGTAAAAATGAAAATAAATATTGGTGTTTTGTTAAAAAGTTTATATTCAAAAATGCAAAGACAGGAAAAGCAAAGTGGGGCCAGGAAACGTGGCAAAGAGGATAGAGACAGTTTGGAAGGAAGTTTAGAGAGAGCTGTAGATGAAATTTGGAGAGATTCTATGAACTGTCAGCTCCTTCCACGTGGACTTCCTGTCAACAACACTTAACTGCTTTCAAATAATCACTGATCGAAATTTTATTACGACGTCCGAAATCTTGTGGTCTAGTGATAAGGAGACGGGATTGGAACACCAACATATTTGAAGTTCGGAAAATTAAAACATATTGTTTTGGACATCCACATGGATATGGGCTCTTACTTTCGGTCCATTTACATACCCAAAGAGAGGGTATCTGTAGGCTGCATCTCTTCTACAAATTAGTCTGGATCTTTTCATAGGTTTAGGATTTACCCTGAATTACAAAAAAAAAAAAATATTACGACAATTATTGCTTTGGTCCTTATAGAGTTTTATAGTTAGCTAGGAAAATACGGTGCGACTAATCGAAAAGAAAAAAAGATTTGGATTTCTTGAACATTTTCCGTTTGAAGACTTATATATTATCGTGATGTCAATTGTCAGATACTAATTAAAAAAATCATTCTTGAATCCCCCGATAACTGATCTCACAATCATTGGGACAATTCTGCAAATGTTTTTCACTCACAGAATATAAATTTTTTTTTTTTTATTACCTATCAATTCGGAGCTTATGTTCCATGTATTTTCAGATCTATGCAATTCTAGAAATACACAAGTGAAGTCAGCGTTGGTTGTCGGTATATAGTATTATTTATGTAAACTAGAATGTATCTTTGGTTTTGAATTTCTAATTTAATTAATTTATTACTTATAAACGTTGACAGAAAAATGGCGCGGATTACTACATGACAACATGAAATTCCGTAACGCTTTTCAACAGTAACGGTTATATATATTCTTGTTACTACTTATTGTTGGCCACGTATAAGTATTACATCAACGCTAATATTTCCAAAAGAAAAGAGGCAAAGGTTGTTGTGTTTACAATGTATTTATACCAGATTACTGGAGGTACTGTTTTTAATCAAAAAAAAAGCCATCTTTCTAATTCAGATTATTTGGGTTCAATTGAATATTTTGGACATGACAAAATCGAACAATCAGAACAAAGCCTAAGGAATACTCTCGGTTATTAGTTTAAATTCGTATCAGAGGGCATCTGGGGTGGTGGCGCAGTTGGCTAGCGCGTAGGTCTCATAGTTACTGAGTGATCCTGAGGTCGAGAGTTCGAGCCTCTCTCAACTCATTTTCTTTTGTGTTAAAATCAAATCCACGTTTTCTAAAATTTAATTTCTTTTTTTTTTTTGAGAGAGCCCATGATACCAGTGGCCCCAAATTATAATATTTTCAAAATTGGGCCTCTTGGAAACCCACCAGGTTCGAATGTTTCTTTTCCTCTTCAAAGATGACCGAGTGGGTCACATCATCAGTCATGTCATGGTCATTAATGCGTCACGAGGCAATGATTCGAGAGAGAGATAAAGTTAGTACAATGATAAAAAAAATAAAAGATTGAAGCATGAGGATATTGGTACCCATCTTAGAGTATTTGAAAAACTCCACGATATGGTTTATATGGCTCATTAGTCATTAGTCATTAGTCATTATTTCTCTCTTCAATTCTCTCACATGTTTCCCTAAGTTTCATTCGTATAAATTCGTCCCTACAAATACACATTTAATGGTATGCCGTCGCACCCACATCGGTGAAAAATTCAATCGCCGATTTTCTGTACACAACCAAATACTTTTATTCAATTCAATCGTTTGTAAGATCTTCCACCAATTTGAGTCACTTCAAATTTCATCTTGAGTGTTGAACAAATAATTAATGATTGGATTGTGTATATAGAAAAGGGTTTGATCTATAGAGAGATATCCACATGGAATGGCATGTGTGCTGCACATGAGGAAGGAACTTAAGAGCAAGTGAGACTGTGGCAATGCCTTTTATAATATTTAGAGAGAGCGAGAGAGAGTTTAGAACCCCACCAATGTTTAAAGGAAGTCACATGGAATTTCTTTTTAATTAATAACTTTTCTACTATTCATTTCATAATTATTCCTTGAAGAATTTCGCAAAAGCCCCTTTTTCCTTGATATCATATTTTGGTTCATCTCTCTCCAAATTATCATTTACGATTTTATGCTTTCCATTGTTTTCCTACGACAACAAAATTTTCAAGTTTTTGTTTTGTTTTTTTATTAGAGTTAATCAATTTTAACTAGCATTATATGACTTATATATGGCAGATCAATACTACTTTGTGATCATAAGCGATGATAATTTTTCCACTTCTTAATTATCCCTTGGATTATTTCGTAAAAGCTCGTTATTCTTTGACATATAGTCCATTTCTTTGATATGATATATATGGTCCATCTCTCTCATTTATCATTAATGATTTATGCCTTCCATCGTTTTCACACGATAATAATTTTTCGATTTTTATTTTATTTTTAGGGTTAATGTGTAAAGAATTAGCATTATATGACTTATGGCATATCATATTGCTTTGCTTTATTCCTATCTTCTATCAACGTTTTAAAAACAATTTGAAAACTTTATTACAAGAATAAATTTATAAATTGATAACGACGACTAGTATGTCAGTTATCAGACGAAAGATAGAATAAGGGAATAGCTAGGTTGAAAACCCTTGAGAGATGAACAAACTTATATTGAATCATTTCAAAATGTTAAAAGTTGATTTTTGTAGATTATTGACTTTTTATTTCTTTTAGTTATACTCCATCCATCTGTCCTATTTTATAAAAAATTTAAGTTAAAAATATGGTTTTTAAGAAATTAGTGTTTTAATCAAAACATCATTTAATAATTAGTTAAAAACATAACTCATCCAATCATAAAAAAATATAGAATTTAAAGAATTAAAAATATCAAATAATATTAAATTTTGCATAGAAAATATCTTATAAAAAGAAACATATGAACAAAAATATAATTTTTACATGTTTCACACAAATTAAGAAAACAATAATAAATTCTAATTTATTCTTTATTAATATATCAAACAGAATTCTCTTTTTAAGTTATACATCTACTAAATTTTAATTCAAAATTGTACATTGAAAATATAAAAAACTGTAAAACAAAAATTATACATTAAAACTACATTATATGCGAAACAGAGGGAGTAAAAATTTTCTTAAACATTTTATATTATTGGACATAGTGAATATCATTTATGGTGAACTCGCGTAAATTTTTTGATATTTATTTTGTTTCAGTTTACAAAATATTTATGATTTTCGCAAACAAATTTAAACAATATTTAATTTGTTAGTTTTTTTGAAACTAAAATATCATTTAATAAACACAAAATTCACCAAGAATAAAATAATTTTTTAATATAAATAATCATAAAACAGGAAAAGTTAATTAATTTTGCATGTAATATTGTAAACATCACTTAATTTGAAGAAAAAAAAAATATTTATCACTTAATGAAACAGACGGAATATTATATGTATACATATCAAATGTTATTTAATTTTGTTCGGTATAATCTAATTTTCTAAAAGAAATATTATAAACAATTTCAACAGGAGGGGACAAAGTTGGATAACAATCAACTTCTGGAAAACGAGATGTCGAATGTGCGTTACAAAACTTGGATTCGAGTGGACAATAATGAAGCCTGTGCTCTGACCGCTTTAAAATTATAATCTTATGTTTACATCGGACAGTTTTTACTACTATTGATAAGTCTGATCTTGTCGCCATTAAAGAATAAAAACCAATCGTGTCTTTTCCATTTGAATAATTTATTCATCCACAGACTGTAATATCATGCCACAGTAAATGTTTTATTTAATTTACTGTATATTTTCACACATTTGTTTCATTTTTCTCTTTTTTTTTTCCACTGAAAATATATTATATTAGCAAAAGAAGTTTTTGTTTTTCACTTCATTTGTTATGTCTGGGCTTGGACTACGCGTCATGGACTCATGGTATTATAACCAACTTATCTGCTGTTAAAAAGAAAAGAAAAGGGAAAAAACGATTTTTTTAGTGTAAGTATTTTTATACTGTTTCATGTATCTTTTTACGAGGTACCGTCACGTAATAATAAACCTGGGACGTGCATGCATGTAATAATCATAACTGTAGACAATTTATCACAATTGGGAAAAGTGATGTAAGCCACGAAAAATGACCCATACCGACATACCGTAGTGTAAACTAGATCTACCGTCACACACAGAGACGAATACCTATGTAACTAATTGTATACTATAGAGTACACAAGGGTCAAGGGCAAGTTCATCTTGTATAAAAAGCCCGTAATTAATGAAAGAGGAAGGAGAACAAAAGAACATTATATTTTTTATAAAACCATATAAATAAAGCATTATAAAATGTTTAAATCATACATTATATGATTGCTAGGATCTAATCATTCATAAGATAAAAACGCGTAGAAGACACCATTATATATATATATATATTTGGACTTTAAAGACACTGTTATACTTATATGTTCACGTATTGTATGATTTAAGTCCATTGGCGTAACGTTTGAAGAAAAGTTTTGCCATCCCAATCTGTCGACCAGAAAAATCATATAATAAAGTAATGGGAATGAAACAAAAATAAAAGATTAATAGTAAAACGACAAAATTCGGAAAATCTTTTGAAAAAATACGAAAAAGAAATTCAAAAGTTTCGTATAATTAATTTATCCCGACAGCTTATATGAATTGGCAATACGTACGTAACAAGTCTCATTTCGCTATGACTTCTGTCCCCAACTATGGTTATAGTTATGAATTATACTATAATAATATACAGCATTATGACTCAAATGAAATTATTTTAGCACTGAACCAGCCCCACTTGTGCTAAATAATAAAAATAAAATGATTTCATGTTAGAATGTGGGTAATACAGTAATACTAATATCGAGTAAGAAAAAGCGTAAGTGAGGTTAGGAAATAGGGCACTGACATTAATGGAAGGACAACGACTCCACATTAACCTATAATCAAAACTTCTAGATCCAATATACATCGAACTAAATAATTAAAAATTAAAATTGCTTCAAGTCAAATTTGGGGTTGAGATTCACGACACACGGTTAGTTAATGCGGAACACTTGACTTATGGTTTGTGATTGATCTTAAAGTAGATAATCTCAGCCACCAAACAGCTTTTGTGTGAAAAACATATATACAAACTATAAATATTCATAATTTGGAAGTGTAAGTGTAACTACCAAAACAAAAGGTCAACTAAATTTGGAAGGATGCACGAGTAGTCCGAAAATACGTGACTACTAGAATCAAAGTTTGGAGGTACTTTACGAATCGCAGGACTTAATTACAAGATTAGATTAGTGCATCATTTATGTTTCCTTTCTCACCAGTTTGCCGTTAATTAAATCCAAGAAATTGTACAATCGACTTTACTAGAGGTATCTGGACCAGGAAAGATTTCTTTTTATTTCTCTGATTAGTTTTGCTAATCGCTTTCTAGGAACTTTTGCAACGTTTCGACCATTTTTGTCGTAGATTATATATATGTGTTTAATTTGTCTTACTTTC
Organism: Alliaria petiolata; assembly: GCA_020283515.1. Taxonomy (NCBI): domain Eukaryota; kingdom Viridiplantae; phylum Streptophyta; class Magnoliopsida; order Brassicales; family Brassicaceae; genus Alliaria; species Alliaria petiolata. The sequence continues at coordinate 3,037,738 of JAHZTW010000003.1, read as the reverse complement.
GAAATGTTTTCTATAACTCTCTCTATTTCTAGAGTAATATTAAAATTACAAAATCATCGGTTAGTTTTGTATATTATTTTTGGAAAGTTGTGTTAATTAAATCATGCTATACTAAAATTGTCAGATTGCTAAGTACCATATGGAGGGCATAGTTTGAAGAAAACACGTAATGGCAAAACCGTAAATAAATAAAATTGTTTTCACATATGATTTGAAAAGAAAAGAATAATATCATGTAATTTATTCTTGGGCATAATACCTGAATCTGAAAATCTGAATTGGTATCGACCCGAAAAATGGTTAGAATTAGGTTCGGTATCTGTAAAATACTCGAACAAATCTTATTTTTATATATTTCAGATCTTGATTCGAGTCGGGTATTACTCAAAAATCAAATGGGTTACAATTTTTCAGCTATTTTTGGGTTTTTCTGATTTTTTGATTATTTTTAATACTTTTGAATATCCGATTCAAGTATTTTGGGATTTTTTGGATAATTTTAGGTATTTTTGGTTCGAAATTAAAGGATACCGAACCGAATCCGAAACAAAATTCAAAAATACTCAAAGGATATCTAAACTCCTAATAACGAAACACCTAAAAAAATATACAAATGGTCATAAAACATCAAATGTAATTAGTGTGTCATTGAAAAAATAACATGGGAAATTCGATATTATTTATAAAAAAAACACAAGGAATAACCAATTTATTTGCAAATTTACAATTTATTGGTTGGTAAAAAAAACCAGATCAAAAATGTTTTGCTGTAGGATAGTTTTCTTAATTTGTTTGATACATCACTTTTTAAAAATTGCTAGTATTTTATAGGCGTAGGACAACGACGTTTGTATTCATTATTCCTCGGTCATCAGACATCGGGTTGCTCAAAGGTTCGCAGTTCAAACCATGTCGGTGTATTCCATCTTCCTCTAATTTTTATCCGCGAAGCACAGAAAATAAGTCGCATTCATTGTCAATAAGGACATTGCAAAAGATTAATTTTTTTTTTGAGTGATCTAAAACAAATAATGAAGTACATGTGTACATTCCAAAATAAACTGTATATGACACGATTATCACGTTGTTGTTTTAGATTCATACATAAAACCAAAATATGTATATGTACACACACACAAAAAAAAATCTGATAAATTACAAGTTGGCAAAGAAGACTTACCAGATACACTGTGGACTAAGTTATAAAATCATTTTCATTTTAACAAATCGCACGTCGCATAAAAATCACATATTATATTACATTTTCTGGTCTTTAAAAAAAAATTAAAACCTTTTTATGCTAATTTTATTTATTATGTTTACAAAAATAGAATATTATATAAGTAGATTTATCATTTCAGAGCTCGTAGGTAGAAGTTAGAACCATATTCAGTTCTGAGTTTTTTTAAAATAAATTATCTTTTGTTTTGTTTTGAGTGCGTATTTTTGAATGAATATATGATAGCTAAACAGCACATGTGATCCAAAATTTGACGATCCGTGAAGTTTTGTTTGTCACGGTCCGCTCAACACACAGAAGCTCGAATACCGTGCACACTAACTACTTATCCACGTTTATTCTTACCCTTGTACCCAAACATCTCTGTTTCCACGCTAAAATAACTGTGATCCTCTGAATACAGGCGTACGGTTACAGACACCGTCAAATCCGCCACGTCAGAAATAAGGAGCCACCGACGTATAACCGCGTTCCTTATGGGACCCACGTTTCCCCGTTTTATCTATTTTATTAATTTACCCAAATAAAGGACGCAAATTCTGTTTTATTTATTTTGTTACAGTTTTGATATATATATATATATATATATTGTGATTCCGCTGATCCAATAAATTCCGTTCAGACATAAGAACGCAAAAACTAGTAATTAGGAGTATCTTGCAATATTGAAATAATAACCCATTCGACGATATATATACGTGTGTGTATGTACACATGTACTGCATTAATTTGCTGAATGTAAAATACGTACACACACTACGATGGCATAGGATACGGTACGGTAGCCGATCGCTTGTATAATTAATAAACTTCTGATTTTCTGGCTAATTAAGAAACCTACTTTAATGTTTACTTCACATTTACTACCTCGGAGTGATAATTAGATCTACGAGAGTAGTCTAACTGTGCGTGTGTGTTTTTATTTTGCGTGTGAATAATAAACTACCAGTCTAGTTTTAATATGAATCGCAAATACATAGAGATCTGCACTTATTTTTTCATCATTTGATTGCACTATGCCATGCATATTAAAATAATTCATTTCTTTGATATACATCTCTTTTACCCAGAAATTCATAGTATAATTTGATTTTTCATTTATAAAAACAATCCGCATTGTTTTGAGAACCATACGTTTCTGTGAATTGGAACTCTAAGAAAACGGTTTGCACTGAATGATCACTTTATTAGAACAATCGTCCAATATCTTTTATAGGAACCATATACAACAGAAGCAAATAACAACTGACCGAAATAAAAGGATCACTAGCTCAACTAATAGCTAACAAACCGGAAACAGTAAAGTCCCACTAAAAACGTAGTTGAGACTAAGTCTCTTATTAGAAACGTGCAAGAACTCAAAGACAATCCAACAAACCCTCCCTTGAACTGAATCTTCTCAAGCATTCAGTTCAACATCCTCATTCTAAATGCTCCACGAATCCTCTGAAATGTCGCCATTTTCAGAGATTTTGTCATAACATCCGCTAGTTGTTCCTCTGTGTTGCAGTAGACGAGCTTCACCACTCCTTCTTTTGTGAGCTCTCTGAGAAAGTGATAATGTACCTGGATGTGTTTCGATCTCCCGTGCATGACAGCGTTTTTGGACAACTTGATGGTGGATGTGTTGTCGCATAGTATCACCATCTCACCATTGGTTTCGTGTCTAATCTCCTTAAGAACTCTATTCATCCAGACTGCCTGACACGCACATGTTACAGCTGCAACATACTCTGCCTCTGTCGTTGATAAAGTCACGATAGGCTGCTTACGTGAGGACCATGACACTGCTCCTCCACTCATCAAGAAGACATAGCCTGAAGTACTTCTACTATCATCCGCATCCCCTGCATAATCACTATCAGTATACCCGATAATCTCTCGACTTTCTTCTTTCTTGTACCAAATCCCATACTCCATAGTTCCTTTCAAGTATCGCATGATTCTCTTCACTGCTCCGAAATGCAGCTGTGTGGGATTAGACATGAAGCGACTGATGAGGCTTACCACAAACATTAAGTCAGGACGCGTTGCGGTGAGATACATCAAGCTTCCCACCATTTGTTTGTACAGAGTTGAATCGATTTTCTCCCCACCATTATCTCGGCCAGTCTTCTGTCCAGGGACAATTTGATTGCAAACAGGATTGTAGTTTTGCATTCCAAACCTCTCGATCACCTCAGCTGCATACTTCCTCTGACAAATGAAGATTCCATCAGATTTCTGTATCACTTCTATTCCCAGAAAGTACCTCATCTTCCCCAAATCTGTCATGTCAAATTCTTTCTTCATGGACTCCTTGAACTCATTCAGTAGCTCCTCATCATTTCCGGTGAATAGCAGATCATCAACATAGATGCTGACGATGAGAATCTTGTTTCTCTTTCCTTTTATGAACAAGGTTTGCTCGCTAGAGCTTCTCTCAAACCCTTCCTTGACAAAGTAGCTCTCAATGCGACTAAACCAAGCTCTCGGTGCTTGTTTTAGTCCATAAAGGGTTTTGTGCAGTTTGTAGACCAAGTGCTCCTTCCCTGCTACTTCATACCCTTGAGGTTGTTGCACAAATACGTCCTCTTTTAACTCTCCATGAAGAAACGCTGACTTGACGTCCAATTGATACACTCCCCATCCTCTCTGCGCCGCCAATGCTATTATCATTCTCACCGTATCCATTCGAGCCACAGGAGCAAAGACCTCAGTGTAATCTATTCCATATTCCCGAGCATATCCTTTCACGACGAGTCTGGCCTTATGCTTGTCAACCTCTCCCAACTCGCTAAGCTTGCTTTTGTAAATCCATTTTACACCAATGGCTTTGGCTCCATCCGGAAGTACCACTAGAGACCATGTCATATTCTTTTCTATTGCTCTTATTTCTGCATCCATCGCTTCCTTCCATCTCAAATGTCTTACTGCTTCGGCAAAGCTAGTAGGATCAGTAATAACCATAAGTGCAAGATGCTCGTATTTGATACCTTCGATTCTTGCCATATTGGCCTCTTCCTCTGTATCGGACAACTCATCTCCGGATACATAGTCATCTGCCCAGGCTGGTCTACTTCTCACTCTCCTGACAACTGATGTTTGAGGATCATGCGCTGCAGGAGGAGGATTTGCATGAGGAGGATCTGCAGAGGGAGAATCCTCACTTTCATCACTTTGCTCCTCGGTTGGCTCTTCTTCTGCCTCCACTTCTCCTTCTTCATTCTCATCCTCAGCATCCTCATACTCTTCTTCCCATTCAAGCTCTATGTTCTGCTCAGTCGAGTGATTATCCTCCCAATTCCACTTCTTCTCTTCCTCAAATATTACATCACGGCTGATGTAAACCCTTTTCTCGAGAGGATCAAACATCTTGAATGCTTTAGACTGGCTGTTGTAGCCGATTAATACACACTTCACACTTTTATCGTCGAGTTTGGTCCTCTTGACATCCGGTATGTGAACATGTCCAATGCTCCCAAATATCCTGAAGTGCTCAACTGACGGTTTGTTTCCACTCCATGCCTCTTCTGGTGTCTTGTCTTTCACCACTAACGTAGGCGATCTGTTGAGAACATGATTCGTCCATTGCACTGCATCTGGCCAAAAGGTTTTGGGAACTCCTTTCTCTATCAAAATAGCTCTCACCATGTTCATGATGGTTAGATTCTTGCGTTCAGCCACTCCGTTTTGTTGTGGTGTGTACGATGTGGTGAGTTGTCTTTTGATCCCCTGCTCCTTGCAAAACTCCTTGAATTCATTTGAGTTGTACTCACCTCCCCTGTCCGTTCGTAAACACTTGATGAACAGCCACGTTTCCTTCTCGACATATCTCTTAAATAGCTTGAATTGTTGGAAAGCTTCTGACTTCTCAAGAACAAAATATATCCACGCCTTCCTAGAGAAATCGTCTATGAAGCTTATCAAGTACCTTTTCTGAATGTTAGATGATGGGGTGATTGGTCCACACAGGTCAGAGTGGATTAGCTGCAGTTTATCAGTTGCTCTCCACTTGCTTTGCCTTGGAAAGCTTACTCTGTGTTGCTTCCCTTTCACGCATGGATCACAAGTGATGCTCTCTTGTTTGATTGCAGGTAAACCAATGACCATTTGTTTCTTGTACAACGTGACGAGACCATTGTAGCTGAGATGTCCGTATCGATGATGCCACAGCTCTGTTTCATATGTGATGTCGACCTGAAAACACTTCCAATCCTTCTTCTCATCGATCAACTCGCTAAACAGCACAAACATTCGGTTTGCAGACATCAAAGATTCTGCAATTTTTCCATTTTGATGATGAAATATGCTGCATGTCATCTCCTTTCCCCCTTTGAACAGGACATCAAGTCCTCTTTCTTGAAGTTGTCCTACACTCAGTAAGTTGTTCCTCAGCTCCGGAACAAAATAGACATCATTCACCACATAGCTTACACCGTTAAGCTTGATCTTCACCACACCTTTTCCACTAACCACCAATCTGTGATTATTTCCAAGTTTGACACTATGAGTGAAGTTAGTGTCTAAACTTGAAAACATCACACGATCTACACACATGTGATTTGAGCAGCCTGAGTAAATAAACCATGCATCACTTCTTTGCTTTCCTTGAAGCTCCACAAAGGCCATTAGTAGAACCTCATCCTCTTCGCCTAGTTCTACATAGTTGGCAGCATTCTGACACTTTGTACACTCATACGCAAAGTGACCCAGATTGTGACAAGCATAACATTCAATCAATGCCTTGTTGAATGTTCGTCCTCTGCCCCTACCTCGTCCTCGGTATGATCCTCTGCCCCTGCCTCTGACATTCAAAGCTTGATCATCCTCCTATTGACTGATCTTTTTGAATTTCTTCTCATGGACGGACAGTGAGCTCTGGAGTTCATCAATGGTCATGGTGCGGGTGTCTTTAGACTCTTCAATTGACACAACCACATATGTGAATCTCTCTGTCAGAGTTCGAAGTATCTTCTCCACAATCTTCTCATCTGACATGTCTTCGCCATTGCTTCGCATCTGATTTGAGATTGTCATTACTCTCTTAAAGTAATCGTCAATCATTTCATCTCCTTTCATGGCTAGAACTTCAAAATCTCTCCTTAAAGTTTGGAGGAGAGATCGCTTCACCCTCTCATTCCCGCCAAACTTCCTCTTCATCGATTCCCAAATGATCTTGGATGTTCTGCGATCCAAGATCTGCTCAAACACAACTCGATCAATTGCTTGAAAGAGGTAGTGTTTCACCTGATAATCTCTCATCTGTTGATCATCATACTGCTTCTGCTATGCCGGAGACATTGCAATTCCCACCGTTGGCTCAACATACCCCACATCCACCAGGCTCCACAACCCATTAGCTCGCAGGAGATTATCCATCAATTCACTCCAATGATCGTAGTGACCATCAAAGCGAGGGATCTTGGTGAGTGTTTTGTCGTCGCTCATTTTCTCTCTTTTCTCTCTTGATCACTCCTTTGTGTTTTGCTCTGATACCAAATGTGAATTGGAACTCTAAGAAAAACGGTTTGCACTGAATAATCACTTTATTAGAACAATCGTCCAATGCCTTTTATAGGAACCACATACAACAGAAGCAAATAACAACTGACCGAAATAAAAGGATCACTAACTCAACTAATAGCTAACAAACCGGAAACTGCAAAGTCCCACTAAAAACGTAGCTGAGACTAAGTCTCTTATTTAGAAACGTGCAAGAACTCAAAGACAATCCAACAGTTTCTCCAAACACAACATTGAAGGTTATCCAGTGTCTGTTTGCAAATTGGAATTTTCTCGAGCAACCTGATCCCATTTTCTTCATGAATTGTTCATTCTTTTTTAACAAAAAAAAAAAAAATGAAAAAAGGAGGAAAAATTCATTCTTCCAATATAAATTTAATAATTTTACGTGGATGTGTTATTATATTCTTAATCCGTACGTTGTTTTTTACGTGATAGTTGTCCAAACCATCCGTGGAATCTTTCTCTACGACGAGTACAAACATATACAAAAATTGCAAACATATATCATCACCCTCTTGGCCTCTTCCGCTTTATTTACGTACATGCAGATTTATTTAAATCCACTAAATAAATATGCATGAGCCGTGAAACAAACTCACTCGTCATAAATAGAATATATAACAAGAAAATTTAAAAATGAAACTGTATAATACTACAGGTTTTTTCAAGATCGAATAAAAGTAGAAATATATTGTGGAACTTCGCCTCGTATTATTACCCCAATTCTAAACCTTATCGTGGTTGGCGTGTACAAGTGGGCAACTGGTCTCCTGCTAATGCGTTTGATAATAAATGATCGTGATTTCTAACATCTCCTTTATATCTCTCTCTTTTCTTTTCTTTTTTTTGGCTCAAACATTTATTTTCGGATAAGAAACCAACTCTACATTGAAACTCGTTTTCTGAACTCTGAAGAAGCCAAGAAGGAACTCGTTTTCTTTCGAAAGGATCGAGCTTAATCTAAACCGGCCAATTATTTGTTTTTCTCATAAAATTGATCATGTGTTTTTGTCGTTATTTAAACAATCAAAATCTGCTGAATATATTGTCAATTCTATAATTTTATACGTTCACACACCATATTATTTATCTGAAATCAAATTTTTGACGATCATACTAAGCAGTGATTGTTATAATGTCATTTTAAAAGAAAATTAAAAAAATCATGTTGTTTTTCTTCTCCGCTAATATTAATGATGTTTACATAAATGTCATTGACGCTACAAAACAAATTATATACATCTACCGTATGAAAAAAAATCATTAACTACCGACAAAATAACCTTTAGAAAATCTTGGGTGAGACCTAACACTAAGTAAGTAGTACTGTAGTAGTATTTTTTTCTACCGGTTCTATAGCGACTTCTACTGTATATATAGTTTAATTCCTTATTAATTATTAAGCATCATCTTCCAATTTTTATTTTGTCAACTACTATTACTAAGCATCTTCTAATTTTTCAGGTCGAATTACTGAAATTTAATTGAAGAGTCAATAAATATGTTTTGTTCTTATTCACCGGCATTGCATCAAGGGAAGAGAAAGAGATAAAGGTCAACAATTAAATTAAACTAAAAACAAAATAAACACATACATTAGTAAGCAATTAGAGACATGTACCCATGGGAAGCTTCTCTTCTTTTCCCTTAAATACGGTGAGAAATAAAAAAAATACAGAGAGAGAGAGAGAAGAATTTCCATTATTTATTCAACGTGAGAGTAAAGAGATTCGACTTATATATTTTTTTTTCCCCCTTTCTCTAAATTTTTCTCTTGTTTATAATAGAAATGGTAATCGAGCCAACGGAAGTGTTTCTTAATTGAGATAAACAAATTTCTTTTAAATTATTCAGTTCTCACGAGCTTTGTCGAGATTGGATCCATACAAAATCTACACGACGCTGCTGCATCACTCTCTCCCACTGTCGAGTTTCAAGTCGTAGATAGATTTAGAGAGAGAGAAAGAGAGAGAGAGGAAGTGAGCTCTCGAAGAAGAAGAAGTAGATTGAAGAACAATCTGATTAGGATTTTCGTTATTCCGTCTAATTTTTTTTTTTTTTTTTTGGCCGAGGGAAAACTCCAGATTTAATCGTTTGTAAATACAGTGCGTATCTTCTGCTCCAAGAACGCTACTGCAAAGGGATTAAAGAAAAGGTGTCGCGTCTTTTCTCCACTCTTTTACTCCTTCTTTTCGGATTCACCTTCTTGCTTTGTTTCACTTTCTTGATTCGATTCGATTGGGTGGTTTTCTCCCCCCCCCCCCCCCCCTGATTCCTGGATTAATCTGGGGTTGGTGAATGGGTTTTTTGTCAAATTTTTCTGGGTTGTGCTTCGATTTCGATTTCGATCTCCACAAGACAACAAATCGAAGTTGCTGCTGATCTTAATAGTTACTGTGGGATTCGTCTCTGCTCTGAAATTGTGGATCTGCTGATGTAAATTGGAAGTTTTAGTCTTGCTTAATCTGTTCGAATTTGTTTATAACGCGCATGATCGAGCTGCAGAGATCTTGGATTATAATATTTTACTCTGCTCAATCTTAATTTTTTTTTCTATCTTCAGCTTCTAATAATCAAATTTGGGTTTTACAGGGATCTTAAAGATTCAGCAGAAAAATGTCAATGCCACTGCAACGTGGCATCTCCGGAGTACGAGTTTCTGATAGCAGTGATGATTTGAGGGACTCGCAAATGAAGGACAAAACAGAAAAGGAAGATTTGATTCGAGGCCGTTCCACAGATAACAACAGCAGCAGCGCTCACTTAACCTTGAGGTTTCCTTTTAGTTTCCTCTTCAGCAACCAACCTTCTTCGAAACACGGCGAGAACGGTTTCCCCGCTGACCCTTACAGCGCAAGGAGCAGGCACAGGTTGATGCTGCTGTTTCTCAAGATCAGTCTGGTTCTTATCGTGGTCATCGCTCTAGCTGGATCCTTCTGGTGGACGATTTCCATCTCGGCCTCACCGAGAGGTCATGTATATCACAACTATAGGAGATTACAGGAGCAGCTTGTTTCAGACTTATTGGATATTGGGGAGATTTCTATTGGTCCTAGTAGGTGGAAAGAGTTGGAATATTGTACTGTAGAATCCGAGAATTATGTTCCTTGCTTTAACGTTTCTGAGAATCTTGCGCTGGGCTACTCCAACGGTGATGAGAACGATCGGTTTTGCGGGCCTGGATCGAAGCAGGACTGTTTAGTGTTAGCGCCGGCCAAGTATCGGGTTCCTCTTAGGTGGCCGACTGGTAAAGATGTCATCTGGTATCAGAATGTTAAGATTAATGCTCAAGAAGTGTTGTCCTCTGGTAGTTTAACCAAGAGGTGATGACTTGTTGTTTTGCTTCTTTTGCTCTCTCTCACTTTGGCTAAAGTTGACTGCATCCATTGCTAAGCTTTGCTTCTTTTTTTTGGTTCCAGGATGATGATCATGGATGACGATCAGATATCTTTCCGTTCTGCATCTACGTTTGATGGGGTTGAAGACTATTCCCATCAGATCGCCCAAATGATTGGGATTAAGAATGATAACTTCATAGAAGCTGGCGTAAGTCACACACACACTCAAAGTAGTTCATCTTTATCTCTCTCTCTCAGCTCAGCTTCTTATATTGGGATTTTGTTTCAGGTGAGAACTATCTTGGATATTGGATGTGGTTATGGTAGCTTTGGAGCACATCTACTCTCCAAACAGATTTTAACCATGTGCATAGCAAACTATGAAGCATCGGGCAGCCAAGTTCAGCTGACACTTGAGAGGGGTCTACCTGCAATGATTGGTTCTTTTATGTCGAAACAATTGCCATATCCTTCTCTTTCCTTTGATATGTTGCATTGCTCAAGCTGTGGCATCGACTGGGACCAGAAAGGTAACGATTTGATGACTCCCTAGAACAAATAATAAAAATAAAGAACAAGAAATAAATGTAAAATAATACCGCTGTGCAGACGGACTTCTCCTTGTAGAAATCGACAGGGTTCTGAAGCCCGGAGGTTACTTTGTTTGGACATCTCCGATCACAAACGCTCGTAACAAAGAGGATCTTAAAAGATGGAACTTTGTTCATGATTTTGCTGAAAGCATCTGTTGGACTCTTTTACCTCAGCAGGACAAGACAGTTGTCTGGAAAAAGACAATCAAAACAAAATGTTACAGTTCCCGGTCAGTGACACACACACACACCACTATTGTATTCCAGAGTCTGCATATGAGTTGCATATGTAGCTGTTTATCAAGTCTTCTTACATGGATGCTTTAATGTCCAATAAACAGGAGTCCTGGGGTGGGCCCTTCTGTGTGTAGCAAAGGGCACGACGTTGAGTCTCCTTATTACAGGCCGCTTCAGATGTGTATCGGTGGAACACGTAGCCGGAGGTGGATTCCCATTGAAGGCAGGAAAAGATGGCCTAGCCGGTCTAACATGAACAAGACTGAACTTTCACTATATGGTTAGTCTCCTTATTTACAATTGGTTCTGAATCCATCCATACAGTTTTTGTTTTCGCATTTTCGATTCCTAAGGGTTGGTTGGTTCAGGTCTTCACCCGGAGGAGCTTGGAGAAGATGCTGAGAACTGGAAAGTAACAGTAAGAGAATACTGGTCTCTCTTGTCTCCTCTGATATTCTCTGATCATCCAAAGAGGCCCGGCGATGAAGATCCGTCGCCTCCTTATAACATGCTCAGAAACGTTTTGGACATGAATGCTCAATTCGGTGGTCTCAATTCCGCGATGCTGGAAGCAAGGAAATCGGTCTGGGTCATGAATGTCGTCCCTACCGCTGGACCTAACCACCTCCCAATGATCCTTGACCGTGGCTTTGTCGGAGTTTTGCACGACTGGTGAGTCAAACAAAAGAGTCTGTCTATTGGATTCTCATTTCGCTATGGAGTTATTGTTTCTCAACTTTTATTTGTTCTTCAGGTGTGAAGCATTCCCGACATACCCAAGAACATATGATCTGGTGCACGCAGACAATCTTTTGACGCTTCAGACAAGTCAGCGCCGAAGCTCATGCTCGCTCATGGTTATATTCACAGAGATTGACCGATTGCTTCGCCCAGAGGTACATACACATTGAAAGGAGAATATTATTGTTCTTTTGGTTCTGAGTTTCATTAATAAAAAAAACATTGGTGCAGGGATGGGTGATAATCCGTGACACGGCGCAGCTGGTGGAAGCGGCTAGAGCTTTGACGACGCAGTTGAAGTGGGAGGCTCGAGTCATTGAGGTTGAAAGCAGCAGTGAACAGAGACTCCTCATCTGCCAAAAACCTTTCTCCAAGCGACAATCAATCTGAAGAAGAAGAAGAAGAAGAATATAATAGACACAGGGTTTCTCCACTTTTTTATTATTTATTTTTGTTCCAAGTCTCACAGTTTCGAATCAATCATCGAACTGTGTTGACGATACGGGGAAGAAGAAAGAAAGGAGAAAGAAGATGAAAAATATCCCGCCGGGGACGTAAGACCGCCGGTGAAATTTCATGAGTTCCCATTTTACAGAATCTAGATTTATTTTTACCTCGGGTTACTATTATTAATNCTTTTTCCCCCCCCCCCCCCCTGATTCCTGGATTAATCTGGGGTTGGTGAATGGGTTTTTTGTCAAATTTTTCTGGGTTGTGCTTCGATTTCGATTTCGATCTCCACAAGACAACAAATCGAAGTTGCTGCTGATCTTAATAGTTACTGTGGGATTCGTCTCTGCTCTGAAATTGTGGATCTGCTGATGTAAATTGGAAGTTTTAGTCTTGCTTAATCTGTTCGAATTTGTTTATAACGCGCATGATCGAGCTGCAGAGATCTTGGATTATAATATTTTACTCTGCTCAATCTTAATTTTTTTTTCTATCTTCAGCTTCTAATAATCAAATTTGGGTTTTACAGGGATCTTAAAGATTCAGCAGAAAAATGTCAATGCCACTGCAACGTGGCATCTCCGGAGTACGAGTTTCTGATAGCAGTGATGATTTGAGGGACTCGCAAATGAAGGACAAAACAGAAAAGGAAGATTTGATTCGAGGCCGTTCCACAGATAACAACAGCAGCAGCGCTCACTTAACCTTGAGGTTTCCTTTTAGTTTCCTCTTCAGCAACCAACCTTCTTCGAAACACGGCGAGAACGGTTTCCCCGCTGACCCTTACAGCGCAAGGAGCAGGCACAGGTTGATGCTGCTGTTTCTCAAGATCAGTCTGGTTCTTATCGTGGTCATCGCTCTAGCTGGATCCTTCTGGTGGACGATTTCCATCTCGGCCTCACCGAGAGGTCATGTATATCACAACTATAGGAGATTACAGGAGCAGCTTGTTTCAGACTTATTGGATATTGGGGAGATTTCTATTGGTCCTAGTAGGTGGAAAGAGTTGGAATATTGTACTGTAGAATCCGAGAATTATGTTCCTTGCTTTAACGTTTCTGAGAATCTTGCGCTGGGCTACTCCAACGGTGATGAGAACGATCGGTTTTGCGGGCCTGGATCGAAGCAGGACTGTTTAGTGTTAGCGCCGGCCAAGTATCGGGTTCCTCTTAGGTGGCCGACTGGTAAAGATGTCATCTGGTATCAGAATGTTAAGATTAATGCTCAAGAAGTGTTGTCCTCTGGTAGTTTAACCAAGAGGTGATGACTTGTTGTTTTGCTTCTTTTGCTCTCTCTCACTTTGGCTAAAGTTGACTGCATCCATTGCTAAGCTTTGCTTCTTTTTTTTGGTTCCAGGATGATGATCATGGATGACGATCAGATATCTTTCCGTTCTGCATCTACGTTTGATGGGGTTGAAGACTATTCCCATCAGATCGCCCAAATGATTGGGATTAAGAATGATAACTTCATAGAAGCTGGCGTAAGTCACACACACACTCAAAGTAGTTCATCTTTATCTCTCTCTCTCAGCTCAGCTTCTTATATTGGGATTTTGTTTCAGGTGAGAACTATCTTGGATATTGGATGTGGTTATGGTAGCTTTGGAGCACATCTACTCTCCAAACAGATTTTAACCATGTGCATAGCAAACTATGAAGCATCGGGCAGCCAAGTTCAGCTGACACTTGAGAGGGGTCTACCTGCAATGATTGGTTCTTTTATGTCGAAACAATTGCCATATCCTTCTCTTTCCTTTGATATGTTGCATTGCTCAAGCTGTGGCATCGACTGGGACCAGAAAGGTAACGATTTGATGACTCCCTAGAACAAATAATAAAAATAAAGAACAAGAAATAAATGTAAAATAATACCGCTGTGCAGACGGACTTCTCCTTGTAGAAATCGACAGGGTTCTGAAGCCCGGAGGTTACTTTGTTTGGACATCTCCGATCACAAACGCTCGTAACAAAGAGGATCTTAAAAGATGGAACTTTGTTCATGATTTTGCTGAAAGCATCTGTTGGACTCTTTTACCTCAGCAGGACAAGACAGTTGTCTGGAAAAAGACAATCAAAACAAAATGTTACAGTTCCCGGTCAGTGACACACACACACACCACTATTGTATTCCAGAGTCTGCATATGAGTTGCATATGTAGCTGTTTATCAAGTCTTCTTACATGGATGCTTTAATGTCCAATAAACAGGAGTCCTGGGGTGGGCCCTTCTGTGTGTAGCAAAGGGCACGACGTTGAGTCTCCTTATTACAGGCCGCTTCAGATGTGTATCGGTGGAACACGTAGCCGGAGGTGGATTCCCATTGAAGGCAGGAAAAGATGGCCTAGCCGGTCTAACATGAACAAGACTGAACTTTCACTATATGGTTAGTCTCCTTATTTACAATTGGTTCTGAATCCATCCATACAGTTTTTGTTTTCGCATTTTCGATTCCTAAGGGTTGGTTGGTTCAGGTCTTCACCCGGAGGAGCTTGGAGAAGATGCTGAGAACTGGAAAGTAACAGTAAGAGAATACTGGTCTCTCTTGTCTCCTCTGATATTCTCTGATCATCCAAAGAGGCCCGGCGATGAAGATCCGTCGCCTCCTTATAACATGCTCAGAAACGTTTTGGACATGAATGCTCAATTCGGTGGTCTCAATTCCGCGATGCTGGAAGCAAGGAAATCGGTCTGGGTCATGAATGTCGTCCCTACCGCTGGACCTAACCACCTCCCAATGATCCTTGACCGTGGCTTTGTCGGAGTTTTGCACGACTGGTGAGTCAAACAAAAGAGTCTGTCTATTGGATTCTCATTTCGCTATGGAGTTATTGTTTCTCAACTTTTATTTGTTCTTCAGGTGTGAAGCATTCCCGACATACCCAAGAACATATGATCTGGTGCACGCAGACAATCTTTTGACGCTTCAGACAAGTCAGCGCCGAAGCTCATGCTCGCTCATGGTTATATTCACAGAGATTGACCGATTGCTTCGCCCAGAGGTACATACACATTGAAAGGAGAATATTATTGTTCTTTTGGTTCTGAGTTTCATTAATAAAAAAAACATTGGTGCAGGGATGGGTGATAATCCGTGACACGGCGCAGCTGGTGGAAGCGGCTAGAGCTTTGACGACGCAGTTGAAGTGGGAGGCTCGAGTCATTGAGGTTGAAAGCAGCAGTGAACAGAGACTCCTCATCTGCCAAAAACCTTTCTCCAAGCGACAATCAATCTGAAGAAGAAGAAGAAGAAGAATATAATAGACACAGGGTTTCTCCACTTTTTTATTATTTATTTTTGTTCCAAGTCTCACAGTTTCGAATCAATCATCGAACTGTGTTGACGATACGGGGAAGAAGAAAGAAAGGAGAAAGAAGATGAAAAATATCCCGCCGGGGACGTAAGACCGCCGGTGAAATTTCATGAGTTCCCATTTTACAGAATCTAGATTTATTTTTACCTCGGGTTACTATTATTAATACTTTTTTTTTAATTATATACAGTGAAAAGAATATGATCAACATTTGTGAAGATGTTTATGAAATAAGTTAAGGCTGTTTACACTGTATTTCATTTTATCAAAAAAAATTCTCACACCAGAAATCAAAAAGTAAAAAAAAAAATTCTCACACCAGAAATTAGAACCATTCTTTTTGAAAATTGAACTGAACCGAATGGAATATATCTGGTTTATTTTCGGTTTACATGTTTCACGCGCTCTCTATCTTGTCCGAGTCTCTCGCTGCTTCTACCGGCGGAGACACTCCAGTTATCGATCCCTCCGTTGAATCCGTTGGGAGTCGAAGGCATACAATCCTCTACCGCCCTGGTCGCCTTCGCCAAAACAATGAATCCTCCCGTGAAAAAGACTTCCAATTTGCGTCAATTCTCAATTCTCAGATCTCTGTTCTCTGCCAATTATATCTCGGAGGAGATGAGATGGAGTTGTATGAGCCCTAGGGATAAGGCATTTTCGGATTTCTGCCGCTCCGGAGATTGCAGAATCTTCATTTGCTGGTAAGCCATGTAGCAAATTTGGAAACAGAGAATAGTAATTGTTCTTCAGGATCACTATGGACACAAATCCGGCCAAGAGAAATTGATGTTGTATTCCAAAGAATAAAGATGGCTATGTTTAAGCTGTAATTGGAGAACATAAAATGGTGCTATGGTGGATCTGTTTGCATTGGCCAATTCGTAAAAAAAAAGAGGGAGAGATTTCAGTGTGATGGTATCTCTGCAACCGAAGTTTTTCTCAGCTGATGTTGGCTTCTGCCTTTGGATCCACGTCCCTTTCCTTTCTGTTTATCATCCCCAATGTGGCGGCTTCGGTGGTTAAAGCTAGAGGAGGCTGATAGTGATCCCACAGCTCTCTTGGTGGCTGCTCTTTTGCGCCTGTGGTGCAGAGAGCCTCCCCCACCAAACGCAGCTTTTGCGACGCTGTCTTTGAGCACTTCCCTTGCCCGTTGCGGCTTAATGAGCTGTTTGTTAAGATAGACCAGCTTAGGGAGAAGGCTCGAGACTGTCTTGCGCAGCTGGTCCTCACCGACGTTGCTCTGTATCGGGTTCCCAAGGATGTTCAGAGCGACGAGGGAGTTGTAGTTTGCTACTAGCTGGCCTATTGCTTTGGTGGTGGCGATCTTGTTGAAGCTAAGATCGAGCACGATGAGTTTTAGCAACCTGTGTAAGCCCTCTACGTTGCTGATCTTGTTCCCAGCGAGGTATAGTTCTTTGATCAGTGTACAGTTTGATAAACCTGATCAATAAGCTTTGGGTTAAGACAGTAAGCAAACAAGCATTGTATGTTTTGCTGCTCAATGATCGCAATCTTACCTTGTCCGATGCGGGAAATACGGTTGTAACTGAGATCGAGCACTCTTAGGCGTGTCAAATCTCTCAGTCCTTCAATAACACTGATCTTGTTCTTGGACAAGTTCAACGCGTGGAGGCCCTTTGGAAGCGATGCAGGAGTAATTTGAACTGCAGTAAACAGAACATTTGTCTATTAAGCATACACATGTCATTTTATGTTGAGATGATCCAGGAGCGTACCTATGAAGTTGTTTGATAGATCAATCGACTTGAGGCTGGTGAAATGGGAGATGCTCGGGACAGCTTTCAAGCCTATGCTCGAGATGTGAGCCACGCTCGAGGATTTGCTCAGCGATTGGATAAGGCTGTTTGCGTGCAGTATCGCCTCCGAGACATTTCCTGAGGGAGATCTCACGATCGTAGGAGAGGCTATGAAGCTGTGCTTATCCTCATCCTCGTTCACTGGAACTACGGTATCGACATCGAGTCCTCTCACCCACTCATCCACTCGTTTCATCGAAGAGGATTCCGCAGAGAACGCTACCCACTGGTTATGACGAGGCCACAAGTTCGCTGCTTGGTTGTCAAAACCGGCGCAGTTGTTTTCGGATTCTTCATGGCTCGATTGGTGTTGCTCAGCAAAGTCAGAGGTGTACCCAGACTGGTGGTTCTTGGCTGAAACGCCTAAAGGCTGCGACTTTAGCGAGACGAGGTGTTTGTGGAGGTTCCTATGGCTCCAGAGGAACAGTTTCCACCAGAGCCGCCGGCTCCCCGAGGGGAGTATCTGCATCGACGAATGTTTCTTAAGCATCACTCTATCTGCACTTCTATGGGACCTCACCGATTCGTTACTAGCTGGAACGGTCTCTCTCAGGTCATGGAGTGCCCGAGGATCAGAACCGTTGAACTTGCTGAGAGTGGAGCAGGATCGTTTGAGCTTAGGGGATGCCACCCAAGCCGTGGCTCTGCCTAATCCCGGATCGCTGACGTGGCCACCTTCGTCTTCGTCGTCGTCACCATCGCCGTTTTCAGAACAATCTGTCACCTCCTTACCTAAATCCTTGCTTGTCAGAGATTCAACGGCTCGTTCTTGAACTTCGAATTTGGGAGACTCACAGTTCATTGAATCTTTGTCATCGTGTTCATCTTCACCGTCATATGACTCGTGCTCGAGAGGACTGTCCTTGTGAACAAGGGACTTGTCGTAGCTTGTGTTGTTAGGCTCGTCATTCTCCAGAGGCTTCACTGGCTCTTCAAGTCTGATCTGAAGGATTCTCTGCGTCCTCGGTGGCAGAGGAGGTTTTGGATTCCCCTGTTTCAGTCAAGAGAACGAGTTCAACTGAAAAATCTGAGACATAGATAATTCGCCGGAAAAATTCACGAAGATTACCACCACAGACAAACAAAAAGTCATCACAATCACGGAGACACTAAATCCGATTCAGGGCAGAGAGCGAAAGGTTTTTTACCTGAATTTTCTTTCTGCTGATCAATCCAGCAAAGCAGCTGAATATGTTCATTTTTGTGGACAGATCCGTAAGCTCAAAAATCCCTCGGAAATTTTGAAAATTAGCCGTAATCTACCGGAAGTCGGGAAAGCACCAAAGCGATGAATATGGAAGGAGAAATGACGCCGGAAAACGAGGAGGCAGTTCTTGAGCCGACCACCGCCGATTCCGCTGATGTGTCGGCCAGAGTTTCAGAAATCTCGCCGTACTTGTTTTAAAATCTTGTTTCNCCACCGCCGATTCCGCTGATGTGTCGGCCAGAGTTTCAGAAATCTCGCCGTACTTGTTTTAAAATCTTGTTTCGCCAATACAAACGATGACAGCCGCTAAACGAAACAAAAACAGAGAAGAGAAGAAGAGAGAAGAAGGGGAATTATGAAATGGACGGGTTTTACAGAGAGCATGCAGGAGAGCCACATGTAACGAAAATCTATGTATTTTCCGCTTCAACTCTTAATGACAGGGAACAGTTGTGTGTACGTATTTAGTATTTCATTCTTTACTCTTAATTATGCAGATAAGCTCGTTCCTCAACATTCTAAATTATAAATGTATTTCTTTTTTTTGTTGTTGTTTGTTGTCAACAAATGTAATTCATTATTATGCAGATATATATGATTAGATGACTACCAAAAGGTATGTAAGGAATCCGCGGCTAAAACACGGAGTCCATAAAAATTGATAGAATAATATTCGCACCGCATTCAGCAGGAAACACCATTAGTAGTTGTTGGTGACTAAAAATCAATAAAAAAAATACTAATAAGAAGAAAAATATTAAATTTAAACTACTAGAAACGTACTTTTTAAACAAAACAAAAAAGACCAATAGAAATGTATTTCATTGGTTTTTTTTTTATAACAAAATTTCAGTATATATATATATACATGTTGAAGTTTATAAAGATTTAAAATAAATGCTAATGGACATAATTAGGCACCAAAACCCAAACTACTATCCAAAAATTATAAATGCCACTCAAAATAAATCGTATACAATAGATTTGTAGAAATCTATATTTTTCTCACATAAATTAAAGGTTAATAACAAGCAAATGAATTATTAAATGTTGAGCATTTTTGGAATGAGCCAGGGAGCGAAAAGAAGAGCGCCAACGCCCGTAAAGCCCGTTACAGTGCTCCTGATGGAGAGCAACCCACTAAGCATCGGTCGGGTCAGACTTCGTTTAAAAGACGGGCACGAAAGATGGTAAGTATTTATTTTTTATATATTACTGTTTTTTATATAATTTATTTAAATCATTCTAACTAAAGGCTTTAAAGAAAAGACAAACAACATTAACCAATTTTTTTTTTATTATAAAATAAAAAAGACAAAATAATTGAAAGATGAAACAAAGTAACAAACCCTTGAAAGATAGTGTAAGAGAACAGAGAGCTAAAAGAACGTAAGCATCAGGTCCGGTGGTTGCGTCGGGTAGCCGCAAGTAACGGCGTCCATCGAACTCCTCTGCTTTGTAGTCCACCCATTACCCAAATCTCCCGTGGACTTTCGTTGTTTCGACTAAATTCTATCCGTCGATGCCAGATACTTATGGGTCCCGCCATCATACGCGCAGCTGTGTTCTGGGCCCAGTGATGACGTGGTTACGTATCATTGGGTAGAAGACTATAATGGTCCCTCGTCCTCGTGGCACATGGCTTTTAAAAACGCTCACTCAAATCATTCAGGGAGAACAAAACAAACACACTCTCATGCATTTGAGTGATATGACTGACAATTGACTATTTATTACTCCCTCTGTTTCACAAAGAGTGTCATTTTGACATTTTTCACACAAATTAAAAAATTTGATAAAAAGTCTCTTCTATCCCTTATAAATTCATTAAACAACTTTTTTTTTCTAATTAATACATTAAAACAATAGGGTTAAAACTGGATTTTTCTTTAAAATTTTGCATTGAAAATATAAAACGACACTCTTTATGAAACAAAAATTAAATCTTAAAACGACACTCTTTGTGAAACAGAGGGAGTATCCCACAACGTTATTTTTTCAAGAATATTTTAATACTTTTGGAGATTACATTTTATCCGGAAAAAAAAGAATACCAAACAATAAACAACCCTACTGACACTATTATTGATTGCATGTGTGACTGTTTTCTAATTAGCGTTCGATTAATTTATTAATTTATTTTGTTATGAATGTTATTATTTATTTATATACTTACCCTCAAAGTAAGTCCATTATTGTACGAGAACAAAAGTCCATTAAATTGCTGCTTTTCCTGGCGGGAAATAACTTTTTTTTTTGTTTCTAGATTCTCTCACACTTCCGTTTGAAAAATAGTGAAACTTGGCTTAATGATCTGAATTAAAGTTATGCAAGTCAAAAAAAAGTTATTGCGTTTTTCACTTTTTAGGAAGTGAAACACAATCTCCACAAACTTAATTATTAATTCAAACCAAATCCAAACGGTTATAAGAAAATACACAACCGGTGATCTAATGATTCCATTTGAGGAAGAGTTGTCATGTTGGTATAGAACAGGGATCGATTCCCCTCAAGCGTAGAATTATTAAATCATTTCCATTTGGTCACACGGATATGGACCTTTACTTTCGACCCATTTGAATACCCGGAGAAAGGATCTATCCATGGGCTGCACCTCCCCCAGAGATTAGTCTGACCTCTTCCATAGATCTGGGATTCCCTGAATTATTAAAAAAAAAAAAAAAAACACAAATTGGACGTAACTGCATTAAAAAAATCATGTTGCCCTTGTTTTTAATATACGTGTCGTGTAAAGCTACGTAAACATATGGAAGAAAATATCTAATAAATTTTTGTTATGTTATCTTATATGTATTCTCTCATATATATACCTAATCAGATATTGGAGAAATGGCGCAATATATTAACAAAATTAAAAGAACGTGTCCAACCGAAAGATATCTTGTTATTGGGTCGTATGTTTGGGCTTTAAAATAGTCCATCTTGATATCTTGTTATTGGGTCGTATGTTTGGGCTTTAAAATGGTCCATCTTGGCGTGTAATTGTGTAAATCTATGGACTTACACCAAAAGCATTCAATTATATCGCAGAGAGTGGTTTAGCACCCACTAATTTGGTTAGACTTGGCTTGGCTTGGAACTTCTCGATTTTCAGTTGTGAGATCCTGAAATCTTATTCCTTGTTAACTCCTAGAAACGCAAATAAATAATATACTGCTGCGAATTTAAACTCTCTTAGTAGAACTTTAGCATAAAGCTTTGTGCTATGGTTGCGTTAGGTTCAAAACGTGTGATCGATAGATAATTAAATCCATTTTTACATCATTTCTGAAAAATGTTTAAACTAGTAAAGAGGAATGCATTATCTATTTATCTGTCTATATTATATAAAACCTGACCAAGACATACTTTCTTTAAGACAAAGTTTTGACAAAGGTGAGAGAGTCTTCTATAAACAAACAAATGGATGATTAGCTACTTTTGTTTTTTTTTTTAATTTCCTGCCTCGTCTTAATTCAACTATCTTGTAATTGTAATTATCTTCTGCCACAACATTATGGCAGGGAAGCACTGTTTAATTTAAAATCTGTGTACAAATATGAAGCATCTTTTGATCGAACACATTTATTCTGTCTAAATAAGAGATGAAGCCGCGTCATTAATTACTTGACACATGCAAATTACATCGAAATAATAAGTTAGCTACTACAAACATATCTACCAGTTTGGGTTTAACTGGTTATCATCGTTACGTATCACACACACTAATTAAATTTAGATTACCCATTGAGATGCATAGTGACGTCTCTGCTAGTTGAGAGGCTTCAAGCAAATTCAAATTTTGTAACCTTATTTTTACTATATAATTTTGTTGATATTTTAAATACACAATAACATTATTTTATCATATATTTTTAATATATAGAAAAATAATAACTTATTTTAACAATTTTTTCAAGTATTTCAAATTGTATAGGAAAAACAAATACTATTTACTATGGGTTTTAATAATTACTAAAAATACTAAAACAATTTATCTTAACATTGTGTAAAACATTATGAAAAACTGTAAAATAGTAAAATGAAAAGGTTTAAATAACCTATGTATTTAATAGTTAATAATATCAAATTATTAAAAAAATATATTTGTTAACGATTAAATGGTAAAAATAAGATAGAAAACTAAATAAAACAGTTAAAAGTGAGATAATTATAAAACAAAAGAAAAAAAAACACAAAAAATATAATACAAACCACGATATTAACTGAATCATGTGAAGTATTGACAATAGAAATGGAATTCTTACACTACACTTGCATGATAACATTTCTAAGTGTGGCTTCTAAATTACTAAAAAAATTTGTGGCTTAAAGCAAATGCTTCATGTGCCTTAGGAGAGGGACGTATCTGGAGATGCATATAACCATTTTGTTTCCATTTCTTAACTTTTGAGGAAAGGAGCATTTTTCTTCTCAAGTTTATTGTTTTTTTCCAAATGTCAGACAGTTCTGAGAAAAATATGTAATTTTCTAGAATTTTGGATGTTTTTTTTGTTTTTTTCTAGAATATTGACGGATTTAAGGCTCTTCAAAATTTGACAAATAAAAGACTCTTATACCAAAATTGACGAAGGTTTTCTTTTCTTTTTAGTTTCTGTCTATATCATCGCATGTCGTAAATTAATCGAGTCTTCAATTTTTGGTCGCAGTCTAATATCCTTCGTGTTTATATGTGAACATTAAATTAAGTTGGATACTCGGAATTGAATTCCCAACCTACACACCGTCACAACAACATTGTGTTCCCATTAAAGATTTAACCATTTGCCTCTCGATTTCGGATACAAAAAAGATTTTTGTAACATTGCTACAAATAGCCTATTACACACAACACCTTTTCAAAAAAAAAACTTTTACACAGCACATCTTGCACAGATTGTACATTCATATTCATCTTTTACTGAATATATAAAATTCGTAAAAATAAGATAAAACATTGTCTTATAATTTTTATCTTACTAATAATAATTTTCCAAAATATCTTTAAAACATATGTACACTTGCAAATTGCAAAACAAACATATGTACACTTGACACAAGTAAAAAATTGGGTTCCATATTCCAAATCAAGCCTACTCAAATATATTAAATATAAAATTCTGCTGGTTCGTAATAAATCCCCCAACTACAATACAAGAGAACCCCAGACACAAACACCACAATATATTCTACTCGAATCAATTTTTTTTTTAGAAACCTCAAAGTTTACTTTTTTTTTTTTTTTTCTTTTCTTCTTTTGTAATGACAGGTTGCTTCAGCTTCTCTCAAGCAATAGAACGGACTTACAAATCCGGTTTCAAAAGATCCGGGTTAAAACCCGTAACCATCGATTTGAAAGACGGAACCGTGGTCCACTTTTGGGTATCCAAAACCCGACCCGAATCCAAACCCAATCTCCTCCTCATCCACGGCCTAGGAGCTACTGCCATCTGGCAGTGGTACGACGTCGCTCGACGTCTCTCCCCTCATTTCAACCTCTTCATCCCCGACCTCGTTTTCTTCGGCGGATCCTCCACGACCCGACCCGAAAGATCCGACATTTTCCAGGCCCAGACGCTCATGCGGGCCTTAGAGGCCCAGTCCGTGAAACGATTCAGCCTCGTCGGTCTCAGCTACGGCGGGTTCGTCGGTTACCAGATGGCGGCGATGTACGGAGACGCCGTGGAGCGGGTGGTGATTTGTTGCGCCGCCGTGTGCGTGGAGGAGAAGGACATGAGTGCCGGCGTTTTCAAGGTTTCGGATCTTGACGAAGCTGCGAAGATACTGGTGCCGGAATCTGTGGAGAAGCTCCGGGAACTTATGGGTTACATCTTCTACAAGCCGGCGCTGGCGAGAATGGTTCCTCCTTGTCTGCTCCATGATTTCATCGAACATGTGAGCTACTTTCTTCTTTAAGCTTCTTCGTCCAATCATGTTGCGACAGGTGTCTAATTGTCTTGGCGCATTTCAGCTTTATATATAGTAGTAAAATGATCAGAAAAAGTGAGAAAAAGTAATTAAAATGATGAAAATCTAGCAAGTGCGAAATACTATAGTTTTAAAAACATGGGAAAAAGATTTGATAGATTCTAACTGCTCGAAGATATAAAATGTCTACTTTGGAGTAGTAAAGAAAAAATTTCTGGGCGGTTTTTTTTTTTTTTGAATTTTTTTAATTTTATTCACTAGATTGATAATGCCATTTACAGATCTTTTTATATTTTAGAGAATTAAAATCTGTTGTGTACTTGTGCCAGTTCTTTGTATAGTACTTGGTAAGTTATTCTCTTTTTTTTATTGCCGTTTTATGGCCGTTTTTTTTTCCTGAATTTTTTTCCAATAGATTTATAATGCCATTTTCAGATCTTTTTATATTTTAGAGAATTAAGATCTGTTTGGAACAATAGTACTTGATTGTGTACTTGTGCCAGTTCTTTGTATAGTAGTACTTGGTAAGTTATTTCTTTTTTCTTTTTTTTTTCTACATAAAGTTTACTACTAAATTGGTAAAAAATTGTAAAACAAAACAGGCTTTGACCAGAGATAATATGAAAGAAAAGAGGGAGTTGATCAAAGACATACCAAAAGACAGAATAATCTCAGAGATTCCTAAGCTCACACAGGTTCTCTCTTTTCTTCCATTCAAATTTTGGCATTATTCACTCTCCCAAATGTAATTTGATAAATTATAGTTTTAATTATGAATGCAGCCAACATTGATAATCTGGGGAGAGCACGATCAAGTGTTCCCGTTGGAGATGGGGAAGAGGCTCGAAAAGCATTTAGGAGATAATGGGAAACTTGTTGTCATCAAAAGAACTGGTCATATCTTTAATTTCGAGAGGCCTAAAACTTATTTCAAACTTCTCAAATCTTTTCTTCTGCAGACAAAACAGCAGATTCCTGTCACTAATGGAACTGTCTGAGTCCTAAACCTCTGGTTTTGATTTACTTATCATGTATCCTTTAAGCTTTTTTAACCTATAATATAATTTCAATTCACCTCCCCACTTCGGATTAAGATGATTACTGTTCAAAATTTTCTGAAATTAACTTGTTGGCCAGAAGAAAAAGACTCTTGCAGAGTTTATCAAATTAAATTATCAATTTAGCAAGAATATGCAATCCTTTCAAGGATATTTTCAATCACAATCAATCAAATTCAAGTGAGATGATTATCGATGTAGAAAGAAAATAATAGATATGTACCAAAGAGAGGGAAAAAAATAGCAGAGAAGAACAAAGAAACAACTCTGCAA
The DNA here is from genome assembly GCA_020283515.1 of Alliaria petiolata. NCBI lineage: Eukaryota > Viridiplantae > Streptophyta > Magnoliopsida > Brassicales > Brassicaceae > Alliaria > Alliaria petiolata. The sequence goes on along the minus strand of JAHZTW010000003.1, from coordinate 3,012,032 downwards.
ATTATAAAAATCCCTCTCATGATGGGAGATTGATATGTGCCTCCAGAACAAAGCTAACAAGAATGGATCTTGCTGCTGAAAGAAGAGGCATCTTTCTTCTATCGAAAACCAAAACCACAAGCTAAAAATAAATAAATACTCTGTTTTCTTAATCTATCATCAAACTAAAAATAACTCAAACTCAGAATTATTTGAAACCATAAAACAAGAACAAATTAGCTTAGAGAACCATGGGGATTGGAGCAAAAGCTCCTGTGATTATATTTATGACGATGGAATAGCATTTGATATATATAGAGGTCGCCTCCAGCTTCCTGCTTCAAAAACCCTAATTTAATTTAGGTTTAGTATTTAGGAGGAGGGCGTACGTGTGGGCCTTTTTTTAATAAAGCCCAGTAACAATGATTGTGGGGTTTCGGTAACATTGTTAAAGCCCAAATTCCGGATATGAGTAAATATGAAAGAGAAAGAAGGTAAAAGCTCAATTCCATCGAACTTTCTCAGGGCACAATCACGAAGAAGAAGAACCAAATCCCTCCGATTTTTTAGGAATCAATCACTCACCAGAGGAATCCATCGTTTCTCAAATCTCTCTTTCGTCTTCTCCGATAGTTCCCTTCCAAATCAACCTTCTTAAGCATTCCTCGTGTGGTTTCGCTTTCTAATTGTAAGTTTTTTTTGGGGGTTTCTTCCTCTCTTTTTTCAGTGTTTTTGTATCTTCTCAAGGGTTTGTGTCATTGTAACGAAATTGTAGCTAGATTAATCGGAATGTGATCGTTCAATTTTAGATTCGGAATACAAAATCGACTGTCTTAGAGATCGATGTTCAGGAATCGGAACCTAGTGTTGTTATAATGAGAAAGCTTATCTTTCCTTACTTTTCAATTTTTACTATTTTCTTCGACCTCAAATTTTACTAAATTAGGGCTTTTTCTTGATTATCGACTTGTGTTTGGTGAATTTTCTCTGAAAATCTCTTATCAGTTTTTGGGGATATTCTCAGGTTCAAAGGTTTACTCAAGGAAGACTATCATGTCTTTAAGAGAAATCACGTCCGTGCTTAAAAATCTCTCCCTGGAACCAGAAGCCAAAATCGAAAGGGTGCAGAAGATCGAACATGAGATCAGAGAGTCATGCTCGTCGCTTGTTACGAACGTCATAAATCCTCTAAGAAGCCTAAAGGGCGCAGCACGAGATCCTGTGGTCACTGGTACGTTCGTTACAGAGTCTGCATCGTCTGCAAATCCAAGGTGGACAAAAGTGAAGGCCGAGCATTCGAGTATCTTGTCCAAGGTTTACAGCTAAGCCACGAAGCCGTGGCCTTAACCAAGCGCTTCACGACACGATCCCATTGTCTCAAAGAGAGGAAGCTTCACCTTGTCCTTGACTTGGACCACACGCTTCTCCACTGCACTCACGTTTCACGTCTCTCGAAAGCAGAGAAGTATCTACTCAGAGAAGCAAGGGACGATCTACGGAAGATGGACGTCGGAGAAGATTCCACCGAGTACCTGACGAAGCTACGGCCTTTTGTTCACGACTTCTTGATGGAAGCCAACGAGATGTTCACAATGTATGTTTACACGATGGGTACTCGCGATTACGCTAAAGCCCTTTTGGAGCTGATTGATCCGGAGGAAGTCTATTTTGAGGATAGAGTGATAACAGCAGACGATAGTCCATATGTGAAGACGCTTGATTTGGTTCTGGCTGAGGAGCGTGGAGTGGTCATTGTGGATGATACGCGTAGTGTTTGGACCCATCACAAGAGTAACCTTGTGGAGATTAGCAAGTACAACTATTTCAGAGACGACGGCCAGCAAGATTCAAAACCTTACTCAGAGGAGAAGATAGACGAGAGTGAAGACGACGGTGGATTGGCCAATGTTCTGAAATTACTCAAGGAACTTCACTCTGGATTCTTCAGAGTCAAGAAAGATCAGTTAGAGTCGCAGGACGTGAGGTTGCTGCTACAGAAATTAGACTTCAAACTTCTCAAATAAGATCTATTCTGTAGATACTTCATTTTAAGTATTGGAAGTTTGTGATCTCGTCATGGTCATTTGCAAGAAATACTGCAAAGATATTTTCTTGTAGTACATTACTTTCTGAATACACAGATAACTTTTTTACTTTAAAATAACATCAACAAATAGATAAACTATTCATCATGTTAAAAAACGTACAATCAAATGTTCTCTTGATGTATATTCATATATAATAAAATCATCTGGTTTGTCAAACTAGTATGGTCAGCTCCTATTCTTGAGAATGCAGATGTAACCAAGAACCAGATCAAACTGAACCGGACCCAAAAGAATCATCCTGTGAAGCAAAAGATGGCTGGATCTTGGTTATCATCTAAACCGGACAACAATGCAAGATATGTCATCTTTACTGTTTCTTTTCAATGCTTCGGCAATGAGTTGCTTGGCCGCTTCCTTCGGATCTCTCAACTTCTTAGCTATGTCAACTGCTTCTTGGTTTGACATCACCTGTTCAATTATGTTCCAACAAAAATCTTCCCATCAATAACTTCAACAAGCACCGTTTTTTCCTCGGTTTTAAAATAATCTTACAACCTGAAAATGTTACCTTCGAAATACCGTCACTAGCCAGAATAAGAATATCTGTGTGACTATCAACTGTAACATCCTTAATGTCAGGCTCTGTATTCAAGTAAGCTTTGAGGTTTTTGTCTCCAAAGACACGCGACACAGCTAACAAACCGTTCACTCGAGCAACATCTCCTGTTCAATTCACAAACATACAGAATCATCCTGCTATATTAATGCTCAACTTACAAAAAAGATTAAAAAAGAAGAAGAAGCAAAGCTGTTATTAACCTGGCCTGTTGGTAACAAATCCACCTTTACTCTCAATCATATTCCTTTCAGCATCGTTGTCAGGATCATGATCAACACTTATCTGCTTTGCTTTACCTCGACGAGACACGATTGCTCGCGAATCGCCGACATTAGCTATCCACAGAATTTTCCCATTGATCAAAATCGCAGTCACTGCAGTTGAACCGCCACTCCCTAAATCCGAGCTATTACCCGACACAATCGTTTGGTCTGTATTCTCATAAGCTTTCGCAATCGTTCTTCGAGGATCAACCAAGAACTCTCCCTAGAAACATTAGCAACAATGTAAACAACTAATCATAATACAACACGAAAAGCAAACAGCAATCTCTGTAGCTTACATCTTTTAGGATATTCGAGAAGAGATGTTTCTGCAAATACGCAGCTACTTCATCACCTTTATGACCATCAAAGATTGCAAATAGCCCCAGTTCACAGCCTTTGATATTGATAAACTTAGCAACATGATAATCCTCCATCGAATGGTTAGATTTCCCCTTTACTAAGCTAAATCCAAACTTGATTCCTCCTTCATTGTTTTTTCCTTTACCCGAGTGAGATTTTTGTCCCACCACAGCCTAACATAAAAGAAGAAGATAACAGATTAAAAAAAAAAAGCATCTCAAAATCCTCATAAACCAAGCAAGATCTCGAGGCTAAACTATACAATATAACAAGCAAATATAAAATTCTCGAAAAACACTGCAAGTACTACTAAATTGAAAAAAAAGAAAAAATGAAAACAACAAAATGATTTTGCATTCTTCTTACTTGCGTATCGGAACGAGAGCAGCAGATCCTGGGCATTTGAATCGACGAAATTCTTCGGTGGATATGAACGAATTAGCAAATTTGTCTTATCAAAAAAGACAATCTGCGAAATTTCACGACTCTGAGTTTAGAAAAACACGAGGATGCATCAAGAGGAGAAGACGCAGAGATTAAGAGGATGAAGCAAAAAAATTTAAGAGAGAAATGAGTGGAAGTAAACCTTAAGTTGCTTGAATCCGCAACTACGAATGATCAATTTCGCGAACTCTTGTGTGCTACCAAGCCTTCGCTCTCCTTCGTTAATGTCGTTTTCTTTGCGGAAATTTTATATCCACTGAAAAATAATTCTGGTATAGCAAGTTCATGAATTTTTTTTTTTTAATTCAACCCATATGCATGCCTTTATTTAGGAAAACTGCATACACAAATGTCTATTTATCATTGGATAAAAACGTTTAATAATATTTTATGTTAATTATCCAAGTCCATCTAAGAAAATTAGGAAGAAAAAGGAGTTTTATAGTATTTTTTTTCATTTCTTTTGAATTTGTTTCTCCTTTTATTGGGTTATTAATGTATTTGTATATTGATACACATTCTAATCAATTTATAACGTACCAGTATCTCCATGGAACCTTCCCAAGTATTTTACCATTTATATTATTTTCTTCTTCTTTTGTGTAATTTATCTTAAGCAAATTTGTTTCCTTTTCTATCACATATTTTGATTTATTTTACTTTTCTTTGTTCGGGAAAACTATATATGGCAACTTTCTGACTAATTTACTAAATCTGGCCTGCTTTGTGGTTTGGGGACTTTGGGCGACTCGTAAACAACATGTCAACACGTATTGAAAGGAAAAACATAGATAAGTCAAGTCAGTTTATAGACTTTGGAACCTTTATACTGATCTTCCCAACTCTAGCTATGGGCCTTAAATGGATAAAGCCCATTTACTCAAAATCTATCTAAAACCTTGGGGGTATTCTCGTCCTTTTCGATAACCAAAGTGTGCCCAGTCTATCTCTTGCTCTCTCTCTGTCTTGTCTAACTAATTTTTGTGTCTTGCACGTATAATATCTATGTAACTGCATAGTCTTCCATTATTAAGTATGAATCTGTAAGTATAATTTCAGATTGCAAGAGAAATGGTGATTAGTCCCCAAAATGCGAGACTAGGTCTCACGCAACTGGTAAAAAAGATTGGAATGGTGGATTTACCGGATAACCCAGACTGGTACTTTCCCGTTTGTATTGATCTCTCTGTATCTCATTGCATTCTTTTGTGTTTCATGATAAATGTCAGTGGGACCATCCTCATGTAATGCCAGCAGATATGTCTGTTGAAGTATCCGAGCTATTCACCCGCGAGTTAACAAGGGTAAATCTTTATTTAACTCTGCATTCCTAATCTTAATTAAACTCTCCCATGTGGATAAAAGCTTGAAACATATATATGGGATTTGAATGTTGGTGACAGTATGTTGAGGAGACTGAAGAGCTTGCGATGAATGCTCTGAGAGCAAACAGGCACATTCTGGACTTGATCACAAGAGAGTTACTCCAACGGTCAAGGATTACTGAATTGGTATGGTTTCCGAAACTCTTCATTGACTTTGTTATCTTATCTACTTATATGAGCGAACAACCTCGGTTTAAGAAGTTTTGTTTTCATCTTGAGGAAGTTGAAGGCAAAAGGAAGGATCTTTCTCCTTTGATGTTTGAGGATTTTGTGAAGCCGTTACTTTTCAGGAGGAACCTTTGCCTCACAAGGACCGAGTGAGCTATCAGCCAATTGATTTTTTACGTCCTGCACCACACTGCCCATAAGCTAGAAGCCTCTACTCTTCTAATGTTCATCTTGAAAGAGCTTTATTTTGATGATATTGTAACATTAGTATTAGTGTAAGTTCCCATCAGTGAAAGCTTCCAGCTTTGAATTTGTATATATGCAAGCTCCTTTTTTCATCGTACGTAGAGCCCATTTTTTCCTTCGTGTTGAAATTGCAAACTTTACTAGTGGAAGTTAGGCGCTACATTGGTTAAAAAAAGTATCTGAGACCGTGTGTAGTGACTGAAGCAATTTTATTGTATATTCTTAACAGAGAGGGCTTTTAGTAACCCAAACTAAGACGAGAGAGCCACACTGATGCACAAAGGGAAACACCATTGAGCACTTTTTGAAATAACTTTAATAAAGATAATATTCTGAAAAATAATCTAGTAAATAGAATTGTTACACCCAATAATCTAAAACCGAGTCCGTTAATCTAAAACCGAGCTAAAAAGTCCAAACGGAATGAGGGGTAGAATAAAGAAGACGAGATGATGGTGAAATCCTAGGCATAGATTCCAAGTCCTTTTGGCACTCTTGAACATTGAGGGTTGGTACAAGGGAGATATCGATCTCCACTGTCTTTAAGCAGATTGAGTTTGCGAGAATGTATGTCAATAGTTGTTTCTCATCTTCTGTTCCTCTATAGTCTTTCCACCTAATAATCTCTAGATGAGACGATAAGCATTGGGGAATAGTGGTCGGCTGGTTCCAGGAAGATGGGGGACACCATACCTAATACCATTAGGGTTAGGTTAATCCTTATTTAAATTCATCGGAAAAAACCTAGATGTGCATATTTGAAGGGATGAAGGCACTCACAGTGGTGTCGATGTCGATCGTAAGAGTTTTTAGTTTAGGAGAGTTTTGAAGCAACAAAATAAGTGGTCCCAACCAATATATTGGATTTTCTGAAACAACGAATAACTCCATGAGCCGAGACAACTTAATGGCGTTACAACAGGCAGCCTGCAATAATAAAAAGAAAAAAACAAACAAAAAACATTAGTTGACCTAGCAAGGAACAAGAAACAAAGGAAATTGGGCCCAGGGGATTACCATTGATTCTGATAAATACAAACATAGACGTCTCGCAGAGGAAAAGCATGTCAGAAACTTTTCATCATGGTTAGCAACATAGCCGATGTATACCTCATCAAGGCAAAGCATATTGTCTATCAAACTACAATTGCCTCCCCAATTGTCAACTATGCTTATATCTGTTACTGCAGGGGAATCTATCACCAACGACCCAATGGGATCTTCCCCTTTATTGCACCATCCAGTCGTATAATGTAATACTTTCAATGAAGGCACCTTCACGGTAAAGTTTGTCAAGTTGTCATACTCATCACGTCGTTCAACCACTAGATGGTTGAGAACAGGGGAACCCGATAAAAGCCTAGCAAGAGAGTCCTCGTCTTTGTACACCACGTTGATAAGATGCAGATATATGAGAGATGGAAGGCAAGCCGGGACAGAAACATCGACGAGAATCTGGTTGGATAGAGATAAAGAAACCAGCGTGTCGCATGTGTAAAGGCTCTTAGGGAAGCTTGTAGGCTCTCCTGTCCAGAGGAGCTTGAAAACTAACTTTTTCACACCGAGTTTCACTGCCTTCTCAACCCACTTTCTGACAACCCACTTTCTGACATCTACGTCAACAGGACATTGTGGACCCAGCTCGACATTCAGGACTAATAGTCTCGGTGCCTTAAGGAGTTGCAGTGACTTGTCAATAAACCACCCAACGCTCTCGCTCCCTTGGTCGTCTTTGAACTCGAGTATAGGCAGCATCTTCCAGACGTGACGCCATCGTTTAGACAAGATCGATGTGGTGATTGCATCTTTTGTGGGGACGCGGTGTAAGATCGCCAATAGAAAATCTTTGGGAAAATCACATATTCTCTGACAACCAGGAAGTGGCTTTCCTTCGAGAAGCTCCAAACTCGCACCGCCTCCGGTAGAGATGTGGCTCATCTTGTCAGCCAAACCGACCTTCTCAACGGCAGCCACAGAGTCACCTCCTCCTATGATTGTGGTCACTCCCTTTCCGCTTAGTTCTGCAAGCTGCTTTGCAACGGCCTGATGGTAAAACACGACAAGTGATCGGGGTTAGTTAACTTGGGTTTTCTCTGTCTAACAAACATGGAGTTACTACTGATCAGACTAAAGCTTGGGTTTAAGTGCCATTACAACCTATAAACACAATAGAGAATGTCAGTGTGAGCGCAGAGAAGGGAAGGCTAGTGTCAATAAAACGGAATAAGAGGAACAAACCTCAACACCAAGAAGTTCAGATAACCTCGGCACAAGAGGCTTTAAGCTGAATTTAGGGGTAACACCTTTTGGGCGGCCCTGAAACATGAAACCGAGATCATCAGAAACATAGTTCCTCAAAAAAAAAAAAAAAAAAAAATTGAAATCAGAGAACAGAACTGCTTTGTTTCTGCTTTCCAGCACCTAAAAACTGTGTGTACTCTCGAGAGAAAAAACAGAAGAGGAAGAGAGAAGGATTGCTGTTGTTGTGGAGTGATGAAGACAAAGGCTTGTTTATATAGCCTTAGATGCTCAACGTAAGCAATAAAGTGGAGATTTGGAATTTACTCTCATCTTAATCACTTTGAAGTGAATTAAGAAGGATGTTAAGCAAACAATCAATCACAATTGATTTTGTGCTTCAAAGATGTATTGGATTATGAATTTTAGTAGATTTGGAGGTTCTTTCAAAATCTCCTATTATTGAACTAATTAAATTCTTAAATGTCTTATCAAATTATATGTTATTGAATATGTAATTTATGTAAAACCAATTAAAATCACTTAAAAATCTTTTTTGTTGGGTCAAACAATTTTTTAAAATAAGAAACGATTACACGGGGCCACCCAAAACCAGCCAGTAGAAGCGATGTTTTGCCATAGCATCGGCTTCATTGTTTTCTAATCTGGAAATAAAAGAAAAGTTACATGCTGAGAAATATATAAAGGTATTTTTTACCAAAAAAAAATATATAAAGGTATAATCTCTTGTTATTCAATTAATAATTTGTAAAAACTAAATCAAATCCACTGTTATTCAAAACTAAAACAATTTTTTAAAGAAAAAGTTGGAAAGGATTTGAAGAGATTTTACATCTACTTTTACTCATAGTAACATTCTAACAATTATAACTACATTACCAGTATCTCCATGAAATCTATTTTACCATTTATGTTGTTTTCTTCTTCTTTTGTGTTTTATCTTAATCAAATTTGTTTCTTTTTCTATCACATATTTTGCTTTATTTTACTTTTCTTTGTTTGGGAAAACTATATATGGCAACTTTCTGACTAATTTACTAAATCTGGCCTGCTTTGTGGTTTGGGGACTTTGGGCGACTCGTAACAACATGTCAACACGTATTGAAAGGGAAAAACATAGATAAGTCAGTCGTCAGTTTATATAATTTGGAACCTTTTTTACTGATCTTCCCAACTCTAGTTATGGGCCTCTAAATCTATCTAAAACCTTGGGGGTATTCTCGTCCTTTTCGATCAATCATCAGCCACCACGACACTTCGTCTTCCACTTCCGTCGTCAGCCGCCACGACACTTAGCCTTCCTCGCGCGTCTCTTGCTCGTTGCGCAGAGAGAAAGAGAGAGAGAGAGAGAAGATGAGGTTGATAGTGCACAACATGTTGTCTTGCAACATCAAGGGAGTGGTTAACAATTTTCCTCTGCGGATCGAAGCCGAGAAGGTGATCGAGAAGGAAGTCGATTTCAACCCAGATTTTCTCAGGCACATGTTCGCGAAGATCGAGTGGAAGGCTCTTGTGGATGGTGCACGTTCTATGGGATTCACCGAACTTCCGGATCATGCACCAGACACGACGGCGCTAGAGTCCGACGAATCATTTCTCAGGAAATTCCACCACGCGTTGCTCGAGCTCCACCTCGAGGAAGGCTCTCTCGTCTGCCCCGAGACCGGCAGAAAGTTTTCCGTCAACAAGGGAGTCCCAAATATGCTTCTCCACGAGGACGAAGTTTGATTATCTATCTTTTCTTCTTGATTTTTAGGATTCTGATCCTCTGGGAGCAAGAAATTTCCTAATGATTAAAGTAAATTTTTTTTATCATTGAACTTGCAGTTATCGATGCTTCTGGCGCAATTGCAACATCCCTTTGCCAATAGATTGATTCCTCTTGCATTGTGTGCTATGGATGATTCTTAAAGCGTATTTATACTCTTCCAAAATCTTAATCTTCTTTACTGTTGAAAACTTCTCCAATCTTGTTATTCTACTTTAAGCACTATCTTCATGCACTCGTAGACAAAGTAACTTATTGCAGCCGAAGGCAATACCTGGAGATATGAAACAGAGGAACAAAACAATAACATATCAAGCTTTGGAAACAGTACACAGGTTGAGTTTGGTAATGTGGTATATGGAAGAAGTATAATGCAAACCTGGAGCAAGCTAGGTAAAAGTCCAGCGTATAAAGCCGGGACCCCTCCTCTATCAATGATATTGAAGCCCATAGCTAAAGCACTGAGCTTGTCTCTACCAGTCTGCATCTGAAGTTGCCGTCTCACTACTTCAAAAGGATAAGTAGCTACTTCAGTACAAGCTCCTGCTATAGCACCGTACAGGAGAGTTCTGATGGGTCCTAACTCGAGCCGGTCCAGAGCATTGAGTTCTTGTCCCTGCTGCTTCATGTCTTTGAGTCTTTTCCTGCCTTGTGGTGTATGCAGATGTGATGTTTTAAGGATGTCGTAAACGCCATAGAAAACTGCACCGGACAGAGCCATGCTTGCTATGGAGGGGACTAGACCCTTGTAGAGTGACAATAATCCTTCGTTTTGGATCATATACTTGAAAGCTCCAGCGATCCCGCCTAAGGCTTCTCCACCCCGAGCCACTAGTTTTGTTCGTATCTATGCAGTAGAGGAACACATTTCAGTCATAATGTTTCCACATGCATGTTCTTAATGTCCTATCCAAAACTAAATGCTTACTAACACTAGACCTCTATGTCACTCTGATTCTCTAAAAGCACAGAACTTTCCCTCTTTGATCTAAAAATGGTTTAAAGGTAAGAGCTTACAGTATCGAGCGGCAAGCAGAGTACGGTAGCAGTAATCCCAGCAGCAGCTCCAGCAACGAATCTCTCAAAGTTGGTTGCTTCTTCATTCCCAGCGATTTTAAGCAATTGCTTTCTGTACGTATCGTAGGCACAAAAATTGACTGCTTTGAAAGGAGCCGTTCGGAGAACATTGAGCAAATTACCTTTCCAGAATCCTCTGAAGCCTTGCGTGGTCGCAATTGTCTTAGCGACCACCAACAGATTCCTATGTTCACCACGAACTGTATATTCCAGCTTTAGTCTCTCAAGTGGGGCTAAGAAAGTTCTGGCATCAACAACAACAACAAAAAAACGCATTATTAGAACCAAAGCCAAATTGGGGAAAAGAAACAATCATGGTTTTGGTTCAGGCATTTTATCAGACGACTTATCGGCGTAATAATCGATCAATATATATACTTGGAAACCATGGCAGCTACGGCACCGGCCCAGAGATGCTTTCGTGTGTTCATGGTCCCGCTTCTCCTCACTCCACTGAAAACTCTTCGTTTTCCATTTCCCTCGCCGCGAATCTCGTCGTTTTCCGTCAGAGCATCCCGCTCAGATCCGTCTTTACTCAAGCTCACGGACAGGAACAGCAAGTCCTTACCGGAGCGGAGGCGGGTTTGCTTTCTCCAGTAACCGGTAAAATGCACAGGCTCGGAGTCGGAGCAAACGCATTTGGAGGAGATCGAGTCGAAGAAGGAAGAGGAAACGCCTGGCGGTTCGAGAAACAAACCACCAGTGCTGAAGAAAGCTTCATTGGATATATCGCTAGAGGTGGAAGAAGAAGAAGGATCGTGAGGATGGATATGGAGTCCTAACATTTGGATAATGAAGGAGAGGAGAATTCATTAGAATTTGTTGTATACAAGAGCTAATTTGGGAATTTACCAATTGAGTGGTCTTGGACCGGTCGGACCGGTCTTGGGCCTTACATTTATTTTATTTCTTGTGGCACCCTAAAGTAAAGGTACAAATTGTGTATACAGTACACGAAAAATAGTAATAAAACTGTTAAAACACATAAAATCTAGTATATATGTATGGGATATTACATTTATAGACACTTTTACCTCTAATTTATTTGAAGTGTTTCTAATCCTAATTGTTGATTTGTAACTTTGGTACTAATTGTGTAGATTTATGTAATTTGCTACAAATTATGTAATTTTATGTAGCTTTTGAACTAATTGTGTAAATTCCAAACCTTGGCTCTTCCTGAGTCCTGCGGTGCTGACGTCAGCACATCCGCGTAGCAAATAGCCGTTGAGCGCAAATGCCGTCGGGAGTCGGTTCCGATGATATAAATACCGGACGGCTTTAGCGCCAACTTCATTTTCCATTAATCTCACACTAGGGCTCCACACGAGAGAGAGAGAGAGAGCGGGAAAGCGATTGCGATTTTTTTGTTCGTGAAGTCTCGAAATGCAGAAGATAGGGTTTCCAGCGATGAAGAGCTTGGATCAGATGCGTTCGTTGGCTGGATCGGCGAAGAATTTATCCTTCTCGTCGCGTCAACCTCAGGATTCCGTCTCTTCCGGAAATTTCTCGAATCTGAAGTTTACTGCAGGTTTTTTTTTGTTCGTTTGGCTTGATTTGAGAATTTCGTTCCGATACTTTCTGAAATCGCGCTGTTTTGATGATCGCGATATCTGCGTTTCTGTGTTCCAGAAAAATTGGTGAAGGAACAGGCTTCTATGAAATCAGATCTCGAACTGGCGGTATTTCGAATGCTATCCCGTTTTCTTCTTACATTCTGCGTCTATACGAAATTAAGTTTGATCGATGTGCTTAAGAGGTATGTATGGTGGTGTTGCTAGGATTGCGTGTTTGGTTGCCGTTCTAATTTTTAGCTGTTAACCGGAATAAGCAAGAAACGGAGTTATCTCTGCTAGTTTTGCGAGTCTTTGATTATCCGCGAGAACATCTTATTTTTGGAAAGATTTTGGGATTGATAGATTCGAGTTATTGTTAACTCTTATGATGTGTTGCCAGAAATGCATTTGACCAGAAATTGATGGACAATATTTTTCTATGATCCAGAATTCTAAGCTGAAAAAGTCAATGGATCATATACTTGCTTTAGAGGAAAAACTGCAGAGCGCTTTCAATGAGAATGCTAAGCTTAGGGTAATGCAAAAGGAGGATGAAAAGCTTTGGAGAGGGATGGAGTCCAAATTTTCTTCAACGAAAACTCTGTGTGATCAACTTACTGAGACTCTACAGCACTTGGCTTCCCAGGTTCAAGAAGGTAATTGAAGATGCATATTGGTCCTTGAATTCTTGAAACTACTTATGGTTTGTTGCTTTATCTGTTTCCTAAATTGCCTCTACAGCTGAGAAGGATAAGGAGTTTTTTGAGTCCAAATTTTCTACTAGTGCGGAAGCAATAGACTCTTTAAAGCAGCAAATGCAAGACCTATCTTTAAACTTAGGCGTTGCTGAAGAAAACATCAAAAGCCGTAAGTTGTTGGTTTGTTTCAGACATGTTTTATTGATTTCTTGCATGTGAAAACCTTTAATTTGAAAATGATTGAGTTGCTGCAATATGGTTTACCAAATTTTCTCTATGGTTCTTTTGTTGGATATTGTTATACATTTTAGTTAAACTTAAGTCAACCATGCAGGAGAGAAGGAGCTAGAGGAGCTCAAACTCGAGAAAGAACAGAGAGAAAACTCTTACCTAAGTGAACAGTGTAGAACTGCTAGTCTCTTAAAGGAGAAAGGTAAATTTCTTCTTCTTTTAGATTCACGATATCATTCATGCTGTAGATCACATGTTTTATCTGATTAATAGGTTAAACATGTATCCACACACCAAATAGGTTGAAAAACTCAATGTTTCTGAAGGGTGTTCACTATTTAGATGGAAACAGGATAGCGAGTTCTTAGCTTGCATTCAGGTTATTATTCAAAGGAACACACACTTGAGTTATACAAAGTTTCTGTATGTATTGGATCTTAACTACACCTCTCTGGATGTGTTGTATATCAACTTCATAACAAGAGTTTTTTTCCTAGATCACATGATAAGGATTATGTTTAATGTTGCAATAAAGACTACACTACAAATATATAACGAGCGTACTCTTTGTGGATGTGTTACAGCTATATGATGATAGCATTGGTATTTGCATTAATCTACTTACTTTTCCTTCCTTATGGCAGAGGCTATGATAATAAATTCTGAAGCAGCTATAGCTGAAGCAAAACTCAATATTGAGAATTTAAACTTCCAACTTGGGAAGGTGCGTCTTGAGTTAACATCAAAAGAAGATGAGGCCAAATACCTTGTTGGCGTCAAGGAGAAGTTGGAGCAAGAAAAGATAAATATTCTGCTGAGTGCTGATAATCTATCTGAGAAACTGGTTAGCTCAGACCAGGAAGTCAAGAAGCTCGAGGGCTTTGTCCACTCTTTGGCAACCGAGTTGGCTGAATTGGACAAAAAGAACTTGGCCTTCATGGAAAAATTTGATAAGCTAAATGGTTTATATGGCACTCACCTTATGTTACTCCAAAAGGATAGAGATATTGCTTCTGATCGTGCTCAAGGATTATTCAATCAACTGCAAGGAGAGTTCTTGACTGTAACTTTACAGAAAGAAGCTCTGCAATCAGCAGGCAATGAGTTATATGAACAAAAGGAGGAACTGAGGAAAGCTAAAGAGTCATTAGTTTCCCAACTTGCCGAGGAACGCTGCTCCGCAAGGCAGGCAATTGAAAAACTAGAATCTGAAGCAAAATGTCTAGTTTCAACAAATAATGAGACAGAAGCAGTGATCTCAAAGCTGAAAAAGGAAATAAAAGCTTTGTTGGAAAATCTGAGGGCCTCAGAGAATAAAACGGTAGATACATCTTCCATCTCTTTGTGCAGTCCGTATCAAATTATAAATGCATAGTTATAATGCTTAATATGTTCATGTATCTTGCAGCAAGAATTATTGTTAAAGCTTTCATCATCAGAGATGGAAAGCAAAGAGAACACTGAGAAGCTGCTAGCTGATGCACAGAGAAAGGCTGAAGAAATGGATATTTTGCAGAACGAGAATGAGAGCTCTCAGCTGCGTGTGGATTCATTGTCGAAAGAGGTGAACCAGCTCCAAAGCGTTATTGAAGAGAAAGAGCTTCTTATCCATCAATGCAAGGAAAATGAGAAGAATCTGGACCAGAAAACCACAGAGGTTAAAGAAGATGGATATTGGACAAAGGCTTTATGAGTTCTTATCTACTTTTTAGTACTCATCAAATATGAACTCCGTTTCAGGACAAAGAGCTATTGGCAGCTGCTGAAACTAAGCTTCTAGAGGCGAAGAAGCAATATGATCTGATGCTGGAAAATAAACAGTTGGAATTATCAAGGCACTTGAAGGAATTATCTCAGAGGAATGACCAGGTATATCTGGATCAATTCTCTCCATATATGCTCGAATAGTATGCCGAGGATTTGCTTAGAGCCCTTAATTGAATCCAAATATAACACACCCAAAATTATGACCTATATGCTTTTCTGATGATTTTTAGGCAATTAATGAAATCCGGAGGAAATATGATGAGGAGAAGCAGGAAATTATAAATGCTGAAAAGGAAAAGGTATATGCTGACAAAATCTTTTATTGTGATCGACCAAGCAATTGATCATGGTACTGAGATGTTTTTGGTTCTGATTTCAGGTTGAAAAGGTTATCAAAGAATTATCCACGAAATATGATAATGAACTTTCAGATTGTAAAGCCGAATCAAAGAAGCAGTTGCTGACCATTCAGGAGGATCATGCTTCTCTGGTATAGTAATCTCCACTTAAACCTGATGTTTTTGAACACATCACCAAGCGTGAATACGCTTATACATGTGTTAGAAGGACTTTTCTACGATTTCATCAACTTCTCAGAATTATAGGTTTAGTAGCAGAAGATGCAGACATCTGAACCAAAGCCCCCTTTCTCTGGCTTTTCTGTTCGGAAGTTTATAACTGGGCAGGTTTTCACTAACAAATAGGCTGATAAAGCTGCATGTTCTGCAGATACTCAATATTCGGGAGGAACATGAAAATAGGGAGTTCAATCTCAAAGCCAAGCACGATGAGGAACTGAGACAAGCTCAGATTCAGGCTGAAACTGAATTAAAAGAGGTACCAACAACATACATAATTTGATAGTTAGATAGGAATATGAAGCCTCTGGTATTCAAGTAATTTTTAACTTTATCCAGAGGATAACAACAATCAGGGACGAGCATGATGTTCAGTTGAAAGCATTCAAGTGTCAGTACGAAGATGATTGCAAGAAGCTGCAAGACGAATTAGATCTTCAGAGATCAAAAGTTAGTGTTTATCAAGATTCATTATAAGATGCATCTGTCAAGGTTTGAAGCCTAATGCCTTAAAAATGAGTTATCGTTGCAGGAAGAGAGGCAAAGAGCTTTGTTGCAAATGCAGTGGAGGGTTATGAGTGACAAACCGCCTGAAGAGCAAGAAGTGAGCTCTAGGAAGGTTAGACCAGAAATCATGTTTGATCCACTAAAAGGATACTTTATTTACTATATATCATCACATTTGAAAAAACACAAACATATATTGATTTCGATAACTTAAATCATATTATAGGAATATTCAGTCTCATCTGTCAAAGTGAGAGGTTCTCGTCCTGCTGGTATCAGGAGAAGCCAGCATACAGCAGTGATGCATGATGACGATGAACAGGTAGGATTTAATATACCATGTTGTTGTTTTTTATTGCTTCTGGTTTGCCAAAGTCTGCACATATACAATATACATATGGATGAAATGCAGGATTCCCCTTTTGTAAAGGCAACAGAAACACCTGTGACAAAGATGTTGAAGAAAGTTGAAAATGTGAATGCAAGAAGCTTAATGAGCAGTCCAAAGCATCATAGCAAGGTAAACATGTAAAACCCCTTTATAACTAGCTTTCACATCAGCTCCCAACCTCATCATTTTGTTTTGTGTTTCAACTTGGCAGGTGACTCGTCGTGAATATGAAGTTGAAACGAACGATGGGAGGACCACAAAACGAAGGAAAACAAGAGGCACAGTCATGTTTGAGGTAACTTACTCTGCGCATTAACCCTCTGATTTGGTTCATCTTAAAATAATTCAGATACTATGTTCAAAAGCCATTTTCTCTGAGTTGGGATTCACCATTTTTTTAATGGATACAGGAGCCACGGAGGCGATCGACTCGGGTTACACCCAAAGCTAAGACCCCCAGAAGTATCGCTAAGGTAAAAATAGATCCCAAAAGTTTGCTAAAAATTTGGAATGTATAAATCACACGCAAATAAACTAGTGCTGAAGCAGGGTTGGTTTAATATCATTCAAGTAAAGCTAGTTTAATTATTTTGACTGCACTTTCTATACTAGAAGAAATGTTTAAAGAGGTGAAGAAGAAGAATAGTAAATGTTTGCTTTAGATCACAGTTACGGTGTGTTAAGGATAGGTTTGAAAAGAGAGAGAGACCCTTGCCTAATTATTGAGTTTTAACACATAGAATGTCTTGTACATGTACAGGTAGCAGCCATAAGCAGTCATCCTCCACGCTCTGCAAATATTGGAGATCTGTTTTCAGAAGGCTCCCTCAATCCTTATGCTGATGATCCCTATGCATTTGACTGAACTCCAAGTTGAATCTATCACAAAGCCCGGCTCCTAAAATCGTTTTCCTTACTCGAAGCTCTCTGCTACACTATGAGGAGATTATTACAGAAGTTAAATGTTACTCGCCCATTG
Source organism: Alliaria petiolata (assembly GCA_020283515.1). Lineage (NCBI taxonomy): Eukaryota > Viridiplantae > Streptophyta > Magnoliopsida > Brassicales > Brassicaceae > Alliaria > Alliaria petiolata. The sequence goes on along the minus strand of JAHZTW010000003.1, from coordinate 2,994,706 downwards.
TACAGACGTTTACTATTGCATCAACTTTCTCGTTTGTTAATTTGGCGTGTAAGGTTGTGGATGTTGAAGAACTTGTTACTAGTTACAGATATACAAAATAAACCGTATAATTGATGAATCTTTTAATCGTAAAGATTCAAAGGCAAACGCAAACGCGGTTTGTATTCCGCTGGTTTTTAGCAGTTTGGAAAATAATCATGAAAATCTGATAAGGTTATGATGATCCCTATTTTTTTTTTTTTTTGGTTTAACGGTGATGGAATTGGTACTAGCAAAAAGCTGAAACAAAAATTGAAATCTGATAACGTGATGACGATCGTAATTTTCTTTTTCACTTTGTATAACGACGATGATCCTTTTACATGAGAAGAAGTGGAAGTAGCAAAAGCTGATACAAACATTGATTCCAACTTGCAAGGGATGGGATCAAGGAGATCGGAGAAAGAAGACTAGGAAGAAAGTGGAAAGCAACAGAACCAAAACGAGGAGAAGAAGCAGCTCCATGAAGCTGCAAAGCTTGATCCGATTCCTCCTTTTCTTCTCCATCGCAAGCCTTCTCCTCAGATCCTCTATTTCTCTTCGTGTCTCTCCTTCCTCCTGCTTCCAAAACAACACCAAAGACGTTCGCATGGGATTTTCGCAAATCCATTCCGATCCGAAGAAGAAAAAGGAGAAAGAAGAAGGATCTACTAACCTCGCCGGCGGTATCGATGGTGGCCTTCAGATCGCCGGATGATGCGAGTGAATAGAGGAGCATCGTAGCTCTGGCGCAGCGGATTGCAGTTCGCTCTCTAATCAATTCGTCTTTGCTTGTCATCTCCTCCTTCATCTCTCACTCACTCTCTCTCTCTCTCTCTCTCTCTCTCTCTCTGCTTCTCTCTATTTCCGTATTTCGATTTTGAGTTTCAAAACTAAAAGGCCAGATTTAATGGAGCGCGGGATTGGTTGGTCTTGCTACAAGTGACAGGTGTCAATGCACGATTAGTTATGCTGCCTGAATATAAATCAATTTTTTGAAAAACAAAAAATCACCCAGAAAATATGCACTTCAATCTTTCAGGCCTTTTTCGGGTTTTCCCACCTAAATCCTAAATGTTCCCTCGCTTATGATTTAGGGGGTATTGTTGAATTAGTTAACGAAAATCGTTTTGAGTTTAATACTTTTCCATCCTTGGTTTTTTTGTTTGAAAACCCTTTGAATGAATACAAATCTTATCGGAATTAGGAAAGGGTAACGAAAATCGTTTGTAATACTCGCCTCTCTTGTCGCCGGCCAGACGGATCTTCTGATCGTGGCCGTCGCCGTTAAAAGCATTTGATGATCCCTCAACCGCTAAATCTTTGAGTTTCTCCTGGTAAGCTGCCGATTTTATTCTTCCCATCAATTTTGTTTTCCTAGTAAACTAGTCTGCTTAATTGCACTGATTTTGGTCGGTATTCAAGTTTTAGGGTTGGCAAATAAATCAAAATCGCTACATCGTTTGTAATTTTTTAGGTTTTTTCTTTGGGGGAATTCTGATTTGTAGATTTGCTGCTGTTGTATCTTCCGAACGCCAACACTCTGAAACTGGGTTAGTTTTGATTAATAGTTTGGCATTTCTTCATACGGTTTCAGAGTATAAATTTGCAAAATGTTAACCATTGTTTGGAGTCTTACATCAATATTACGAATGGATCTGCTGTTTATTCTCCCATGTGTTAGTGATTCTCATGCGTTTGGCTCGTTATAACTCCTTGACAACTATACACAGGCTATGTGCTCCAATGCAGTATATGTTTCATTAAGCAAGCCAACTATTTACCGCTAAGGTAAGCCCATGTGGTTACTAAGGCTAGATTACATTTCCTACATAGCTACGTTTTCAAAACCTTTTTTTGGATAAACTAATCTTCTTCTAATGTTTCATTGTAAGGCTCTGCATCTTGGTTTTGTTCCCCACCTGTGAACAATGTAGAGACTTCTCTGCTTCACGACTCCTTGTGGTAATATATTCCCTTACCTGTATCTCTGTCTGATCATATTAGTTTTTATCTATGTTTTTTTTTTAAAGCTTTTATATATGTTTCAGTTTTAAGTAATTCATTCGGTTTCAGCTTTTTAAATCCTACTATCATCTTACATATTCCATACGTTTGATTTGAAGACTTGTCAATAGTAAAAAAAAGCATCGTTGCCTGCTACTGAACCATCAATATATTCAAATAACTTGGTTTATAACAGCTTCAAAATAACCCTTTTTGCCTGCGGTGATATTATTGATAGTGACTACACTCAAGTTTTCTTGTCAAACTCTGGTATATCATACCTTGAACATAACTACAGCAGTATCCACAAGTGTTTTTTTTTTTTAATGCAACTCTAATAGATATAATTCCGTGTACGTGTTATGTCAAGTACAATTCAATGCAAATACTGATAGGTTGAGAGATCTAAAGCATGAACAAAGAGATGGAATATCGTTCATAGAAGCATAGAATAAAACTTTGGTACTTGTCGTGTATATACATAACTTTGTCCTTATCTAGGCTCATATTATTCCGTACAAATATCATAGATCCAGTGATCCTGAAGACCCTAGCACAGGAGCCTAAGCAAATTTGATGGTTTAAACAGCTTTGTAGAGCTGTGATCATGTGGGTGCATGAACTTGCAGTTGGGACAAACAGGAGTTGATGTGCACAGCATAACCAGCATGTGGCATTTCATGCACACTTTTGTTACCATCTCTTGCTCCTTGTGATCAACATCATCACCATCACCATCACCATCACCACCTTCAAAGGCAAGCCACGACAGTGATCGGCTTAATCCTGTCCCACTTGTGCTCATCTTACTTGGGCTTGTCAAATTTCTACCCTTTGATGACACGGTTTCATTGTGATTTGAGGATTCATCTATCGTCGTTGTGGTTGTTGAAGGTGAATAAGAAGGTGAAAGGTTCAGCTCAAGGTCTAGGCTCATCTTAGGTCGTCCAGCAATCACCGGATCTTTGGGGTATGTCCTATGTTCCTCAGATGTTCTTGAGTATCCCTGCAAATATGAGTACCATGTTTTAGATGCATGTTTAAGCGTAACACATAGATATCTTCATATCAATACAAGTAGAAAATAATTAATCCACATATATGAATATATAATACCTTAGGCTCAATGGATTTCTGCCAATCTGAAGGTAGGGGAGTGTGGAGATGAAGTTCAAAATCAAAGGTAATTGATCTCATACTCTCTGAGTTTGGTCGTTCATTGAACAGAGTGCTCTGAAGTTTGCCCTGTGATTGATCTTCTTGTTTGCTCTTTTTGAAAGAATTGTGGAACTCTTCTCCAAAGATTGTGAAATCCCTCTTTCTGGAGTAGAGGGTTCCTTCTTGTCGAGAAACCATTAGCCTCAGACTTTGTTTCCACTGATGATTTATGCTGATAAGAAAAGTTTAAACTCTCTCTTTGATCCTATGAGGAAATGAGCAGATAGGCTTAAATACGAGAAGATCGTCTCTATATATATACATGTAGGAAAATCTTCAGGGGAGTTATTGTCTCCACCGGTTCATATGGAGTAATTGAATTAGGAATTTATAAATGGCTGATAAATTTAGATATTCTAAAATATATAAATATATGAATTTTTATATTTAGAGTTTTTTAAAGATTTACTTTAGCAATAAAAGTGATCTGTCGACGATTGCATATTAATTAAAGATATTTTGAAATTTGGAGGAATAAAAAAAAAAAGAGAGGGGGAAGTAATGGGAAGCATGATGTGTGAGTTCCAAGTTGGGTGTGCTCAATAACTCCAAACAGTCTCATTTAAATGCTTAGATGTGAAGTGCTAACCAATTTCTCTTTCTACTTGTGCCTTTCTCCTCTACCACTATCACTACCATCATCATTCATCATCATCATTAACTACCTCGTGTTCTTAAATAGATAATGTTAAAAAATTTTAAAAGAAAACTGATTGTTGGTGAAGTCATATGGATGGATGTATGGATGCATCGTGTATGTATGTCATGTTATATATGCATCATGTATGTAAGATGATAAGCTGATGAAGTATGAGAAGGAAGAAGAGTTGGGAAAATAGGGAGAGGTCAATAAATAGGGAGAGACAATAAAGAAAATTAAAGATGGGAGAAGGGAAGGTTGATGAATTGATGAATGCCGATGCAACTTTAATACTCACATTAACTCCTACTCCCACTTTTGGATATATAACACAAAATATACACACATTACTAACCAACCTACCCTACAACTTTTATTATTGCTTTATTTTTTAATTACCAACAAAATAATAATACTAATAATGTGTATCATACGATTATTATATAAATCTGGAAAAAAAGATTACATAAACTGGAGTCATTCTATTTTAGAAAAGTTGTTTACCTCATGACATGTTTGAGGTTTGTTGTTTACCCCACGCAGCACAGCAGGATGGTCATCACTTGTACCTTTAGTAGATATGTTAATTCTTTCATCTAATACAACATTGACCGACAAAAAAGAAACAGTTTCAAATAATTAAAAGCGTTTCAACGCCATCCTATCCCCCCCCCCCCCCCCCCCCCCCCCCCCCCCCCCCCCCCCCCCCTCCCATGTCATATCATGAGAGCTTAGCTTTCCTCGTTTATATTTCTTGCTCTTTTGGCTAGTTTCCTCATAAATACCCAACTTCTTTTTTCTCCCTTCTCTTAATAATCTGAGTCGATATAGTATTTCTGGGTGCTGTGTATATATTTTCTTGCGTGTTAACTCACTCTTTCCTACAGGGTAATTTAAAATCCCCCTTTACCAAACGATTGCAGAGGAACATTAAGAAGGGAGAAAATAGAAGTTTACGACTTTATCATTAAGTAAACAAACAAAAGAAGCATTTATAATTTATAAGTCACATTTGTCAGTTGAAATATCACTTTACCAAACGACTACGGAATATTGAAACTCGGTCTACTGATTTTTTTCCTGATAAATTTGTCGGCCTAGTGAATAGTGATGATGAAGAACAACGACAAACAAAGCCGTGAAACCGAGAGAGAAGGATGTCTGAAATGATGTTTTTAAAATTAATTTCCTGTATGCACAATAATGTCTAACTATACCAATACACACGATGTCTGTAGACCGACTTATAGATGCGAATCTCAATAATAGGAAACTGAACTAAAGATAGCTTCACTTGTATATTTTTTTTATTTTTTTTTCGTTAAGGTGATCATGTGTTAATGCATGTCAAATTAGGAACCAAAACGTATAAGTCATATTTTTCTTTTAGGGTTTCATAGTTTGATTGTGTTTATGTTTGTGAATCAGATTATTGTGTTTACTTTCAAAACAAACATAGCATTTAGTGTGCTTAGTAGACATCATCATATGATATGATATTTTGTTTGAAACTATCGGTCCTTAAGCTAACCTTTAAACCCATGCATAAATAGAACCTAACTGTGATGAGTCTGTGATTAAGATAAATATAAAATACAGTAATACAATAAAATGAAAAAATATTAACATACTATAAACTTTTAAAGGATGGGAGAACAAGCTTTTAAAGCTCCCAACATCCGCTCCTCCATGCATGCAACCACAATTAAGATTCGTGTCTCTTCTCTTCAATTAATTTCGTACTATAAACTTTAATTTCATAAATTTTAAATAACATATTTTTCTAAAAATGTGTTTGAAAGCTACAATAAATCATCAATAACATAATTAAACTACATGGTTTGATGGAGGAACATAATAATATTGAGTCCCTCAGTTAGTATAATTATTTTCTGAAATAAATTAGTTGTTTTTTCCTGGTGGAAGAATTAAATATTCAGTACTTGTCTACCCGTTTCCATTAAATAAATTGTGAACCGATTATAAATGCAAAATTCGCATTGAAGTATTTATCTACTTGTCAATAGAACATAAATTTTATCATACAACTATCGAACCATCTGAACTACGAATGCGTGACGAGCCCATAAATTTTATAACATAGTGTTAGTTTTTTACCTTTAACAAAAAAAACATAAATTAGTTTTACGAAATTTTCATATGTATTACTCCCTCTATTTTATTTTAATTGTCGTTTTAAGTGGTTTCAAACAAATTAAGAAAACAACTACGTTTTACCCCTTAATTAATATACTATTTTGTTTGATATGAGTAATTAATAAGTTAAAAAAATAGGGATAAAACTGGAAAATCTGTCATAAATTTGCATTGAAAATTGAAAACCACAATTATTTTGAAACAAGAATATGAGTCTAGAATGATAATTAAAACAAAACAGAGGGAGTATGTTTTCTTTGTTTCATATATGGAGTAATATCGTTTCAGATTATTTCTTACACGTATTGAAAAAAAAAATGTCTATGACAATTTTTATCTATGCAATATATATATTAACTTTTCTTTATTTATTCTGACTAATAGCCTAAACATATAAATGTAAACAGTTTACTTAATTTGTGTACAAATTAGTAAAACCACATCTTATTATATAAAGTAGGATGCATCAAAGTTAATAATTAATATGATCGTGACACGTGGCATGTTAATTGATAAGATTTCGACATGTGTTTTGATTAAAATCTTATTATAAATAAAAAATATACTTATCCTTAAAAAAAGGAAAATACTATTATTTTAAAAACAGAAATAATCTTATTAAAATAAAAGAAAAAATAAAAAGACATATTTCAATTAAGAAAAGGAAAATATCTATCAAGTTTATCGATTTACATTTTGACACGTGTCTCGGTAAAATATTATTTTTAAAGAAAGAGAATTTCTAAAGTTTATCGATTTAGATTTTGACACGTGTCTCGGTAAAATATTACTTTTAAAGAAAAAATGAATTTCTAAAAAAAAAATATCAACTATCGATTTAGATTAAAAAAGTAAAATAGAATTAATTATGATATGTTTCAATTTAAGAAAAGAAAAATAAAACATATTTCAATTCAAGAAAAGGAAAATAAAAACAAAAATATATTAGATTAATTAGGATATATTTTAATTAAAAATGAATTTCTAGATGTTAATGATATGACATTAGACGATGATAAGCTCAATGCGGAAGAGGATATCAAGAAAGAATCATGTAGAGACTNAAGAAGAGTTGGGAAAATAGGGAGAGGTCAATAAATAGGGAGAGACAATAAAGAGAATTAAAGATGGGAGAAGGGAAGGTTGATGAATTGATGAATGCCGATGCAACTTTAATACTCACATTAACTCCTACTCCCACTTTTGGATATATAACACAAAATATATACACATTACTAACCAACCTCCCTACAACTTTTATTATTGCTTTATTTGTTTATTACCAAACAAATAATACTATATATCATACGATTATTATATAATCCGGAAAAAAAGATTACATAAAACTGGAGTCGTTCTATTTTAGAAAACTTGTTTACCTCATGAAATGTTTGAGGTTTGTTGCTTACCCCACGCAGCAGGATGGTTCACTTGTTGTACCTTTAGATATGTTAATTCTTTCATCTAATATAACATTGACCGACAAAAAGAAACAGTTTCAAATAATTAAAAGCGTTTCAACGCCTTCTTCCATGTCATATCATGAGCTTTAGCTTTCCTCGTTTATATTTCTGGCTAGTTTCCTCATAAATACCCAACTTCTTTTTTCTCCCTTCTCTTAATAATCTGAGTCGATATATTTCTCTGTGTTGTGTGTGTTAACTTACTCTTTCCTACAGGGTAATTAAAATCCCCCTTAACCAAACGACTGCAGAGGAACATTAAGAAGGGATAAAATAGAAGTTGAGTACTAATTTAGCATTAAGTAAACAAACAAAAGAAGCAATTATAATTTATAAGTCACATTTGTCAATTAAAATATATCACTTTACCAAACGACTGCGGAATATTGAAACTCGGTCTACTGCTTTTTCTGATAAATTTGTCGGCCTAGTGATGATGAAGAACAACGACAAACAAAGCCGTGAAACCGAGAGAAGGATGTCTGAAATGTTGTTTTTAAAATTAATTTACTGTATCCACAATAATGTCTAACTATACCAATACACACGATGTCTGTAGCTCCACTTATAATTGCGAATCACAATCATAGGAAACTGAACTAAAGATAGCTTCACTTGTATATTTTGTTTATTTTTTTTCGTTAAGGTAATGATCATGTCAAATTAGGAACCAAAACGTATAAGTCATATATATTTTTCTTTTAGGGTTTGATTTTGTTTATGTTTGTGAATCAGATTATTGTGTTTACTTTCAAAACAAACATAACATTTAGTGTGATTAGTAGACATCATATGATATGATATTTTGTTTGAAAAGATCGGTCCTTAACCTTTAAACCCATGCATAAATAGAACCTCACTGTGAGTCTGTGATTAAGATAAATATAAATTAATACAATAAAATGAAAAAATAATAGCATACTATAAACTTTTAAAGGATGGGAGAACAAGCTTTTAAAGCTCCCAACATCCGCTCATCCATGCATGCAACCACAATTAAGATTCGTGTCTCTTCTCTTCAATTAATTTCGTACTATAAACTTTAATTTCATAAATTTTAAATACTCTATTTTTCTTAAAATGTGTTTGAAAGCTACAATAAATCATCAATAACATAATTAAACTGCATGGTTAGATGGAGGAACATAATTCTGAGTCCCTCAGTTTGTATAAATTCTGTCTCTTATACACATCTAGATGTGTATAAGAGACAGCCTCCATGCATGCAACCACAATTAAGATTCGTGTCTCTTCTCTTCAATTAATTTCGTACTATAAACTTTAATTTCATAAATTTTAAATAACATATTTTTCTAAAAATGTGTTTGAAAGCTACAATAAATCATCAATAACATAATTAAACTACATGGTTTGATGGAGGAACATAATAATATTGAGTCCCTCAGTTAGTATAATTATTTTCTGAAATAAATTAGTTGTTTTTTCCTGGTGGAAGAATTAAATATTCAGTACTTGTCTACCCGTTTCCATTAAATAAATTGTGAACCGATTATAAATGCAAAATTCGCATTGAAGTATTTATCTACTTGTCAATAGAACATAAATTTTATCATACAACTATCGAACCATCTGAACTACGAATGCGTGACGAGCCCATAAATTTTATAACATAGTGTTAGTTTTTTACCTTTAACAAAAAAAACATAAATTAGTTTTACGAAATTTTCATATGTATTACTCCCTCTATTTTATTTTAATTGTCGTTTTAAGTGGTTTCAAACAAATTAAGAAAACAACTACGTTTTACCCCTTAATTAATATACTATTTTGTTTGATATGAGTAATTAATAAGTTAAAAAAATAGGGATAAAACTGGAAAATCTGTCATAAATTTGCATTGAAAATTGAAAACCACAATTATTTTGAAACAAGAATATGAGTCTAGAATGATAATTAAAACAAAACAGAGGGAGTATGTTTTCTTTGTTTCATATATGGAGTAATATCGTTTCAGATTATTTCTTACACGTATTGAAAAAAAAAATGTCTATGACAATTTTTATCTATGCAATATATATATTAACTTTTCTTTATTTATTCTGACTAATAGCCTAAACATATAAATGTAAACAGTTTACTTAATTTGTGTACAAATTAGTAAAACCACATCTTATTATATAAAGTAGGATGCATCAAAGTTAATAATTAATATGATCGTGACACGTGGCATGTTAATTGATAAGATTTCGACATGTGTTTTGATTAAAATCTTATTATAAATAAAAAATATACTTATCCTTAAAAAAAGGAAAATACTATTATTTTAAAAACAGAAATAATCTTATTAAAATAAAAGAAAAAATAAAAAGACATATTTCAATTAAGAAAAGGAAAATATCTATCAAGTTTATCGATTTACATTTTGACACGTGTCTCGGTAAAATATTATTTTTAAAGAAAGAGAATTTCTAAAGTTTATCGATTTAGATTTTGACACGTGTCTCGGTAAAATATTACTTTTAAAGAAAAAATGAATTTCTAAAAAAAAAATATCAACTATCGATTTAGATTAAAAAAGTAAAATAGAATTAATTATGATATGTTTCAATTTAAGAAAAGAAAAATAAAACATATTTCAATTCAAGAAAAGGAAAATAAAAACAAAAATATATTAGATTAATTAGGATATATTTTAATTAAAAATGAATTTCTAGATGTTAATGATATGACATTAGACGATGATAAGCTCAATGCGGAAGAGGATATCAAGAAAGAATCATGTAGAGACTTTTGATGCGAGTAAAAAATGATATTTTAGATGTTAATGATATCGTATTAGATGATGATGAGTTCAATTAGGAGGAGGATATCAAGAATCATGTAGAGAGTCTTTTGATGCAAGTCTTGAGAAGCATAACTTCTCTAGAGAGCAGAGAGATCATATACGGAAGATGAATGTGAAGAGAAAGATAGACTTTATTTGCTTGAAGAGATTTAATGGGGAGATCATTAATATACTCGAAAGACTCGAATTGTATACACAAGTTTTTAACGTAGCGGAACTAGAAAAGAATAGTTGATAAAGTGTGAATTATATGAGAAATAGGATTAATAGGGTACACAACAGATTTTGTGTTTTAAATATTTTATTTAAAAAATGGGAATAAAAATAAATAAATAACTCTTAGGTCTCGATTTTGCGTTTTTCATATATTTTTTCAGTAATGATCTGATTTTGTTTACTATTTTTTTAAACATTATTTTAACGGGCTTTAAATTTTATTATTACAAAACTGCGTATACGCGAATCCTAATCTAGATTTTAATTATGATAAATCTCATTATTATAAAAATAGGATAATTAATTTGTCAAAATTTTAGAATAAATATATATAAATAGATAAATTAATTATAATTAATATAAAAGTATAAAAAATATATATTTGATAATATTTTTCTTTACAGATTATCCGATTTTATTTTCAATTTATTTTTACAGATTTAAAATATCTTATTAAAAATTCACATATATGCGGATCCTATTCTAGTTTATAATGAAAGGGGAGGAAGTACTGTATATATATATATGTTAAAAAAAATAGGGTTTTACTAAAATTAGTTATAGTATACTCTCATCATAACGTACGTCCAATGTTTTTGTTTGTGCGGATGGTTCCATGCAAATGTCACGATATTTTTACGTGCGCAAGGATCAAGGCAACGGCTTTTGAGTTGTGACTTTTGAGTTTTGACCCTTTTGTGCTATTTTAAGTCGTCTCGTCTCTTACATGCTATCCTGTTATACGATCGGCGTAACATTAATGTAAGATAGTCAACAACATAAACATAATAATAAAACTCCAAATGTAAAGTTTCTACGAGCTGAGTAATTAAACAGTCTGTTTGAAAACAAAATGCATGTGACGATGAACATTAAATAGGGTATATGATCTTATTGATTACGGTTGATTTGCCCAAGAATTAGGTTTGAGTCTTTGAAAAGATGTGTTGATAATGTGAAATAAATGCATCACCCTTAAATTATGTCAAATAAGTCTTAGAGTTTTGAATAGTCTGCCGAAAAAACATAGATATGCTATATATAATCATATAGACTATTTGTGCTTATCCTATCATTGGTTTATATAATTTTATTGGATCAANGATCATATACGGAAGATGAATGTGAAGAGAAAGATAGACTTTATTTGCTTGAAGAGAGTTAATGGGGAGATCGTTAATATACTCGAAAGACTCGAATTGCATACACAAGTTTTTAACGCAACGGAACTAGAAAAAAATAGTTGATAAAGTGTGTGAATTATATGAGAAGTAGGATTAATAGGGTACGCAACAGATTTTGTGTTTTGAATATTTTATTTAAAAATGAGAATAAAAGTAAATAAATAACTCTTAGGTCTCAATTTTGCATTTTTCATATATTTTTTCAGTAATGATCTGATTTTGTTTACTATTTTTTTAAACATTATTTTAACGGGCTTTAAATTTTATTATTACAAAACTGCGTATACGCGAATCCTAATCTAGATTTTAATTATGATAAATCTCATTATTATAAAAATAGGATAATTAATTTGTCAAAATTTTAGAATAAATATATATAAATAGATAAATTAATTATAATTAATATAAAAGTATAAAAAATATATATTTGATAATATTTTTCTTTACAGATTATCCGATTTTATTTTCAATTTATTTTTACAGATTTAAAATATCTTATTAAAAATTCACATATATGCGGATCCTATTCTAGTTTATAATGAAAGGGGAGGAAGTACTGTATATATATATATGTTAAAAAAAATAGGGTTTTACTAAAATTAGTTATAGTATACTCTCATCATAACGTACGTCCAATGTTTTTGTTTGTGCGGATGGTTCCATGCAAATGTCACGATATTTTTACGTGCGCAAGGATCAAGGCAACGGCTTTTGAGTTGTGACTTTTGAGTTTTGACCCTTTTGTGCTATTTTAAGTCGTCTCGTCTCTTACATGCTATCCTGTTATACGATCGGCGTAACATTAATGTAAGATAGTCAACAACATAAACATAATAATAAAACTCCAAATGTAAAGTTTCTACGAGCTGAGTAATTAAACAGTCTGTTTGAAAACAAAATGCATGTGACGATGAACATTAAATAGGGTATATGATCTTATTGATTACGGTTGATTTGCCCAAGAATTAGGTTTGAGTCTTTGAAAAGATGTGTTGATAATGTGAAATAAATGCATCACCCTTAAATTATGTCAAATAAGTCTTAGAGTTTTGAATAGTCTGCCGAAAAAACATAGATATGCTATATATAATCATATAGACTATTTGTGCTTATCCTATCATTGGTTTATATAATTTTATTGGATCAAAGCATAAAAGGCATACTATTGAAGACCATATTTAAGTTCGTGTACTTATTATATGTAGGGCTACAAAAAAAAAAAAATAGACTAAATACATTGTCTTGATTTAAACGAATTAACAAATTGGTACATTGAAATATATTCTCTCCGTTTCATAAAGAGTGTTGTTTTAAAATTTTATTTTTGTTTTACAAATAGTATCATTTTATATTTTCAATACATAAATTTGAATAAAAATTCAGTTTTAACCCTATTCATTTATTGTATTAACAAAAAAAAAATATTTAGAGTACGGTTTTCTGCAAATAAACCCTCGATTGTCTTTTTTTTTTCAACTCTACCCTCGACTCTTGGAAAATACAGATCAACCTCACCATTTCTTATTCAACCCGCAAGATAACCCTCGTGTGTAACAGACGTTATATCATTAACGGAAAAAAAACGCTGCGTTTTGGAAAAACCATCAGAATCAAAAATCATGGTGTTTTGTGTAACACGTGTCATGAATTGGTACAATCGATCAACAATACCCGGTTCCAAAACGAACCATCAAACCAAACTCAAACAAACCCGATTGAAACCAACAAACCAAATTAAAGTTTTTTTAATAATATTAAAAACTCCCAAAAATTGGGGATCGGAAATTACAGACTCCGACGATAAGCTTGAGTAAAAGTGTAGAAGACGAAGGAATTAGATTAGATTGTTGGATTCTCCGTAGACTCCGTTGATCGGGGTGTATTTGGTTTAATTTGGCTTCTTCTTCTTTTTTTATCTTTTTTTTTTCTTTCTCGAGAGTAGACGTAATTGCCGGGAGAATTCTCTTGAACAAATTCGACATAATTCAACTCACTAAGTCACCTAATTCCTAATCTGTAAAACGTTTTTTTTTCCTATCCATCAATTAATTATTCACCCCGATATATGGAGAGTGTCCAAATCTGGCCACCGGATCTACTCCAGATACGGTTCTGAAGCTCCTTCCTCCCGGAAAATCGCACAAAACTTCCCAAAACCCACAGCCAAATACGACGACCACCAAAGAGAAACCGAGACCCAAAATCTCTACCTCCGTGAAACCACCAATCGTTGCCGACACACAACTCTCTCTTCACGCGCGAACGAAAATCTTCAATCCGGTGAAGAACAAGCCGATAGCGAGAAGCTGACATCACCGCCGTGAAGAACCGCCATCTTCAGGCCGTTACAACTCCCAACCACCGGATCCACCTCCACGTTTCTCTGCGTTTTTCCACAATGGTACCATCTCTCTGTTTTTATAAAATCAAGTCTGAGAAATTTCTAACTTTGATTTTGCTCCAATTTCTGAAATTGGTGAACATATGTGTGTCTGTGGAGGTAAAAGTAGTGATATGTACGGTATAAGCATCTCAAGCCGGAAAGGGAGATAATTGATTCGAAGACCGTCAAAAGCTTTAAGCTTCAACGAGCTCAAACTCGCCACCAGAAACTTCAGACCGGACAGTGTGATCGGAGAAGGTGGCTTCGGCTGTGTCTTTAAAGGCTGGTTGGATGAAAACAATCTCACTGCCTTGTCGTTTTTTCTTTTCAAATGACATTTACTTTTAAACTTCTTGTCGTTTTGTTTTTAACTCAAACAGTGCGTTTCAAGTTCCGTTCGNCTTATCCTATCATTGGTTTATATAATTTTATTGGATCAAAGCATAAAAGGCATACTATTGAAGACCATATTTAAGTTCGTGTACTTATTATATGTAGGGCTACAAAAAAAAAAAAATAGACTAAATACATTGTCTTGATTTAAACGAATTAACAAATTGGTACATTGAAATATATTCTCTCCGTTTCATAAAGAGTGTTGTTTTAAAATTTTATTTTTGTTTTACAAATAGTATCATTTTATATTTTCAATACATAAATTTGAATAAAAATTCAGTTTTAACCCTATTCATTTATTGTATTAACAAAAAAAAAATATTTAGAGTACGGTTTTCTGCAAATAAACCCTCGATTGTCTTTTTTTTTTCAACTCTACCCTCGACTCTTGGAAAATACAGATCAACCTCACCATTTCTTATTCAACCCGCAAGATAACCCTCGTGTGTAACAGACGTTATATCATTAACGGAAAAAAAACGCTGCGTTTTGGAAAAACCATCAGAATCAAAAATCATGGTGTTTTGTGTAACACGTGTCATGAATTGGTACAATCGATCAACAATACCCGGTTCCAAAACGAACCATCAAACCAAACTCAAACAAACCCGATTGAAACCAACAAACCAAATTAAAGTTTTTTTAATAATATTAAAAACTCCCAAAAATTGGGGATCGGAAATTACAGACTCCGACGATAAGCTTGAGTAAAAGTGTAGAAGACGAAGGAATTAGATTAGATTGTTGGATTCTCCGTAGACTCCGTTGATCGGGGTGTATTTGGTTTAATTTGGCTTCTTCTTCTTTTTTTATCTTTTTTTTTTCTTTCTCGAGAGTAGACGTAATTGCCGGGAGAATTCTCTTGAACAAATTCGACATAATTCAACTCACTAAGTCACCTAATTCCTAATCTGTAAAACGTTTTTTTTTCCTATCCATCAATTAATTATTCACCCCGATATATGGAGAGTGTCCAAATCTGGCCACCGGATCTACTCCAGATACGGTTCTGAAGCTCCTTCCTCCCGGAAAATCGCACAAAACTTCCCAAAACCCACAGCCAAATACGACGACCACCAAAGAGAAACCGAGACCCAAAATCTCTACCTCCGTGAAACCACCAATCGTTGCCGACACACAACTCTCTCTTCACGCGCGAACGAAAATCTTCAATCCGGTGAAGAACAAGCCGATAGCGAGAAGCTGACATCACCGCCGTGAAGAACCGCCATCTTCAGGCCGTTACAACTCCCAACCACCGGATCCACCTCCACGTTTCTCTGCGTTTTTCCACAATGGTACCATCTCTCTGTTTTTATAAAATCAAGTCTGAGAAATTTCTAACTTTGATTTTGCTCCAATTTCTGAAATTGGTGAACATATGTGTGTCTGTGGAGGTAAAAGTAGTGATATGTACGGTATAAGCATCTCAAGCCGGAAAGGGAGATAATTGATTCGAAGACCGTCAAAAGCTTTAAGCTTCAACGAGCTCAAACTCGCCACCAGAAACTTCAGACCGGACAGTGTGATCGGAGAAGGTGGCTTCGGCTGTGTCTTTAAAGGCTGGTTGGATGAAAACAATCTCACTGCCTTGTCGTTTTTTCTTTTCAAATGACATTTACTTTTAAACTTCTTGTCGTTTTGTTTTTAACTCAAACGGTGCGTTTCAAGTTCCGTTCGTTTTCCGGATGACATCTATTTTGCCACGTCATCGATATAGACAAGGGTTATACTGCGTATTTTCCAATTCTTATTCCCCAATTATCTTCATGTGGTAAAAACTACGGAAGCAATTTTGGGCTTTTGGGTTTTGTATACTTGTTGGATTCTTTTTTGTTTGTTACAAAGAGAGGGCCTGTTTAACAAAAAACAAAAAAAAAAACAAAGAGAGAACGTGATTTTTATCATATCCAACTTTAATGTTTTGTCTCTAATGGGAGATAATAGCAGAAATTGAGTTCCCACTATGCTGCTTGTGTAAAGCTCAGAAATCATCGTCTCATAGAATTTAAGTGAGATGAAAATATAACAAATGTTTGGAAGAAGAAGATTAGATGTACCAAAGAGAGGGAAAAAAATAGCAGAGAAGAACAAAGAAACAACTCTGCAAATTATAAAAATCCCTCTCATGATGGGAGATTGATATGTGCCTCCAGAACAAAGCTAACAAGAATGGATCTTGCTGCTGAAAGAAGAGGCATCTTTCTTCTATCGAAAACCAAAACCACAAGCTAAAAATAAATAAATACTCTGTTTACTTAATCTATCATCAAACTAAAAATAACTCAAACTCAGAATCAAACGAGAACCAACCGGCTTTGGGAACCGTTGTAACTGGAGAAATAGCATTGGTCTTAGATATATAGACTACAGAGGCGGCGGCCTTCTCCAGTGTACTGCTTTCACAAACCCTAATTTACACGTTTTAGGGACCATAATGGGCTTCTTTAATAAAGCCCAGTTAAATTGTAAGCCTGCTGAGAATGCATCTGATCTCGATTGATTAATCTTTTCTCACGTAACATTCTGAACTTTAAAACTAACATCACAAGTTACCGTAGAGATGAACTATCCATGATTCGAAGAATGAATTTAAAATAGAAAAACTTAAAATCTAATGTTCTTTTGATGTATTTAATAGAATAAATAATCTGGTTTGTCAAATTAGTATAGTCCTATAAAACTCCTCATATTCTTTGGCTCTTGAGAATGTAAATGTAACCAGAACCAGATCAAACTGAACCGTACCCAAATGAATCATATATGAACCGTATTTTAACTCAATGGCCGATCACTTGGTTCGCCTTGCTGGAACATGTTGGTGTTTCTATTGTTTGAGTAATAGAACGACCATTTGATGTAAGAAAAACAAAAACAATATATCTAAATTAATGGAAGAATTGAAAGTTATGTATTCAAAAGAATTTATTCAAAGACTAAACCGGGTTTAGAAAAAAACCCGGTTTTTACAACATGAAATTCCCATTCCCAAAACCCAAAATTAGCAGAGACTAAAAACAACAACAGAAACAAGTCAACAACAGAGCAATACAGAAGAAGAAGAACACAAAAAAACACTGAGCTCTTCGTCTCTGGATCTATAGACCATTGTCCAGAGATTATTCATAAGAAGGAAGCTTGATGATGAAATAAAAAAGAAAAACAACAACAGATCTTTGAAATTACAGACTCAGCAAAATCAGTCAGCATATCCTTCACTTCCTCAATAGATTCCTCGAGAAAATCCTCTTGCAATAAGGATTATTACGCAGAATCGAATGTGGCCTTATGACTTCCACAAGTGAAGCATGAAGTGGACCCTGTTCCAATTTCCCCCACATCCTTTAAAATCAATCCATCTCATTTACTATCTTATGTAGCGTGTGCATGTTATTGTTATATTTCGGATATGTTCAGTTCCGGTTTTGATTGGTTTATTTTCTAACCGACTAACCGAATTGGGTACGTACCTTTGTGGCGGCAAGAGCGGCTTGGATGACGAAATTAGCGTAAGGGTCTTGAAGAAGCTGATCAAAGTGAGGAACAGAGACGAGCTCACGCACGATCTGTGGACAACTCTCCGGACAATGCATGAGACATCGTTCCACCATGTGGCTACTGAATTTCTGCATCGACAGCTGAACGTAGTGCCCTTTTAACTGAGTCAGCATCATCGCTACCGCCGAAGGAATCCTCAGTTCTATAACGAATTGCACTGCGTAGTTCCTGCAAAAATTAACCGAGTCAGCATCATTTGTGTGTGTTGTTGATCTTATTAAGACTCTTCCACATTTGATTCGTGTGTGTGTGTGATAAAAGACCAAGTGTTCAATCAGTTTTTTACCCAAATGGGTCTTGAGCAAGGAGGAGACTGTTTCTAGAGATTTCAGCGATCAGCTTCTCTCGTTGCTGCCTCATCGAATACGCAATGCATTTTTGGAGCACGCAGCATCCATGTCTATGCGTTGCGATTTCAGTACAGAACTTTGTCGCCGCGTCAAATATAAACTGTCGAAAAGACAAAACAAAACTTCAGCTAATACTATATGCTCTGAAAAGATCAAGAGCTAACAGAATGAAAGGAACATAAATTAATTTGTTCGACCTTGTTATCTTCTGTGCCAAGGCATTGCAAGCAACGTTGAATCACATGGTTCCCATTTAAATCCTTGATCAAGTCGAGGAAACCAGGTCTCAGCGCCGTTTTCACAAGTGAAATCTGTTTTCCTGTTCTGATTGTCTCCACTAATCTCTGAACAACTCGAGTACTAACAAAACAACAGAGATAATCAAAAACAAGTTTTATTTTTTTTATAGCAATATGATATCAAACATCAGAAGAAAATGTAGTTTACCCGTATGCGTTGAGAGATATCCGGATAAGTTGACAAGGCTCAGCAGTTGCCACGAGCACGATCTGTGTCCTCTGTTCTTCGGTACAAACATCTAAGAGTTTCTGCATCAGGTAATTCCCAAAGGGATCCATCATTAGCTCAACGACGTGAGCAATAACTTCATTGAATATAATCATCGCATCGACAGGAGTCCCTTCGTCGAAGATCCTCTGCAAGAATCGACATCCGTGCTGATCTTTAGCCATCAAGTAAACATATCCTTGGATGTCACACATGTTAGGCAGACTCGGATGACATATCTCCGTAGTATTAGCATTCCCATGATCAGGCATCAATGCTCGAGTACCACAGCTTCTCTGATGATCCAAGCTTTTACCTTCCATGAAGAAACTCTCCTCCGAGCTAAATGGCTCAGAGCCTTTTGAAGCAGAAGAAAAAGATCCTTGGCAGAACAATGGCAACATCTCTGAGTATTCTCTGACTCCTCCTCGACTCAAACCCGACCCGAAAATCTCACGACCATTGATGTTGTAAGAACCGTTAGCGCCTCCATTACTGTTTGAGTAGCTAGGCCACCCGATTTGCCGAGAACTGGCTATGGAATCTGGAATCTGATCCCCAAGCATGCTTCTCTTGTCTTCGCTCTTCAACCACGAGTCACGAGTCTCCTTTGGCGTACGGAAGAATAAGCCACCGGAGACAAATCCCCCACCATCAACGACGGCTCCGTTGTTGTTGTTACTCGGCTCGTAGTGTTTAGGTGAAAAGCTCGTTCCGTATTTCCCGAAACTGCAGAGTGGATCTAGAGTGAAACCGGTGTGATCCGACTCAGGAATCGAGCCGAGAGGATCTCTGTGAGTCTCGGATCGTCCGTAACGGAGTTTGTCTTCTTCAACGTCCTCTCTGATTTTCATACGGTAGAGATCTTCGCACAGGCCCAATTCATCGCCGTCGAGGCTCTTTTCGTGATCCTTGTGAAACAGTGGATCATGATGATAAGTGGCCGGCGAGGAAGCGTGATCGTGCTTAGGGATAATCCCGCTAAACGGAGGAGAAGCGAACGGAGAAGAGCTGTCCTCGGAAGAACAGAATCCGTTGGAGAAGGAGCTCGACAGAGAATATTCCGACGAGGAATTGAAAGAGAATCTGTTGCTGGGGGAAAAATCTCCATGAAAGAAGTTTTGACGAAGAAAGTTGAGGTTCGGAGAATGCGACGGCGTTCGTAGAGGAGACGAAGAAACACAAGCTTCTCGAAACTCACCCATCTTCATTATATACCTCTCTTATTCCACAAAAAAAAAAACGAATATATATAAAAGAAACGGAGGAGATAACGAAATGAGATTAAGAATCAAAAAAAATTACAGAAGAAGTAAAATTGTATATAGAAGAAAGACGACGATAACGTTAGCTAGTTTGGTTTTTACGCCATTAAAATGAAAGTGAAAGGTTCAAAATCACAGAGTGGTTAAGGAAGAGAATATAGAGAGAGATAGAGAGGTAGAGTAGAGAGAGTGTGAATTTTCTGATATAACTCGAAAATTATTAGTATATATATTTTCTTCTTTTGGGCTACGTTTTTTTCTCTAACAGTTTCGGATCAAGTAAATGGTTTTGTTATTAGTATTTTTCCTCAAAGAAATAAATAAGACAACGTAGATTTCTCCTTGATTTTCTATTTTAACGTTATAATCGTTTTCTATTTCCTACTGATTTGATTTAAGACTAAATCAACTATTATGGATTTAGACTAGATCTTTCTCAATTATCTTTAGGTTTTGAATTGGTAAAACTTTCTGAAATTTCTTAAACTTTCTTAACTGTAAGCAGTATTGAGTATTCTACTAACGAACATGTATGAGATATATTCCAAAATAAAGTATGTGCTAATTATTAAAATTATTTTTTTTTTATAAAAATGTACATTCCGATTTTAAAATATATATAGAGTCATCAATCAATCATTCATCATGATTGTAAAGATATTAATTCTGATATGAGTTACAAAATTATAAACGTTTCAAAAAATTTGCTATATTTTTCTATTAAGCATGTATAAATCTTTGAAAGTAGACATCTCCAAAAAAAAATTCTATATTTAGAAAATCAAAGTTCTACTCTAAGAAAATAGTAAGCTGTCTCTTTGTATAACGGAAATAAAATCATAAAACAATATCTGATATAAATGGAACTATTTCACCGTTTTATTTTTTGCAATATAATTTTGTTACATAAGAACATCTTTTTGGGTATTTCTATAGTACAACAACTTAGTTTCATTTTTCAAGAATCTATTATGAATTTTTATAACAGTTTATGAGTATATATGTTGATTGTGTCTAGAAGATTTATAAGATCGCATTTTGTGATAAAAATCAACAATACACCGCCGCGCCATACATGATTTTTTTTTCCATGAATGATGACGACAATACGGTAGGTCACGTAGGTACGGTTCGACCAAAATTTAACGCATATATATGTAGAAACTGTTTAGTCAAAGCAAAATGGATATGGTTAAAACAAGAAAAACTGTTTTTAGAAATCTGATTTAGTTGTACAGGATAAAAATTTTAAAATGTGAAATATAAAGATTTCAACGTAGTGGTGAATAATGATTTTAAAGATATCTTTACTGTATTTTTATGTTATTAATTAATAAAAGGAAAATCAGAAGATATAAAAAATTGACTTGGTTGTCATAAGCACAATTGTGGAAGTTAACGAGAGGTCGGTCCATCGCATCTTACTCGTCCGATGCAACTTCTTGGAAACTACTCCTCTTTGCTATTTTTAGACCTAAAGCATCTTCTTTTTTCAAAGTAGCAAAGCACCAAACTCTTCTCTTAATTTTCCAAGAAGTATATGTACTTATCATATTACTTTGGTTCCCTGCCACAGACTCGGAAAAATAAAACAATAGCTTCTGACCCAAGCAACATCCTCCCAACAGTTTAAGCTCGAACTTGTTAACTATTAGAGGAGATACATTAGAAAGCCCTAACGGCTAAAAAACACAACTGAATAATAATAATTCTCACCATAACCAAGTAACCAACGAAACTGCATAATACAAATCACACTTTGAGCTGAAGTGTACAAGATACCACAAGAACACACGCCGCTAAATCGCGGTTTTAAAAGAGTTAAGATGTTACCGGAAAAGAGAGTTTTAAACGAGGGCGATGCTTGTCTCGCCACCTGGCGGTTTACGGACACCGCCTAGGTAGTCTCTGGACTCCACCTTCCCATCTGCGAATATGTTGTTTCCTCCTATCTCCTTCAGCTTCGCTTGGCTCAGATGCTTTTCAACAGAGGATGACGTGGCATCTCCCTTGAATACGTCGTTCCCTGAAAGCTCTGCGAATTTCTTGTCATAAATCTTCTTTGCTGTCTTCACAGATGAGTCTTCCTCAGCAGACTGCAGAATAGTGAGTGAAACATATAGTTTCTCGGATTAGACTATATACACAGTAAGATTGCATAGAGATGTCAAGGTCTTACGGTTTGAGATTCAGCTCCGATGTTGAAATTGTCCTTTAATGCCAATGCTCGAGTTGTTCCAGACCGTGGTTTAATCTCAGGTGGTGGTGCAAAGATGTTCTGTCCACTGATCTCTTTGTACTTTGCATCAGATAGCTGCTTCTTCAGCTTCGAAGCTGAATCGTTCTCCATAGTCCCGCTGAGCTCTCGCTGTTTCGCAGCCTCAGGTAAAGTAATGGGCTTTTTAGGAGATAAGTCCTCCTCTTCACCAAATGATATATGGCTTATACCACAAAGTGCTTGCTGGAGGTTTAAACCAAGTGTTTTAGGGATTAGGACTAATACAATCTAACTCTCTAAACATGGGTATTAAAAAGTTGATACCTGATAAACCGGTACTGGCTCTGATGCATCATCTTCTTCGTGACGAGAAAAGATCCCACTTCCAGTTATCTCCTTCATTTTATGTTCTGAGCAAGGTTTCCTGATGCAACATACACAGTTTTCACAAGCTCCGAGCATGTATATATATGTGCACAATCACATAAACATCAAGAAGCTGTACAATGCATCATCAAAAATCTTTAAAACAAAGGCATACAGCAAGATTCCTCTGATCTATGTCAGCTAGTTTGGGAGGACCAATTCTCTCAAATCTCCATGGGGAAAAATGGCACAAACAGAGTTTTATCCATTATTCATCACCGAAATGTCAGAGATGAAATCAATTCAGAGTACCAGAAACCAAAAATTCCAGATTGTGCGTACTCTTTGTTTGAAGTAACAGTACAAATTCTAATGATTGGGTCAGTAGCTGAATTTATTACGAGGTCATAAGACAAAATTGGAAGCTAAACTCAAAGAAACCATGGAAAATGAAACTGTGACAGAAAACTATTCACCTTCTGTTCAAGCTCTCGACTTCTTCATCCGTCACTTGACCTCCAAACACCACTTTGCTAATTCCATCCGATGGCTACATCACATAACCCAAAAACAAATTTGAAACAAGAGAGTAAAACAAAAACAAAAAGTGCAAAGGATTTACCAAAATTGCTCAAATCAAGTCAGAGAAAAAAACTGAATTTCTTGGAAGCTGATTCGTGTACCTGGTGGGAACGAACGGCAGAGCGAGAAGCGGAGGAAGGAGAATCCGGCGGTGGAACCTCCGACCAAGTAAGCAGATCTGCGGTCGATGTGTGCGGCTTTCTCACCGGAGTGTTTCTCTCCATAACAATCTCCTTCTCTAGCAGAAGCAGAACGCTGATGCTTTTTCACGGCAACAAATCGAAGAAGACGAAGAAGATTACTACTCTTTACTACTCTCTCTTTATCAGTTTTTCTTCAGCTTCTTTTACTCTATCCACAGTGATTAACCGATTGTGTTAATTGACGCTTTTGCCCTCTCTTTGCACCTCTCACGGTCTCACTTGATCTGGAAGCTTCTTCTCTAGAAATCGCGATGCACAAATGCTACCACGTGTGAGACTTACGAAAATAGTAACAAGTGGGCAAAAAGTTCATCAAACACTCAAAATCATCCGTTTTTCTAACTAGAAAATTATTGTTATTACTTTTTTTTAGTATAATTTTGATCGTGTTTTAGCAGAAATATTCAAATAGTTTTCGTGTGTATGGGATAAGTAAGATAAAGACTAGTAGTATTATTATGCAGGAGGTAAAAGAAAATGTCTTTGGGAAAAAAAGAGTAACAAAGCACTAGAATTATGGTCAATCATATTCGTTTCTCTGACACAACACCATGTGAAGCCATCAAAACCTGTCTCTTATACACATCTAGATGTGTATAAGAGACAGGCATATATGGTTTTATTTTAGGATCCATCACCAAAGACCAAAAATGCTTCTCTTCACAAAATTTAAAATTTGTTTCAAATTCCATTCCAAATCACACGAGTTTTCTGTGATTTCTTTTTTCCTTCAGCGAAGTTTTCGTGCCCAACAGACAGCCACGGAGGCCTGAAAAATGCCGATGACGGTTGTCTCCGGTCGATTCTCACCGGCGCTTCTCCCGATTAGATTAGCCATGTTCGTTTCTTTAACGCAGCGGCATGGAAGAGCGTCAAAAATTAACAAACAACAAAGAAAAAGTATAACGTTGTGTTACTGTATAACTGACGCCGATGACTGCCGCTAATGGTCTGGAAATCATTTTTATTGCCGCCCGAAAATTTCAGCGGCTATTGCACCTTTGTTTTGTGTCGCCGGCGGCATAGGTTAACACCTCCAAACTCTTTATTTTAACAGGTTGCTGACGTGTCCTTTGTTTTTTTTACGCTCTTCCATGCCGCTGCGTTAAAGAAACGAACAGGGCTATTATCAATTTCGCGGTTGCTTTCCGTCAAGTACGCATGTCGAAGACGCGTTGTTTTCGTTTCCAGATCAGCTCACGCCTCTTCTGCTTCCGTCTCCGTAGAGACGAAGTCGAGTGTACGCTTTCGTTCCTCTCCAACTCTCTCTACGATTTTGTAGGAATCGATTCGACTTGTGATGATTTCAGGATAATTCTAGATGGAATCAGAATTAGATTCTGTTTGGTTTGAAATGTTTTTGTGTACTTTGCTGTGAATTCCTTTCGGAAGCAGCGTGAGTAGGATTTGTTTGATACTCTGATTTTTAGATGATGCGATTTGATTGGCGTGCAGGTGGATCCTGTTATCGAGAAGGAGAAGAACATTCTAGCTTGTCCCATCTATTATAACTCCTTAGCATGGATTAGTCAACCTAATGGATTAGTGTGAGTCTCACTGTTCACTGATGTGATCGTTTATCCAGAAATTAGGATTGAGAAAGTATATGAATGCTCAATTTTCTTGAGAGGCAAGTTATATAAATTTTCGAATTTTTGGCTACAGAGAATCTGCTCCCTCCGGTACTCAATTACAATGCAATACCTGTAAAAGGAGTTACTCGGGTAATGAGACGCATCTTGATTTGGCTGTGGCTAGTGGAAGCAAGCAATACAATGAACCAATGCCACTTTCGACCGAGTTATTCAGGTGAATGATATGCTTTAATGGGCTTCTAGTCAATGTTAGAGGCTCTATCCAATCATTTTCTAACCTAGATTCTGTGGCGTTGTTGATTTATAGGACTCCATTAGTCTCCTTCCTTTACGAGAGGGGTTGGCGTCAGAATTTCATATGGGG
The DNA here is from genome assembly GCA_020283515.1 of Alliaria petiolata. NCBI lineage: Eukaryota > Viridiplantae > Streptophyta > Magnoliopsida > Brassicales > Brassicaceae > Alliaria > Alliaria petiolata. Next base: position 2,969,210 of record JAHZTW010000003.1, on the reverse strand, counting down.
TGGTTTTCCAGGACCAGAGAAAGAGGTGAGATGGAAAAACTATCTTGTTCTTTTAAAGGCTTCTTATTTGCGCTGCAATTTAATTATGTTATATGTTCTTCATCTAACCATTTATGGCCAGAGCGAGTTGTAACTGTTAGGTGAAGAAGAGGAGTGATTGTCAAAGAAAGAGGCAAGGATGTTAGGTGGTGTGTGTTAGGTGGTATCATTGTCAAAGAAAGAGGCAAATGTCAAATTTTATGTCTCAACAACCCCTTCCATCACCCTATAAATAGATGGATTCTCTACTCCTTAAATCATCCCAAAAATCAAAAAGAAAGAAAGAAGAGAAAGAGAAGCAAGAGAGAACGTGAGAAAGAAAAGAAAAAAAAAAAAACAATTCTCTTCTTTGTAAGAAATTAATCTTAATTTCTTGAGTGTAATTTGGGTTTGGGGTGTGTGGTTGAGTGTTGTAATATTTCTTCCCGGTTAATAAGAAACGATCTGTAGCAGGTCCGGAGACGTAGGCAAAGTTTGGCCGAACTCCGTTAACAAATTGTGTGCGTTTTTATCGTTCTCGTATTTCTGATTCATCGGAAATTGTCATTATTTCCTAACAACTGGTATCAGAGCTCGATCAGGTCGTGGCGATCTTAGTCAAGTTTTTTGCGAAGTTACTGTTCACGTGAATAGTGAATAGTGAACAGTAAACTTGTCGGCAATATCGGTTTGTCGACGAAGGTGTTCAAATACACGGTGGTTCGCAAAATAATCAGAAACGATGGGAGGCGAAGATGGTTCGGTACACAGCATCGGGAAATTTGACGGTACAGATTATGCATTTTGGAGAATGCAAATCGAGGATTATCTGTACGGAAAGAAGCTTCATCAACCACTAAGCAAGAAGCCTGAGAAGATGGCTCAGGAAGAGTGGGATCTCCTTGACAGGCAGGTTCTAGGTGTTATCAGGTTAACACTATCGAAAAACGTTGCTCACAACGTTGCGAAGGAGAAGACCACAGAAGGGCTAATGAAAGTTCTCTCGGATATGTATGAAAAACCTTCAGCCAATAACAAGGTGTTTCTCATGAAGAAACTCTTCCACTTGAAGATGGAAGAAGGTGGCCATGTTGCAACACATGTGAACGAGTTCAATACGATTGTCAACCAATTGTCATCCGTTGAAATCGAATTTGATGATGAAGTGCGAGCACTAATTTTGCTGGCATCTCTGCCAAATAGCTGGGAGCCAATGAGAGCAGCGGTTAGTAATTCTGTCGGCACTCAGAAGCTAAAATTCAATGATGTTCGAGATCGTATCCTTGCTGAGGAAGTTCGTAGGATAGACTCTGGCGAAACATCAACGAGCTCTGCTTTTAACGTAGAAAATAGAGGGAGAAAACAAGACAGAAACAATCGGAGCAGAGGCAGATCAAAGTCGAAGAATGGAAGGAGTCAGTCCAGATTCAAACAGCCTACTGAATGTTGGAACTGTGGAAAGACTGGCCACATCAAGAAGAATTGTTGGGCACCACCGAAGAAG